>PKML01077596.1:244339-284355 GCA_002933935.1 Eutrema yunnanense | reverse complement strand
GGCACTCATAGCATGTTTTAAACCACCAGCATTGATGTATAGATTAGAAACACTTACCTTGGTCTCCTTGCTCATTCTAGCCTGAAGTTCATGCACTTCCGTAGGGCTTAGAGGCGCCAAGTTGTGCTTGCGTTCTTTGTGAACGAATGAGTAGTAATTTGTCCGGCCATTGTGAATAGTTGCTCGGTCAAATTGCCATGGTCTCCCCAGGAGGAGATGGCCAGCTTGCATAGGAACTACGTCACAAAGTACTTGGTCTTGGTACTTGCCTATGCTAAAGGGAACGGTCACTTGCTCCGTAACCTTGAGCTCGGTGGTGTCATTGAGCCATTGTAGTTTGTCGGGTCTAGGATGCTTAATCTTTTCTAATCCCAACCTGTCCACCATGAATTTGCTAGCCACATTAGCACAAGATCCTCCATCAATAACAAGATTACATACCTTGCTATTAATAGTGCATCGCGTGTGAAACAAGTTTTCTCTTTGAACTTTCTCCTCAGGTTGAACTAGCACGCTAAGAACTCTCCTAGTTACTAGTAGATCACCAGTGTCTGGATACTCAACGTCATCACCAGCTTCATCTACTTCTTCTTCCATCTCATCTTGAGATTCATAACCTCCACTTGCCGTAATGATCATGACTCTTTGGTTTGGACAGTCTCTAGCATAGTGCCCTCTTCCCTGACATTTAAAACATGTAATATCACGGGTTCTAGCTTGACTAGTGTTAGAGAACTTACCTGGTTCTGGCCGTGAAGTCTTAGAGAAGTCATTGGCTTTGCTTTTGAATCGAGAATCGATCTCAACAGCTTTGCCTTTGTCTATCGGCTTGCTGCCACTAGCTTGCCAAGGCTGATTGCTCCTGGTTCTGTTGGAGAGTGAAGTCTTCCTTTTGATTTGTTGCTCCACTTGCACAGATAGGTGTAGTAGCTCATGAAGTCCACTATACCTAGCTCTCTCTACCTTTCTGGCTATACGTTCTTGAAGTCCATCAATGAATTGAGCCATCAAAGCCTCCTCGGATTCTTCTAACTCCAATGAGTTCATCAGCTTCTCAAATTCTTCAAAGTACTCATCTACTGTCCGGCTGCCTTGTGCTAGCTTCCTGAAATATTTTTGTAGGTCACGGTGGTAATGATCAGGCACATACCTTAGTCTTAGGAGGTATTTCATGTCATGCCACGTTTGGATCGGCCCAAAGAGTTGCCTTCTTCTCTCGGCAACAGTTCTTTCCCACCATGCAAGTGCATTCTCGGTGAGTTGTGCAGCTGCCAAGGCTATCTTCTTTCTCTCTCCATAGCCATAGCACTCATATATGTATTCCATACGCCTCTCCCAATCCAAGTACACTTCTGTATTTGATTTTCCAGCAAAGGTAGGTGGTGACAATTTCATGTCATGATTGGCTTCACGCTCTCTTGGGCGATGCCCTCTAATGGGATCACGTCTCCTTTGGTTCTGGTGACGTAGGGGGTCAGGGGGCAAGTCGTCCTCCATCTCCGGCATGCTGTCATCATCATCATCCATTGCATCTTGTGGGTTGTTCATAGGAGCATTCCTCCTCGCTTGTTGTTGAGCTCCTTCGGCTGCTCTTGGTTGCGGCTGCTCAAGTTGGCCTAGTCTCTGGCCAAATCCACTCAGCTCTTCCCTCATGGCAGTAAGAATCTGCATGATGGCGTCTTGGGGATTGTTGTTAGCTTCTTCTCCCATGGTTGATAATCTGTTGCTTCTAAATTTCACTCAAAAACAACAAGCTCGTCAAATACCGAATGGGATCAAAGAAAATTTGCAAACGAGTCTTAAAAGAATTTCTATGACTCAAATAAAATTACTAGGTGGTCTAGGAAACAACTAGCAATCACAAAAGACTTCAAGAAAATTTCTAAAAATCCTTTTAGCAATTTTTTTCGAAATTCTAACAAGAAAAGACAATCTTCCTTTTTTTTTTTTTGACTATGCGTAAACAAGAAACAATTAACAACTACTAACTAGACTACTTAAATTTTTTTTTTGCTTTTCTTTAACCTAACAAGTAGCCACGAACAGAACTAAAGAACCCTAACAAATTTTTTTTGTATTTTCTTAGACTACACGAAACTAGCAACTTAACGATAAGAACTACAAAAACAACTTGAAGCAAAGGGATAGCAAACCAAAGGTGGAACCTTTGGCTCTGATACCAGATGGTATAAGCCTCGTTGGTGAGAGCTTAAACCGGATAGTGATGGTGCTAAAGACAGGCGGTCGCCCTCTTCTTTAACAGGTTGATGATCGAAGGTGGAATGACTTGACACGATGGCGATCGCTTCTTTCGTGTGGAGCCTAAGGAAGGAGATGCTGGTGAAGTGAATACACGACACAGAGAGGATGGTGAGATCTCTGATACGGTGCACGAACTTGGTCTTGGCCGAATCACACGAGCAAGAACAAGAACAAGAAGAGAAATCGCTTCTCTCAAGAACTAGGGGAAGTGCGGCGTTTTTATTGATAATCAAAGGTAACCAAAAATACAAGCTGCAGGGGAACCTTATAATGGCTCGTCAGCTAGGGGACCCTTAGGTCAAATTGAAAACGCAAAACAAAAATAAACAAAACGCAAAAACAAGAAATGGAAATCCGCATCCCTAACTAAAAACAAAAATGCATCGTTTCATTTCATTGGGGACGTCTAGGGTTTAGAAAATAAATGACGGAATATGACTGGGGATTGAAACGGGCTTGTGATAACACCGTATTTTTTACCCGTTTTACTATCTATTTTAGAATACTTGAATAAGTGTTTCATTCGCTTTTACATGTCTTTATTACGGTTTTCGCATATTTGTAGTTTCAATACTCTTTTAAGGTTACTTAGGCGAAAACATTGCAAATTGGAGAAAAAACAGATTTTCGGCTCAGAGTCAAACCGTCAGAAGTTCAATTGACAAAGAGGTTCTTCTCACCGTCTGATCCAACCCAATTTTGGATATATTCAAGAAAGACCAGTTACCTTTCCATTCCAATAGATTTGAGGACGATCCAACGGTTCAATCAAACGATACATGAAGATCAAGACGTCCCATCAAGCCACTCCCGAAGAAGTCCCAGCAACGACCAAGAGGCAATATGCCGCATCCAGGAAATCTCCACCCGCGGCCAAGGGAAGGTTCGCCGCGGACAGACACCCTGGACATGCGGCCAAGCTGATTTCGTCTCGTAAGCCCAATTTCAAGGCCCATTCAATTACCGTCAAGGAGAAACCCTAAAGACCGAAAGCAGAGCTCAAGACCTATAAATATGCATTTTAAAGACCAAATTTCGTGTGATTCTTTTCGTGCCACACTTTTCCCTATTGTTTTTGCTTTACGTTACTTCTTTCAAGCTTTTGTTCTTACTTTCGAGATTGGTGAAGTGGTTCTCTCCGGATATCGTTCTTAAATTCGAGAGGCTCCTTCATCAATCTCATGTTTTATTTAATCATGTCTTTTATTTCGTCTATGTGCGAGTAGTTTAATTGTTGGGCTTAAAAGGATTATCAAGGGGGGAAATTCTATGTTTGATAAGGATTTCACAAGGTAAAACCCTAGCTGAATTCTAGAGCTCTTTCGTATAGATCGTTGTTAATGCATGAATCTAGAGGCTGATTCCTAGGTGTTAAGTACCACCAAAAGTGTTGAATCTAAATGCCGAAATCGTTCATCTATAAGAGCGTGTCGCGTCGTAAGATACGAAAGTATACTTGCGGAGTGCCGTGAACTAAGAAGAACCAGCGCGAACAACACGATTTTCTGCGCGACCAAAGACGAAAGTTACTAGTCGTGTATATAGATTGTTGGTGCGTAGGATATACGAAAGTATACTACTCCGTTTATCCTGTTCAGTTCGTGGAGTTAAAATATAGAATCGTTTTACTAAGAGCTTAGGGGCCGTGATTGAATCGAGCATACCCTAAGATATCCATGTCGACCCAACACCGTTTTAATATTGATTACAAATCTTTTTTCCATTTAGTTTATGCCATCGATTTTCTTAGGTTATTTTACAACCAATTTTCCGTTTTTCCGTTATTTACAACTTTCGTGACAAAAACCCTATAAAACTTATTCTTGTTCTAGACTTCCTTGCTAATTCTCTGTCTAAGGTCTTTCAGAACAGCTTTCCCTCCCTGTGGATCGATACCTAAAGTACTACAACACACGTCTATGCACTTGCATAACTTTTAGGTTTATAAATTTAAAACCTGGAGTTTCGGAAACAATCCGACCGCATCAAGTTTTTGGCGCCATTGCCGGGGAGGCAATTGCTATTCATTCTATGACACCTTAGAGGTTAGTAAATCAACTCTAGAACAAACTTTTTCTTTTGAATTTTTGTTTTTTTTTCTTCGTTTTAGGCTTTGAAACATGAACTCGCCTCTGGAGCGAGATTGCTACTATGAGCAGGGTTGCAACGACCCATCTTGTGCTCACTACTCTCACGAGCCACACACCTACTGTGACTCGTTCTAAATGGATCGGAAACCGGCACCGACCACCTACTCTCAAAGACGCTACAAGCCTCTTTACTACCGAAACGAGCCTTTTGCGTCTCCTTTTATCAACTCTCAACAAAACTGTCACCATCAATTCCTGGACCAACACCTTTTCAACTCAAAGATTAGTTTGCGTTTGGAGTGACTCAACGTGATGCTAAATCAATACCTTGATTGTCAAGTGGTGACCGAAGCGGCCATGAACAAGAAGCTAGACACAATCTACACCGAATTCAACAAAAAATTCGATGATCTTGCTGCCCACGTCATCACACTCGAGGAACAGACCCTAAAAGATGATTATGCTATCAAAGAGAATACGAAAATCATGGAAAACGAGCAAGCAAAGTAAAAATACGACATCATTCAAAATTCGATGGAGATTCGCGAATCTAAGCAAGAGATCAAGGAGACAAGTGAATTTGCCTATCGGTACAGAGAAAGGAAAAAATGATGAACTCCAAGAAATCGAATCACGCCTCAGCATACTCGAGTACAAGGCTAGAGAAAACGACGCTACGGTTAGTCATCTATCCGATACTCGAAAGACGACCAAAGTTTGTTTGGAGAAACTTTTTAATGATCATGACGAGCAAGCCACATCACTTGATGTTCCTGCACCTGACCTAGAAGAGAAGCCCAATGACTCCCTATAACCAGAAAACACCGAAGGAGACGAAGAAAACGATGAACCGAAAGAATCCCCTCGGATTCCCCTCACCGCGGTCGCAGCCCTTCCAGCCGCGGCCAAACCTCAATCCGCCTCGCCTCTGCCTCTTCGACCGTGGCCAAACCTCTTTCCGCGGCGCCTCCAGCCGCGGCCAGCTTCTGCTCACCTCTCCTTGGACCTTTCGAGTCTCGTTCACCCTCCTTTGAGGAAGCCGTCTCCTCCATTGACTCTGAAGCTTCAACAAATCCTCCACGCAGCTAGGAACCAGAGTCATATGCAACTTGCAAGGTTATTCGAGCTCATGACGAAGCCACATCCTCTTCTTCAACACCACTTCAAAGGAGCCCGCCAAGGAGGATCTACATGCCTGATAACACCGGTTTTTGACCATTTTTATGGATCACTTTCATGTTCTTTTGCAGGTGTTTTAACTCCGTTTTCAAAGGTTTTCAAGTGATTTTCATATTTTAGAGATTTGAAAGACGTTTCAGGTAACTCGGAATAAAAGAGTGCAATTCGGAGAAAAAGTACATTTTTGGATAAACTTGGACCGTCAAGAATTCTTGCAGCTAATGGAGACCTTTTCACCGTCTAAGCATCCCCAAATTTTGACACAAGAAAGTAGCGAAAGCTTTCAAATGCAATTGGATTGGAGGCAATGCAATGGTTGGATCCTTAAATATATCCGAAGCACTAATTAAAGGCATATGAAGTTGCCCCGAAGAGAAGCCCACCGCGCCTGGAGGAGTTGGAGCCGCGGCGAACTGCCAATCCGTCACTCCTGGAGAGTCTCCACCCACGGCCAAACATGGTTTCTCCACTCCTGGAGAGCCCACACCCGCGGCCAGGGCATGTCACGACCAATTCGATTCGTTTCTTCACCCGAGACCAAAACCGTGTTTTCCCGTCAAACCCTAACTCGACAAAAACCAGTTGAAGACCTATAAATACTTGTTTTATAGCCACAATTTCGTGGCCCCCTCTTGTTACATTTTTAGACTTGTTTACTTTTACTCTTGTTCTTTGTTTAGGGAGATAGGGATTTCCCTTGAACCCTCTTATTTGATTTCTTATCTATTGATTGTGAAATTCAGAAGCTTGATTTTGTCATGCATGGTCGTGGCTTAGTAGTTCTCTCGTTGGGTATAGGGGTTCAAAGGGGCTCTCATGGTTCGATTTTTGATCGAGTTTTTCGACTAGGATACGGATTAGGATTATTCGTTCTATCCTTGTTGTTAATGCGTTGCTTGACTAACCATCTTAGCAACTGATATTAGGTGTTTTAGAGCCACAAAAGTGCTGAATCTAATCGCTTGACCTAGGGTAGACGAGCAAATCCATCGTAAGATTTCGAAAGTGTACTTACGGAGGAATTGTGGGCATAAACGACCTTTGAGAGTATCATTCACTTCTTGCACGGGCGGAGACGAAAGCTACCGTCCGAGTACTGAAGTGAGTAGGTGTGTAGGATTACGAGAGTAGACTATACACAGTGTACGTGTTCCAAGTTCAAGAACCCAAAGATGACAAAAAGTCGCTTTAGAAATCCTAGCGAATTCTCGGTGAAAATCGGCCATGAACCCTAAAGAATTCCCGATTGCCCAACGCTTCGTTAATTGATTTACAACTTTGAAATAATGATTGGTTGCTACTGTTCACTTAGGTTAGATTTATTTACTCGGTTAGTTTAGCTTAGTTTAGTCTCGTTCGCTTTGTTATTTTCTCGCTTAGTTTAGTTTAGTATAGTTTAGTGTAGTTTAGATTCCTAGTTTCGAGTTCGTGACAAAACCCTATAAACATATATTCATTTTAGGTTTATTTACTATACAGTGTCTAAGGTATCGCAGAACAGCATTTCCTCCCTGTGGATCGATACCTTAAGTACTACAACACACATATGCGCACTTGCAGGCTTTAAGGTTTACAAATTTAAAACCTGAAGTTTCGGAGAAGAATCCGATTCGCATCAATGCTTCATTGCTTTGACACCACGAACTCTTACTGTGAGTCCTGCTCAGCCTTTGAACCAACACCTCCTGCAAGTCCAATACCCGATGATCCAAACACACAAAGCATCACCCGAGAGAGATTGATCGAGTTCAACAACTTTGTGAAATCAATCCCGATGGACGTCTATTTCGAAGAAGTTTGGGAAAATGACCTATATACACGTTCTTCCACTACAACAAGGAGAGCAAGGAGGACATTCACACTTACTTCAGGAGAGCGAGGCAATCATCAACGCCTTATGACGCTTCTTATGATATTCGTCTGTTTCATCCCGAGAAACACAAAATTTGCCCGAAAAAGATTAGCTTGGAAAAATTAGAGGAGTTCAACAGCGTGGTTCGCAATCTACCTCGAGGAACCACATTTGCTAAAGCGTGCATAGACCACATGATTGGTCATTTTTTTTTGTGAAAGCAAAGAATCCATCTCGGAGATAGAAGATATCTTTGCAAATGCTATGAATGGAAGACCCGTTCGAAGTCTCCATAAGATTCAAGAGAAAGACAATTTATAATCACTTGCGACATCCGTGGAGTCATCTTTAAAGACATTCTTTCTGACTCCGGAGCCTGCCTAAGCATTATGTCAAAATTAACCGCCAAACGCCTCGGTATCAAGCACGTGCACTGTACCCGAACAAAAATAAGCATGGCTGATGAATCTTGTGCTACACCAAAGGGGATCACCTATGACATGCCCGTAAGGATCGGAGATTGCATTGCTCCCGTCGATTTCTATATTGTCAAAGACACGAAAGTTGATGCTACACCGGTAATCCTATGATGGCCTTTCTTGTCAATCGTCGGAGCCATCATGGTTTGGCCAAATCGACGTGTTTCCTTTGCTAACGTCAACAAAGACGTGTTCTACGATGCTGTCCCGCTCAAGTTCAAGAAGCCGAAGGATCCTGACCCCAATACCGATTCACTATGGAGCGATGAGTCACATGACGAGGAAACCGAAAGGAGTTCAAAGAAGACTTACCGCAAGAAACTGCCTTTCTACGACTAAGCTCATCTCGTTACCAACGTCGAGCTCAAAGACTTTAAACAAAAGCGCCAATGGGAGGCAACCCATTTTAGATACATTTTTTTTTTTTTCCTATTAACGCTTTTTTTTTTCTTTCTTAGTTTCAGCCATTTGAAAAATTAAAAAACCTAACAAAATAGAAAAACCGAAAAGTCAAAAAGATGTAGACACGGTTTGAAGCTGCTCGGTCTAGCCTGAACTGCGAGGAAGTACTTGACCGTAAAAGAAGTCCTGCCGCGGGTGGAAAGCCCCGAGCCGCGGCCAATCCCCATCTGCCGCGGTCGCGATCAACCGAGCTGCGGAGAATCTCAACCTGACCGCGGGTGTAGCCCTTCGACCCGTGGCCAGCCTCCTGTCGTTCTTGATCGATTTGCTTTGATATACGATCAACTCCTACCCATTCCCAATCACCTACAAACCCATTCCCCATCACCACAACACCATCTACCATTCCTCATTCACCACTATTCCATTCCCACATCAATTCCCCACCACTTCCAGGTAAGTTTTCTTTTTCACGAAACTTTTTCAATTATTACATACATCTATTTCTCGTCCTTGCTCGATTTATTTCATACTGGGGACAGTGTGATTTAAGTCTGGGGGAGGATTCCATCCCTTACTAACCACCTTTTCTTTCATGAGTCTTTGCATTTTGCATTTTTCAAGTTTTCCTTAAATTTTTTCAAGTTTTTCAATAAAAAGTAGGAATACGTTTTGAGGGAATGGTGAAAGAAATCCATGACGATAACCAACCAGTGTGCTTCTACGCTATTTCCTAGTAACATTCTCTTTCGTAATTTGGTTCTAGACTGGGCGGTAGCTAGAGTTTCTGTTAATACGAAATCCCCAGAGGAACTTAGACCGTAGAGATTCTTTAGGATGGAATATACTAGCTCTATTATACTTATACTTTAACTTGACTTAATATTCTCATCATACGCTTAGGCAACGATAACAAATCATACATTCATGACGTTCTTTTACCTTTTTACTACTCTTTGTCGTACCTGAATGGCCAGCTCATCTTTACTTGGTACCCCACTCAAAACTTAACCATTGTTCAGACCTCATGCATCTCTCTTTGTGTCCTATGTGCAAATATGTGCAAAAACGCCGGAGAGGGAGGAACGACACAATTTCTAGTCACTAAAGACAGAGACTATACATGATCGGTGGAGGTGAATTCAACAAATATAAGAGCTTGGTTATGCCTTGGAAAAACTCAACATCATGGTAAATTTTTGTGCCCCTAAAACTCTATCTCAATAAAAGGCGTTTCCCCCTTTCGAAAAAAAAAATTAAAAAAAAATCGAAAGGGAAAGGAAACTAGAGCCTTAAAAGAGTCTAGGTTGGCCGAAATACATATGAGACATCCATGGTTTGTTTATGAGAAGTCTGTCATTCCGAGCTCAAAGAAAAAGCTAAGTCTGGGGGAATGACAGAAAACTTCTATTTTTGGAGAAAGGAGGAAGTGAAACATTTTTACGCAAGAAGATGTGACTAGAAGCTGTGGTTCTCAATAGCTCCATTATCTCTTGCTGTTTTGCATAATATCTCGCACCCTCTAGTGAAATTACGGTAACCTTAAACACTTTTAACCTCACCTCTAAATGCCTTTAATACATAGCCTCGATTGTCTTGGTTTGATCCTTTTGATGGGAAGTTCACGTTTGCACTTAATGAATTTAGAGAACTAGTTGACATGATTTTGGGATTTTGAAAGTTTATATTTCGTATGACGGATACCGTGGACTTGTGTTACAGAAACTTCTTGTGAAAATTTTCTAGGCTAGATTGTGATTGATGTAGTTCGATGGTTATGGTTTAGAAGGACAGTCTCCAAGAATTCTAGTTCCCTATGATTTTGTTTGATTTTTCCTGGCTTTGGTTTTGTTTGAGGACAAACAAAGTTTAAGTCTGGGGGTGTAATAACACCGTATTTTTATCCGTTTTACTATCTATTTTAGAACACTTTAATAAGTGTTTCATTCGCTTTTACATGTTTTTATTACGGTTTTCGCATATTTGTAGTTTCAAGACTCTTTTTGGGTTACTTAGTGATATATCATGGTTTTTACCCTGTTTAGGCCATGATATAAGTCCTTTTATAGAGTCTTTTCTAGTGTTTTGTAGTGTTTTAGAGTCTTTTACAGGTTATAGCACGTTTGGAGCATAATTGGAGATATTGGAGCATTCTGGAACATTCTGGAGCGAAGCAGAGATCCGTGTTGCTAAGTACCTGATCTCACGACGAGCATCGATCGATACCCCTTGGTATCGATCGATACCCATCGCAGCATGACAAGGATCACGACTTATTGAAGAGTTGAAGAATTGCAGAATTGGCCCCGAAGACTTTGATATTTACAAGATGGCCCAGAACGTGTTTTAGCTTATAAATTAGGTTTTCAGCCACTTGTTTAGGCTATGCTTTATTTTCTGTGTTTATTTTACTCTGGTTTTAAAGAGACAAGTCTGAACCTCCCTTCGTCCGAGATCAGATCTCTAAACCCTTTTGATTATTCTATTGATGATTTATTCAAACATGTTGTCTTCAATCTCCATGTCTGAGTAGATTACCTGTTAGGTTTGGGGTTTTCTCATAGGGATTTCTTTGAATGCTAGGTTAATTATCTTTTAGGATTCACCATCTGATTTAGTTCTTCGCTTAGGTTGTGTTCAAAGCTTGTTCTAGATTAGCTACCTAGAATATAGATCTTAGGATAATTGATTAGGCACGAGAGTGCGATTAATTACCTGATAGAACCTAGGTGAGCAAATTAATTATTCGCAAAGAGATTTGGTTTAATTAATTTGTGAACATATCAAACCTGAACTTTAAAACTGATTTAGAATTTAGGATTCGCAAAGAGATTTGGAATTCCTAGGATTTAGATTTAGATAGTTTTCGCAACGAGAGTTGGTTAATTATATTTTAGTGATTTGAGTTCTAGAACCGTGCTTAATCTGAATCATGTTAGTTAATTTAGCTGCATTCATTGATTTCCTGAGAAATACCCTGAGTCTATATTCCTCCAACTGAATTTACAAACGCTTTTACTTGCAATCTTGTTTTAAATTACATCTTCTGATTTAGCTTGTTTCAGATCTATATAATCTATTGTGTGATAACTGAGTTCTTGTGTTCGACCCCATGATTTACTACAGCAACTGCTTTAGTACTATTTAGGGTATTAAATTGAGCATATCAATTTTGGCGCGGTTGCCGGGGACTCAATTCGCCGTTAGATTTTAGCTAAGAAATTCGTCTAAATCGCCCGAGTATCGATCGATACCCTTGAGTATTGGTCTATACCCGACGTAAATTACATTTACTTACGTTCTTGATTTTCTGTTTTCAGGTGCATGCCTAATCGAGAAACCAGAAGCAACAAGAACTCTGAGCTAGTTGATCTATCACTGGAACAGCTAGCACTTGTGGAACGCACAAGCAGGAAAGCACAGAAATCAGCTAAGATGAACAACAATCAGTTGGTTCGTGATGCAGCTGGTGCTTACAGAGACCAAAAGGGTCGGTTGTGCAATGAGCAATGACAACGTCTGGACGGAGAGGGGATCATCATTCCACCTGCTCCTATTGTCGCTGCGAATGTCGCTGGGAACGCGGACAATGCTGAGGTTAATCGTGGAAGAACGATTGGTGAGTACAACAGGCCTGACCAGTTTTTCGCCAATCGGTCAGCGATTCGTCCTCCTGCGTTCGAGAGGAATGACTTTGAGCTGAAGCCTGCTTACTTTGCTCTTGTGGGACAGCATCTCTTTCATGGTCTTCCTCATGAACATCCTATGGACCATGTAGAGAGGTTCGAGGACTTGGTCACTAGCATCAAGAGCAATGGAGTGTCCTACGACTATCTATTCTGCAAGCTCTTCCCCTACTCTCTCGGTGGAGATGCGACCTACTGGCTGAGGCAGCTACCTCCTGGTTCGCTAACTACTTGGGAGGACACTAAGAGAGCCTTCCTGATCAACTTCTACGATGATGCACGATCTGAGGATCTGAGGAATAAAATCTCCCAATTTTCTCAAGGACCTACTGAGGCGTTCAAGGCTGCTTGGACGAGATTCAGATCGTATCAGAGAGATTGTCCACATCATGGATACTCTGATGTGCAGCTGCTGGGTATCTTCTTTCGAGGAGTGGATTGGAGGTATCAGATGGCTCTGGACTCTTCAAGCAATGGTAATTTCAACACCAGATATCCTGAGGACGCCTATGTGTTGATTGAGAACTTTGCATCTAGTTGTAGCACCAAGAGCGCAGACTTTGAGCGCAAGAATCTGGCTGGTAACATGGATGGGTCGGAGATCGCTGAAGTTAAAGCTCAGCTGGACTCTATGCACAGTCTTCTGCTGGGAAGGACAGCAAAGGCCGTCCACTTTGCTGCTGAGAATGAAGTGGAAGATGTTAACTACATTGGTGGTTCTGGTTTTCAGGGTCAGCGATTCGGTTACAACTCCAATCGAAACTTCACCAACAATGCTCAGCAAGGAGGGTACCAATCCCCACCATCCAAAGCTCCTGAGAGTAAGATTGAGGCTATGCTTGAACAGCTGGTTCAAGGGCAGGAGAAGATGACGGTAACCTTCAATGGGAAAATGGATGATTTGTACACCGATTTGAGTGGAAGGATCGAGTCTCTAAAGACAAGCCACAGGATGCTGGAGACGCAAGTAGCTCAGACTGCAGCAAATTCCAAGGGAAAGGCGGTTCATTCACACAATGCACACGTCAATGCCATCAGCTCATGTGCAGAAATTTTTGATGAAGTTCCTGAAATCGCACAAGCATCGATCGATACTCCCCAGTATCGATCGATACCAGCCCAGACGTCTGCTCGAATGGATCCAAAAACCCGTGTATCGATCGATACCCCATTGGTATCGGTCGATACCGAGGCGATTTCTGAGGAGGCACATGAGATTTCGACCAAGGAGCCTCAAGTAGTAGCAGCAAGATTCAACATCGCCCAATTTTGGGAAGACTATGAAACGAAGTGTCAGGCAGCGATAGCTAAGGAACGAGCTGAGAAAAGAGCTCGCAACCCCAAGAAGGAGAATCCTGTTCCTAAACACCTCAGAGATCCCATCTCTCCAAAGCAGCTGCGTGGCTTTGAGAAGATGGTAAGAAGGATTTCCCCTGATTCAACCTTTGAAGAAGCTCTAGAGTGCCGTCCTCTGCTAAGTCACTTCAAGGATTGCAGAGAAACTGAGGAAGAGATTAAGGCACTCTTCATTAAGGCTAGAGGTCCACCTCCACTGAGACAGTTGACCCAAAGAGAAGATCCAGGGAAATTCGCGGTTCCATGCTCCATATCTGGAGTTGATTTCAAAGAGTCTCTTGTCGACTCAGGGGCTAGTGTCAATGTCATCTCAAGGGCAATTGCAGAGCGGTTAGGGGCTAATATTCGATCACCAGAGGCATCTATCACATTCGCGAACAACTCCACCTCGCTTCCACACGGTACTATCCATGGTTTGCTGGTCAAAGTAGGAGACTGTCTGGTTCCTACTAATTTTCAGGTTGTAGAGATGGGTGCGATATCTCGTATGCCTATCCTTTTGGGACGACCGTTCATGGCTACTGCAGGCGCGATCATAGACACACCTAATAAGAGAATCTCTTTCTCTTACATTGACAGAGGGATCTATTATGGTGTCATTCCCCCTAGGAGTGCTCCCACACATGTGTCTAGCATCGAGGTTGTCACAGGAATGTCACTGGCAGTTGATCTTTTTGAAGAGCCTCCTGATGAGCCTACTGTGGCAGACATTCCAGCTGAACCGCCCAACGTTCCCAAGGAAGTTGCCAAGAAAGCCAAGGCAACAAAGAAGAAGGCCAAGAGCAAGAAGGTTGAGAATCCCCATGTCACTTTGATACCTCAGAAGTGTAATGGAGATTCGATTGAGTACAAGGTCAAATGCAAAGGAGCCTTGAAGCCATTCTCTAAGGCTAGAGTCCTTCTTACTTCTGAGCTGAAAGAGAAAGGGCAGGAGTTTGTGGACAGCATGCTAAGCAGAACTTTGAAGCTAGTAATGTCAAGTGATGGAGCCTGTTTTGATGCAAGCTCTCATTCTTATCCAGCCTGAAGGGCGTTACAGTCAAGCTATTGACGTTAAACGAGCGCTTGGTGGGAGGCAACCCACTGGTGAGTCTGTTTTTGAGTCGTTTTTCTTTTTATTTTCGTTCGTTTTATGTTTGTGTCAGGATAAACAAGGAGCAAACTCGAAATCGCCTGAGTGTCGATCGATACCCTTCAGTATCGATCGATACCCTACGCGATTGAGAAAGGTTCATGTCGATTTAAGTCTGGTATCGATCGATACCAGGCTGTGTGTCGATCGATACTCAATGTTCCAGCAAGGTAACTTCTTGTTTTTCCCAATTTTATTCTGTTCTTTTGTTTTCTTTCACTGACTCTAGGCTAGATAACACTGGGGACAGTGTTGTTCAAGTCTGGGGGAGGTGTCTGCTGACAAAGTTTTTGTTTTTCTTAGAGTCAGTCGTTTTATCGAGTCAAAATGTTTTATTGAGTCAAAATTTTGTTGGAGATAATGATCCTGTGCTTGAACCTATTGATTTGATTTTGTTTTTGAGTGCACAGTGTTACAGGATCAGTTCTAGATCGACTAATGAAAAATCCAAAGACTGACCAGTTGACTAGAAAACATCCATGTCTCCAGCAGAGTTCTTCTGAAGCCTGAGCCAAATTTTTGCACTTCATCAATGTGGTTAGTGTTTTTAGAGCTTGATTCATCATTCATATCTGATAAAGGAACCCATGTGTTTAGAGTTATGGTATCTCTCTCCCCTGTTATAAGTTGATAAATAAGAGCATAAAAGATTGAAATGATTTTCTTCTGAGTAGAGGGTTAGGAAAATTTCCAGCGATCCCATTATTCTACTTAAGAGGGAATGATCACACAAAGGATTGGAAGCGAGGCTAGGATTTTCCTATGATGCCATTATTCGCCTACATCCTTTGATACATAGAGAGGGAAGAACCGGGGATTTGGTGGCAAACACCATCAATACTCGCGTCTCATACCTTGATGTGTATATGCTAAGCTGAAAATAAAAAAAAATATAAGAACATAATAAGGAATAAGTCTGGGGGAGAGAAATTGATACAAAAAGTGTGAAAAAGGGTGGTTCCTTTGTTATGATATTGTTTGGTAAAGAGTCTAGAAGGTTCTTGAATATTAACTGCAGAGATGAAACTGGCGATGAGGGCTTTACTTGAACAATGCTGTGGGATTTTGTGTGGAGTCTGGAAAAGCTGCGAATGTCTACGGAGAAGTACATGGTGGTTAGATCAAAAGCTGATCAGGTGACATTTGGGTACTTGGGAAAAGGGTCTTTTCGATGGTTCAGGAACAGGTGAGTCTCTACGTTTTCAAACCTCTTTCTCTGTTTAGTCTTTTATTTGCTTGAGGGCAAGCAAAGGCTAAGTCTGGGGGAGTTGATATATCATGGTTTTTACCCTGTTTAGGCCATGATATAAGTCCTTTTATAGAGTCTTTTCTAGTGTTTTGTAGTATTTTAGAGTCTTTTACAGGTCATAGCACGTTTGGAGCATTATTGGAAGTATTGGAGCTTTCTGGAGCAGTTTGGAGCAGAGCTAAAGATCGTGTTGCTGAGTACCTGTTTTCACGGCCAGTATCGATCGATACCCCCTGGTATCGATCGATACCCATCGCAGCAAGACACGACCCGCGAGTTTTCCAAGACTTGAAGAATTGCAAAAGTGCCCAGAAGTCTTTAATAATTACAAGAAGACCCCAAGTCGTGTTTTAGGTTATAAATAGGAGTTTTAAGCCATCTGTTTAGGCTATGCCTTTTTATGCTTTATTTTCTCTGGTTTTGAGACAAGTCTGATTTCCCTTCGTCCGAGATCAGATCTCAAGAACCCTTTGTTATTATTTTATTGATGATTTATTCAAACATATTGATTGTTTCATTCTCTATGTCTGAGTAGATCCACCTTAGGTTTAGGGTTTTCTCATAAAGGATTTCTTTGAATGCTAGGTTAATTATCTGTTTAGGATTCACCATCTGAATTATAGTTCTTCACCTTAGGTTGTGTTCATAGCTAATTCTAGGTTGATAAATCTGGAACTTAGATCTTAGGATAATTGATTAGGCACGAGAGTGCGATTAATTACCTGATAGAACCTAGGTGAGCAAATTGATTATTCGCAAAGAGATTTGGTTTAATTGATTTGTGAACATATCAAACCTGATATTAAAGCTGATTTAGAATTTAGGATTCGCAAAGAGATTTGGAATTCCTAGGATTTAGATTTAGATAGTTTTCGCAACGAGAGTTGGTTAATTATATTTTAGTGATTTGAGTTCTAGAACCGTGCTTAATCTGAATCATGTTAGTTAATTTAGCTGCATTCATTGATTTCCTGAGAAATACCCTGAGCCTATATTCCTCCAACTGAATTTACAAACGCTTTTACTTGCAATCTTGTTTTAAATTACATCTTCTGATTTAGCTTGTTTCGGATCTATATAATCTATTGTGTGATAACTGAGTTCTTGTGTTCGACCCCTGATTTACTGCAGCAACTGCTTTAGTACTATTTAGGGTATTAAATTGAGCATATCAATTTTGCGAAGACATTGCAAATTGGAGAAATCCCAAATTTTCGGCTCAAAGTCAAACCGTCAGAAGTTCAATTGCCAAAGACATTCTTCTCACCTTATGATCTAGCCCAATTTTGGAGATATTCAAGAAAGACCAGCTACCTTTCCATTCCAACAGATTTGAGGACGATCCAATGGTTCAATCAAAAGATACATGAAGATCAAGAAGTCCCATCAGGCAACTCCCACAGCAGTCCCAGCCGCGGCCAAGAGGCAATCCGCCGCGGCCACGAAGCCTCTACCCGCAGCCAAGTGATGGTTCACCGCGGCCAGACACCCTGGACCCGCGGCCAAGCTGATTTCGTCTCGTAAGCCCAATTTCAAAGCCCGTTCCATTCTCGTCAAGGAGAAACCCTAAAGACCGACGAAAGAAGAGCTCAAGACCTATAAATATGTGTTTTAAAGACCAACTTTCGTGTGCTTCTTTTCGTGCCACAATTTGCCCTATTGTTTTTGCTTTATGTTACTTCTGTCAAGATTTTGTTATTACTTTCAAGATTAGTGAAGAGGTTCTCTTCGGACATCGTTATTAAATTCGAGAGGCTCCTTCATCAGTCTCCTGTTTTATTTAATCATGTCTTTTATTTCGTCTATGTGCAAGTAGTTTAATTGTTGGGGTTAAAGAGATTATCAAGGGAAATTCTATGTTCGATAAGGATTTCACAAGGTAAAACCCTAGCCAAATTCTAGAGCTATTTTATAGATCGTTGTTAATGCATCGTCATGAACTAGAGGCTGATTCCTAGGTGTTAAGTACCACCAAAAGTGTGGAATCTAAATGCTCGAATCGTTCATCTATGTCGCGTCGTAAGATACGAAAGTATACTTGCGTAGTGCCGTGAACTAAGAAGAACCAGCGCGAACAGCACGATTTTATGCGCGACCAGAGACGAAAGCTACTGGTCGAGTATATAGATTGTTGGTGCGTAGGATGTACGAAAGTATACTACGCCGTTTATTCTGTTCAGTTCGTGGAGTTAAATTCTAGAATCATGTTACTAAGAGCTTATGGTCCGTGATTGAATCGAGCATACCCTAAGATATCCATGACGACCCAATACCGTTTTAATATCGTTTTCCCGTTTAGTTTATGCCATCGATTTTCTTAGGTTATTTTACAAGCAATTTTCCGTTCTTTACAATTTTCGTGACAAAAACCCTATAAAACTTATTCTCGTTCTAGACTTCCTTGCTAATTATCTGTCTAAGGTCTTTCAGAACAACTTTCCATCCCTGTGGATCGATACCTAAAATACTATAACGCACGTCTGTGAAAAACGTTTAGGTTTATAAATTTAAAGCCTGGAGTTTCAGAAACAATCCGACCGCATCAGCTTGATTTGGTCGAATTAAGGCTGGTCGTGGATGCAACCTTCCTAGCTGCGGGCGCGATGCTCCCTGCCGTGGCCAAGGCCTTGTTTCTGTTCGGCTCGTTTATGCTTCAAGGCAGCTTCATCTGCCTTCAGTGCTTCAGAAATATTTAAAGATCTAACCGTTGCAATGTCTCTAAACCAATTTCATTTGAAAGCTGGTTGTCTCATCTTTGTTGTGTCGAAATTTGGTTATTATCAGGTGGTGAGAAGGTCTTCTTTTATTGCAATACTTCTGATAGTCCAAGTTTATCCAAAAACGTACTTTTGCTCCAAAATGCACTCTTTTATCCCAAGTTACCTGAAATGTCTTTTAAAACTCTATAACATGGAAATCACTTGAAAACCATTGAAAACGGAGTTAAAACACCAGCAAAAGATATAAAAATGATCCATAAAAATGGTCAAAAATTGGTGTTATCATGAGACATCTAAGAAGCAAACGACGGGTATGAGGAAAGTTAGATATGGGGGCAAAGAAAACGGAGGAAGAGGCTTTGCCGGTTCTCTCAACGGACGTATCTAAAGAAACAGAATCACCAAGGCAAGGAAAAAAGGTGAGCTCTTCCCAACCCAAAAAGACAAATCAATGCCCGCCCAAACCCCGACGAAAGGAGGCAAGATGGCGGCATAGCAAAAACCGGAGGGAACAACCACAAATGGGTCGTTAAAGATCTGCACAGCTCATGGAGGGATACCCTCCGAGTAGGAAGAGGAGCCTCGATACAAGTATGGGGTCCGACACGATAACCACGGGCTCAAAAATGATTTCTTTTGTGCCTTGGTGAGAATACGAACGGGAAATGGAAGTGGAGGCTCATATGGAGAAGGTCTAATGCAAGGATCTTTCTCAACTTCCATTTACGTTGGAATTGCGTGTTCCTTATTCAAAATCAAGTCATCATCACTCCCAAAGGGCACCCCCCCCCCCACATTGTTCCTCAATGTCCTCATTGAGCTTCAAGGGAACATTTGTAGGGGGTGGTTCATCGACTTGTGGACCATAGAGTAGAAGCTCAATTTCTCTAACAACGGCTTGATGATCATCATTGGAGGATCTAGCATTGCAATACTCCTTGGGGTTTTGTATTGCTCTCCGGGTAAGGAACTTTGAGATTGAGATGAGGAGGGAGCACTCTTGCCTTCAAGGTGCTTAACCTTGGAGCTCAATGTCACAAGCTTGGAGTTAAGATTGTTGTAGGAGCAATCCATTTTATTGTGGATCTCCGCCAACTTCTTGCTCATGTCCATTACCCCATTTGCTTGACCTTGGCCGATTTATTGAAGCATGGCGATCAATTCAAGGTCTTGAGTTGTGGTCGTTGTGCCTTGGACTTGTTGCGTGAAACCGGGTGGTGGAAACGATTGCTTAGGTTGAAAACCACATTGGTTCCCATTAAAAGTGTTCTTTGGAGCAAAAGATTGTTGTTGGAAGTTCGAACCTTGAGCTTGGTTGAACGGCACAGAGGTGTTTTGTTGCAGATAAACTTGGTCTTGAGGGTTTTCGACATTGGGGTTGCGATATGAGAAGTTTGGGTGGTTGCGGTTGTTGTTGTTAAAACCGCCACCTTGGTAGCCTTGATTACCCACGTAATTCATCTCTTCTTGTGTACATACGTCTCTTTCTTCCTCTTGATAACCTTGTGTGTCCTCCAAGTTCCCAACAGAGTGAACCGGCTTTTGAGAAGCGCTAAGGATCTTGTCAATCATCAAAGCTTGCTTGTCCATCTTCTCGGTGAGAATCTTTATTTCTTTAGACCGCTTTTGTTCATCAAAATCGCTAGTCGTCCTCGTAGCCCGGTCATAATCATCCCCATAAGTTCCATCGCTTTGAGCTAAGTTCTCCACGAGTTCCATGGCCTCATCTACATCTTTGGCTAAGAAGTTCCCATTAGAAGCCGTGTCTAAGAGCATCCTTATCTTGGGTAAAGCACCGCGATAGAGGGTACTCAAAAGAGAGGCGTTGGAGAAGCCATGATGCGGGCATTGAGAGGTGTAGCTTCTAAACCGTTCCCAAGCTTCGTTGAAGGATTCGTTTCTGCGTTGTGTGAAACTCGAGATGTCATTCCTCAACTTGGCGGTCCTTGAAGGAGAAAAGAACTTGGCAAGGAAAGCTCGCTTGCAATCGTCCCATGACATGATTGGACCTTGAGGAAGACCCTTTTCCCATTGGTGAGCCTTATGTCCAAGGGAGAATGGGAAAAGTCTTAGCTTGAAACCGTCTTCCGAAACACCGTTCATCTTGGTTAACCCACATATCCTATCGAATTGTTCGATATGATCCAATGGATCCTCCATAGATAGGCTGTGGAATTTGGTACTTTGGACCATGTTGATCAATCACGGCTTCACTTCAAAGTTATTGTTTTCAACCGGAGAAGCTTGGATCCCTTGACTGTTTTGATGAGCATTGGCCGCATCACCCGCGCCAACCACGTTTTGAGCCATTGGGGGATGGTTAGGGGCTCTCATTGGACGGGTGGGTGGTGGTTGGACGGGGTGCTTTCCATTGCCACCTTGAGCGTGGTGGTTTCCATTGCCACCTTGTGCGGGGTGGTTTCCATTGCCACCTTGTCGTGGTTGCACGTTGTCATGTATGTCACCGAGCGGAATATGTTCAAGGTCTTCCATACCCAAGTCGGCAACCTCTTGAACTTGGTCTCTTGCTCTCCTAGCTGTACGACCTCGGTCTAGAAGGTGGATGTCGTCTATTGGCTCAACTAGGTTGTCTTTGCCTCGAGAACGCGTATGCATACACCTAAGATAGAGAGATAGCAAAATAGAGTGAAAGAGATTAGTAACCGAAATAGAAATAAAGCTTAATCTCAATAGGATCTAAAATCTCATTGTTGAAAGCTAAACCCAATTGGCAACATCGCCAAATTGATAATAGACTTTTCGGTCTTTCTAGATATCAATTCTCTAGATACTAAGTAGTATAAGAGGTATCGAATCCAATGAGTTAAGTTCCAAAACACCAAGAATGCATAGAACTACTTAAGTCAAGCAACAAGATAGGTTTGGTTTCAATTCTAGCAATCCTAATTCAATTCAAGCAAAGAAAATAAGTAAACAAGTACTAATCGAGATTTAACAAATGATTAAAGCAAGCTCTAGAGTGAGGTTATTGACTAGGGTGAATTCATTGATTTATCAAGGATGCTAAATAACACAAACAAGCATTTCTCTCTAGGCTTAAAATGTCAAAACAAGACTAACCCACTTCCATGGTCTTAATCACTTTGTTAATTAGCAAATCAAGAACAAATTTCCATTTGTGAAAAACTAATTAACAAGCATGAATATCCAATTCCAATGGCCATAATACTCTTTAGACAACTAATTCCTTAGGCTAAACAAGTAAAATCTCTTATCTAACTTGTATGGGCATTTCATTAAACACCTTATGTGCATGAAATGCCTTAAGGTCTAAACTAGCTTTTCCAAGCTTAATCTAGCATTAAGAGTCTTAGATAAGAGAGGGAGAAGATGATCTAGGTCCTAAACATCCTTAATCATTCAAGAAAACACCTAATCTACCTCACCCATGAGCTTTAAAACAAACTACTAACTAATCATCATAAGACCTTCAAATCTTATAAGAGAAGTTAAAGATCCCATGATTAAAATGATTAAGGAAATGAAAGATTAAAGAAAGAAAGATGAAACTTAGATTAATAAAACTTAGATTGCATAAATAAAACCAAGATCTTCTTACAAAATTACTTAGCAAATCCAAAAAGGGTTTTTGCCTAAGAAAATAGGATAGATATAAGAAAATTAGGTCTAGGGTCTTTTATAGGAAAAGGGGGCGGACCGGGTCGACCCGGGACAAACCGGGTACCGACCCGGCCGGGTCTGGATCTTGACTGGTCGCAGGCTCCACACCGGGTGGGGGCCAGTCGGTGTAAGCAGCCGGTGGAATCTCTGTCTTCATTCGGCTACAACACCGGGCAAGCACACCGGGTGGGAGATGGCCGGTGAGACGCGTCCTGAAGCTCCACACCGGGTGAGGGCTGGCCGATGGAACAGGCCGGTGGATCTTCTGTCTTGGCAAGGTTCTCCACACCGGGTGATAACCAGCCGGTGCAGCTGGCCGGTGCAGCTGGCCGGTGCAGCTGGCCCGTGGAACTCATGTCCGTGATAGTCCAAAGTCTGGTGCTGTGCGGTGGGCTCGGCCAGACAGACATCATCTTAGTGAGTTTTCCATAACTCCTTAACCTGACATCTGAATGACCTGATTCTAACTCCTATGGAAAACTAACTCACTCCTATACAACTTCCATGAAGGACATTGAAGCTGAATCAGATCGGGAGTCCTTCGTCCTGCCAGTTGTTTAAGACGATAGGGAATAGTCCATTTTGCTCTATTTCTCTAAACTTCTCCAAAATGACTCCAAGCACCTATAAAACATTCCAAATGCATGAAAGACTCATAGGACCTAATGCAATCACTTAATACTCTAATTCAAACTAAAATGCTAAACAAAGCTATGATCATGCATGCAAATGACTAAAAGTGTTAACTAAAATGCAAGCTAGAACATGTAAAATACATGAATATCAACCCACCATAGATGGTCAAGTCTTCTACATCGAGGTGATGGATGAATTGGCGGACGAACTTTTGGAAGAATTGAACCTCGAGGATCATTTGCAAGTGGCTTTGACAAAAGATCATGGAGAACATGGATATCTACATGAAGAGAGTGAGGGTTATAAGATGCTTTTGGATTCACACAAGCCCAAGGATGGAGAGACACCATTTATGGATTTGGGTCATCAAGGGATAAAGTGTGAAAACGGTTCAACAAGGCTTTTGATCCAAGAGAGCTTTGCTTTGGAAGTGGAGTGAGATGATAACGGTTTAGAAGCTACCAATGGTAAGACTAGCGTGGACGACGATTGGAGTGAACTCAAGGCGCCTAAGGTGGACCTCAAACCACTTCCCGTTGGGCTAAGGTACGATTTCCTAGGTCCCAATGAGTCATACTCGGTCATTATGAATGAGAACTTGAAAGATGATGAATTGTCCTCCCTTTTGAGCGAATTGAGGAAGTATATGAAGGCCATTGGTTATTCCTTGGATGACATCAAAGGCATTTCCTCTACTCTTTGCACGCATATGATACATCTAGAAGATGAATCGATGACTTATATTGAACATCAAAGGAGGTTAGATCCGAATTTGAAAGAAGTTGTCAAGAAAGAGATTCTAAAGCTTCTAGATGCGGGGATTATCTATCCTATCTCCAATAGTAGGTGGGTATCCCCGGTCCATGTGGTGCCCAAAAAGGGAGGAATGACGGTTGTGAAGAACGAAAAAGATGAATTGATACCCACTAGAACCATAACCGGTCATAGGATGTGTATTGATTATCGAAAACTTAACTCGGCCTCTAGGAAAGATCACTTCCCACTCCCATTTATTGACCAAATGCTTGAAAGGCTTGCAAACCACCCATAATATTGTTTTCTTGACGGGTACTCGGGATTCTTCCAAATCCCGATACATCCCATTGATCAAGAAAAGACAACATTCACATGCCCCTATGGTACCTTCGCTTATCGAAGGATGCCGTTCGGGTTATGTAATGCACCGACAACCTTTCAACGGTGTATGATGTCTATCTTTTCGGATTTGATCGAATAAGTGGTCGAGGTTATTATGGATGATTTTTCCGTATATGGCTTTTCGTTTGGTGTTTGTCTTTTCAATCTTTGCAAGGTACTCACTAGGTGGGAGGAAGCGAATCTCGTCTTGAATTGGGAGAAGTGCCACTTCATGGTTCGGGAAGGTATCGTCCTCGGGCACAAAATTTTTGAGAAGGGAATCGAAGTGGACAAGGCCAAGATCGAAGTTATGGTGAGCTTGGAACCGCCAAGATTGTTTAAAGATATCCAAAGTTTCTTGGGTCATGATGGGTTCTATAGAAGATTCATCAAGGACTTTTCAAAGATAGCAAGACCACTCACAAGGCTTCTTTGCAAGGAAGTGGAGTTCAAGTTTGACGAAGAATGCCTTGAGGCGTTTTTGGAGATAAAAAGGCTCTTGTGAGTGCTCCGATTGTGCAAGCACCGGATTGGAGTCTCCCTTTTGAGATTATGTGCGATGCTAGCAACTATGCGGTAGGAGCGGTTCTTGGGCAAAAGAAAGACAAGAAGATGCACGTGATCTACTATGCTAGTAGGACACTAGACGATGCACAAGGAAGGTATGCTACTACAGAGAAAGAACTACTTGCGGTTGTGTTTGCTATCGAGAAGTTTAGGTCTTATATGGTTGGCTCCAAGATCGTCATTTACACGAATCATGCTGCTTTGAGGCATATCTATGCTGAAAAGGACACCAAGTCAAGGCTCTTGCGATGGATCTTGTTACTTCAAGAATTTGATATGGAGATTGTCAATAAGAAGGGTATTGAGAATGGAGTTGCGGACCACTTATCTAGGATGCGCATTGAAGATCTTGTGCCAATCGACGACTCACTCCCCGAGGAGCAATTGATGTAAGTGAGTGTTTTGAGGAAATGTCTTAAAGCGGTGAGAGTTCTCGAAGAAGCTAAGGGATTGGAAGATTAGAAGCTTCCATGGTATGCAGAATATGTCAACTACTTAGCTTGCGAAAAAGAACCGCCAAGGTTGAATGGCTTCCAAAGGAAAAAGTTATTTAGAGACATCACTCGTTTCTATTGAGATGATCCTTACTTGTATACACTTTGCAAGGACAAACTCTTTAGGAGATGTATTCCCGAGGAAGAAGTTGAGGGAATCTTGATGCATTGTCACAGTTCATCATATGGAGGCCACTTTGCTTCATTCAAGACGGTTGCTAAGGTTCTACAAGCGGATTTTTTGTGGCCAACTATGTTCAAGGATGCTCAAGAGTTTGTATCTAGGTGTGATGCATGTCAAAGAAAGGGCAACATTAGTAGAAGAGACGAGATGCCACAAAACCCGATTTTAGAAGTAGAGATCTTCGACGTGTGGGGTATAGACTTCATGGGACCGTTTCCTTCGTCTTACGGAAATCAATACATATTGGTGGCGATGCATTATCTCTCAAAGTGGGTCGAAGCAATTGCAAGTCCGACAAATGATGCAAAGGTGGTTCTCAAGTTGTTCAAGTCGATAATCTTCCCTCGCTTTGGAGTCCCACGGGTAGTGATAAGTGATAGCTGTTCCCACTTCATCAACAAGGTGTTTGAGAGCTTGCTTAGGAAGCATGAAGTCAAACACAAGGTGGCCACACCTTATCACCCCCAAACGAGTGGCCAAGTGGAAGTTTCTAACCGGCAAATCAAGACAATCTTGGAAAAGACCGTTAGTGCTTCAAGAAAAGATTTGTCCGTGAAGTTAGATGATGCGTTGTGGGCTTATCGAACCGCTTACAGGACTTCGATTGGTATGACGCCATTCAATCTTCTTTATGGTAAATCTTGTCACTTGCCGGTTGAGTTGGAATACAAGGCCTTGTGGGCGGTTAAACTTCTCAACTTTGATTTAAAATCGGCCTCGGAAAGGCGTCTACTTCAATTGAACAAGCTCGATGAAGTCCACCTAGATGCTTATAGATGCTTATGAAAGTTCATGTCTCTACAAGGAGAGAACAAAGTTGTTCAATGACAAGAAGTTAGCACCAAAGGATCTTAAGGTTGGAAACCAAGTGTTGTTATTTAACTCCCGGTTGAAGCTATTTCCCAAGAAGCTCAAGTTAAGATGGTCCGGGCCTTTTAAGATAAAAGAAGTGAGACCATATGGCGCGGTTTTGTTGTTCAACAAGACGGGTGGAGAATTCACGGTAAACGGACAACGTCTCAAGCCCTACATGGCGGGTAATTACATTGAGGAAGGGATAACAGCTCGAACACTTTTTCTGCCTAAACGGGGTAACAAACGTCGAACTTAGTGACGTTAAACAAAGTGCTCATGGGAGACACCCCATGCTTATCCCTTGTATATACTTTTCAATTTAGCATTTTCCGTTCTTTTGTAGTTCGTTTTGATGTTTTGCTAAGTGCCTTTAGGGGTTCTAAGGTCTAAGTGGTTTTGGATTGCAAACAAGGGAATTAGGAGGAAGAGCAGCGTTCACGCCGGATCCACGAACCGGTATGACCATCCGGTATGAGACCAGAACGTTTTATGCTTTCATACCAGTTCCTTACACCGAGCCACCCGTCCGGAATGAAGCCCTGTTGACCGATTTTGAATCTGGTCAAAGTAGATCTATGGACCAGCGGTCCATAGCTCTGTCCAGCGGTCAGCCCGGAGAAGCCAACCCAGGTAAGCGACCCGACCCACCAGGTAAGTTTTCTCCCTCCTCACATCGTGAAACCAAGGCATTCCCCATACCTAAACTTCAATAGCTCATAACTTTCTCTCCTCTTGCTCAAAAATCGTGATCTTGGTTGCTAAATTCTCATTTTTCTCTCCTCTCTCTGGATCCACCATCGGTTTTGGCATTTGTTCTTGCATACCCAAGGTATTTTACCCAAATTTTCGTGAAAATCAAGAACTTCCCCTTAAAATTTTAGCTTCATGATTTTGTTTGAGAAATGCATTCACTTGAACATTTACCTTGGGATTAGGTTCTTAATGGTTAAAATTGGTGATTCATGTGCTAATTTTTGCTAGATTAGAGGAATTTTGAAAATTTGAGATAAAGATTGCTACTTTGAGGAATTTGATTAAGTTTTGGGGCATTCAAACTAGAAGTTCGATTTCCATGATCTATTTGATTGGTTATTGGTTGTCTTCTTGTTCATTGAGTGTGCATTTTGTCTCTTGAATATCTTGCCTAAATTTGGGAAAGGCTTTGTCTTTTTGGTGAATTCTCATGATTTCTTTTGAGAAATTGTAGGAACCATGGCTAGAGTCGGTGCTCTACCAACCAAAACAAAATCCAAAGCCCAAACCAAGAGCAAAGAAGTTGTCGTTGCAAAGAATCCAAATGCCAAAGGCAAGGCCGCGGCCACGAGCACTAACGCCGTAAGCAAGGCCGCGGGAAAGAACTCCAATGCCAAAGGGAAAGCCACGACAACAAGCTCAAAAGCTAGTGGAAAAGGGGTTGCTCTAGTACCAAGTTCGAAGGCCAAAGAGAAAGGCAAGGATATTGTGCAAGAGGAGGAAGAAAGCTCGAGTGAAGAAGAGAAAGAGAGAAAGCCAACCAAGGAAGAGTACTTTGAGAAATTCATGGAAATGAAATTCGAGCAAGGGCAGTTCGTGGATCCGAAGATCTTAGAGGAGATGGGTATCTATGAAGATGTAGCTCTTCTCTTTGAAAACATGGGGCTCGGAAAGTTCATGAGGATGAAGGATGAAGCACACCAAGCCCTCACTTGCAAATTCCCCGCAACTCTTAGGGCGGCCTTTTATGGGTTGGGACATAAGAAAGCGGACGAGAGAACCGGTTTCGGAGTTCTAGAGTTTGATATCGATAAAACAACCTATAGGGTCACGTTCCATGAGCATTGTGAGATCTTTGGGTTCGACGAAGAAAGCACCTACGGTGAACCATACTTCCAATATCCCAAGCATGAACTTAAGCACCTTTGGGACAAAATTGCTTCCAGAGATTATGTACACGGCGCCTCTAAGAACTCAAGCATTCGAAATCCGGGTCTCAAATATGTCCATACATTCTACGCCAAAGTGGAGTTTGGCACGGTTGCAAGTGAAGAGATGGAATTAATGGGCCTCGGATTAAAACCTCTCCTCACAACTCTAAGCAACGGGAAGGAGTTCAAAGGCAACGAAAAGACCCCTTGTCTCGCCACTATCTTGGTGAGACACTTGCTCTTTTACAAAAGTTGGGCTTGGGAAACTAGCGTGAAGAAAGCCGCACTGAGCATCGATTGGCTTATAACGCCCATACTCAAGGCAAAGGGAGTCACACTTTCGTTCAACAAGGTGAAGTGGAGGTTGTTGGATGATGTTTACCTTGTAAGAACCCGATTCTTCAAGGGAAAGATAGGAGGTAAATTTGCATACAATCTTAGGATTAACCAAACGAGCCAAGCGCAAGTTTTGTTGCCCAACACCGCTCTCACCAACCTCGGAGAGCCAAAGAATATCATGTTCTATCCGACCACGGAGAATCTCTACAACCGGATCCTTTACCCACCGCTTGATGCTTTCGGCAAGAGAGGAGCGAAGAAGAGCAAGGCCACGGCTAAAGACAACTTTGACGACCCCCTTGGTCCCGAAGATGAGGCGGCAAATGCATCGCCCCCAAAGCCCATTTATGGTTGTGAACGCTATCACTTCGATCCATTTGACGGTCCCATGCACAACATTGCCACACGCCATGCTCACCACCAATCGAGGCTCCTCCAACGTTGGTGCAAATGGCAAGATCAAAGCATGAATAAGATGGCGAGGCGATAAAGGGCTTGAAGAAGACGGTGAAGGTCATGGGTCAAACAATCAAGGAGCTCAAAGTGAATGGAGGGGCTAGGACATCTAGACCCCGAGAAGAAGAAAACGGTGATTTTGGCATAAGCCACACATTGCTCGGAGGAGAAATGGTGGTACACGAAAGGGAAAGCCGCCCCTTGCCGCGTGAAGAGAAAGAGACAAAGAGGAAAGCCATGAGATCCCCTTCTCCATTCTCTAGCAACCAGTCACTCTCCAAGGGGTCTTCTTCCCCATCACAAAGCTTCTAGGTACAATTCCAAAACCCTTGTAAATATATATATATATATTTTTTTTTCTTCTCCCTCCTTGAGTCTTGCATTGTATAGTTGTTTTTATCTTTTGTTTTAGGTTCTTCTCTTGAATTTATTTCACACCGGTACTAGCGTTTGGGGGAGGGACCGATATCTAATCATATTTATTTTGTGATTTAAGTTTGGGGGAGGGGCCGGTATCTAATCATATTTATTTTGATCTTATTTTTGATTTGAGCATTCTGAGTCTCATGCATTCATAGAAATATAAAAAATAAAAAAAAATCGATAATGTGCATTCATATAAGTCATCTAGTTGCATCTCATGTTAAGATTGAGTCTAGAGTTCATATAGGAATTGCATTCACACGCATGGGTGCAATGATGAGTTTGTCCTTGAAAAATGTCAACTTAAGCTTTAGTAGTTAAATGCATTTGAACATCTTGAAAGTAAGGACTCGCCATACTTGGATCATATGCATCGATGCTTTCGTCTTGGTTGAAACAAGCTTTGAATTGAATCCAATCCTACCTACTTGAACCCCTAATTTTGACTAGTAATTATCATGTTTATGCATTGAAAAAATGGACTCATGAATATTATAGACATACTTGGGCTATCTTTTTCCTTTTTACCGCTCTTGTTAGTCCAAGTAGTCGATCCCCATCTTTGGGACGGTTATCCTCGCCCTTAACTTACCCTCCTTTCAAGCCTAGTTCTTTAATTAGTGAGTGTTGTGAGACCTTTTTTTTTCGAATGAACTTAGCAAAAATTGTTGGGTTTAGAGCGACAAGGAAGGCTTTCATGTAGTTGTAGCTCGCACATCATCGAGCTAAGCGTAGGTTAAGCTAGATAGAATGGGAGTTTGGGGTGGAATGAAAAGAGAAAGTCTTGGGCGTGCAAAGCACTAGGAAAGGTGGAAACAAGGAAAAATTTGGAGAAAAAGAAGGGGGAAAGCTAATGATTGAAACGGTTGGCAAAGAATATTTGATATAGCTCTAGTGATAAAGAAAAGATAGTCTCTAGCTACAAAAAGAAGAAAAGAAGCCAAAAATGGCTAATGCATCCAAAGGATGAAGAAAGAGACCAAGTAAGTAAAGCAAAAGATGAGCTAAAGAAGAAAAAAAAATGAGCCAAACCGTTTGTTGATCGAAGGTGAAGAAAAAATTTCCTCCAAGTGCTTAAACGAAGAAGAATTGATGAGATAGTGTGGTTTATGAAAGGCAAATTGCCTTGGAAGAAAGGGTAGTTTATGGGTGATCTTAATGGGACTTAGAGGTAGGGGTTTAAATCATTTGGGACATTGGATAGATGGAAGTCTATCCTTGTATGCATTAATTGCTTTTTACCCTTAGCATTTTGCCGAGTTCATTCATTCGTTGAGAGATCATTTGCTATGGAATTGCCACATCTATTGAGATCATTTTTTTATCTCAAAACCCTTGTCCCTTAGCCAATTGAGTTCATTTGATTTGCATAAATATGATTCATGGTTTCGTTTAATGAATGTTAAAGGATTGGGGGATACGAACGCTTGTGTAGGCAAATTCTTGAAATTAATTCATATTGTGATGAGTATGGCAAAATATTTTGGAGTATAGATTGTTCAAGTGCATTTTAGAATCACCATTGAATGGTTTTCTTTTCTTGACATTTTTGGACTCTATCTCATCATCATTGTTCTCTCTCCTTTCCTTTGTTTGCTTGGGGACAAGCAAATGAATAAGTTTGGGGTAGTTGATATCCTCATAATTTACATGTTCTAACATTCATCTTAGTTAGCTTTTTCTAGTCATTTACATGCATAATCGTAGTTTCGTCTAGCATATCAGTATTTATTAGAGTTAGGATGTTGCATTAGGTCCTAGAGAGTTTCACATTGTTTTGGAATGCATTCTAGGTGTTTCGGAAGTGACTGGAGATCTTGGACTTGAGCCCATTCAGATTGGGGGGGGGGGGGCAAGGAGAAGAAGCTAGAGGCACAAAGAAGCTTGGCAAACGTTTACGCCGGATCCACCGTCCGGTATGCGTCCAGGATCCCAGCGCCGGAAGAGCCTCTCTCCACACCGATCCAAGCGTCCGGTACGCGTCTTCAAGGCATCAGTACCGGATCTGCCGTCCGGTATGCGGCCAGAGCCCAGCGCCGGAAGAGCCTCTCTCCACACCGATCCAAGCATCCGGTACGCGTCTTCAGGGCATCAGTACCGGATCCGCCGTCCAATATGCGGCCAGAGCCCATCGCCGGAAGAACCCCATTCCTTGCCACTCCAAGCATCCGGTGTGCGTAGCCAATTTCACCCGAAGAAAACTTTATACCTGATCCGCCGTCCGGTATGCGGCCTGAAAGCTTTGACGACCCAAACCTGGCCGGGTCAAGACCCGGTTTATTCCGGGTTGACCCAGTCCGCCCAACAACAATATTTAAGCTCAAAAACCTAATTTTCTTAGGGCTATCATATTTTCTAAGGCAAAGAACCCCCTTTTGGTGATTTGCTAAGTATTTGTAAGGAGATATTGGTTTTATTTATGCAATCTAAGTTTGATTAATCAAGTTTCATCTTCCTTTCTTTAATCTTTCATTTCCCTAATCATTTAAATCATGGGATCTTTAACTTCTCCTATGAGATTTGAGGGTCTTATGATAATTAGTGAGTATCTTATTTTAAAGCTCATGGGTTAGGTAGATTAGGTGTCTTCTTGAATGGTTAAGGATGTTTAGGACCTAGATATTCTTCTCCCTCTCTTATCTAAGGCTCTTAATGCTAGATTAGGCTTGGAAAACCTTGTTTAGACCTTAGGGCATTTCATGCACATAAGGTGTTTGATGAAATGCCCATATAAGTTAGATAAGAGATTTTACTTGTTTAGCCTAAGGGATTAGTTGTCTAAAGAGTATTATGGCCATTGAAATTTGATATTCATGCTTGTTAATTAGCTTTGCACAAATGGAAATTTGTTCTTGATTAGTTAATTAACAAAGTGATTAAGATCATGGAAGTGGGTTAGTCTTGTTTTGACATTCCAAGCCTAGGGAGAAATGCTTGTTTGTGTTAATTAACATCCTTGATCAATCAATGAAGTCACTTAAGTCAATAACCTCACTCTAGAGCTTGCTTCGATTTTTAATAGTTAACTTGTTTAATTATTTGCTTTGCTTGAATTGAATTAGGATTGATAGAACTCCAACTAAAACCAACATTGTTGCTTAACTTAAGTAGTTCTATGTATTCTTGGTGTTTTGGAACTTAACCCATTGGATTCGATACCTCTTATACTACCTAGTATCTAGAGAATTGATATCTAGAAAGACCGAGAAGTCTTTTATCACCATGTGTAGATTTACTACCCCGATTTAATGAAGTCACCTAAGTTTGGGAGAGTTGATATCCTCATAATTTACATGTTCTAGCATTCATCTTAGTTAGCTTTTTCTAGCCAGGTGCTACCACCTACACGCGTCTACACCCCAAGGCCCCCTTACCCTACTCGTTCAAAGAAGTCGCGTAAAGACCTAGAAGCGGCCAAGTGTAAGGAAATGCTAAATGGTGGTTAAGCTCCCTCTTGTTGATTCAATCCAAATGATACCTTCATTGGAGAAATATATGAAGAGCTTAGTGACAAGTAAGGTGTCTACTAAAGATAATGTCATGATGGTCTCTAAAGATTGTAGTGCTGTCCTCCAAAACAAGATGCCAAAGAAACTAGACGATCCATGAAGGTTCGTTCTCTCTGTGCAGATCGGAGCAATGATTTTTACTTGCTCTCTATGTGATCTTGGGTCCAGCGTCAACCTAATGCCATACTCTGTAGCTAAGAGGCTCAGTTTCAAAAAGTTCAAGCAAACTAAGATCTCTCTCGTGTTTGCCGATCGTTCTGTGAAGCTACCTGCCTGTTGGTGTTCTTGAGGATCTACATGTGCAAATTGACAATGCATTTGTTCCCGCAGATTTTGTGGTGGTAGAGCTGGATGAAGAACCAAAGGATCCTCTCATTTTGGGAACACCCTTCTTGTGTACAGCAGAAGCCATCATAGACGTGAGGAACGGGCGAGTAGATCTCCACCTGGGAGACATTTTCATGAAATATGAGATGGATAAAATGCTGAAGAAGCCTATGTTGGACGGGCATACATTCTCGATAGATGACTCACCAAAAGTCTCTGACGAAGTGATTGAAGAGATTCTAGTCGATGACCTATTGGAGACCGTTTTGACAAAAGCAGAAAATGAGCATGGGTTTATGAGTGATGATGCCACCGGTTATGCTAAGATGCTAAAATCAAGCCAGACAATGGAGAAGATGGTCGAATACATCAGTTTAGATGGAGCCGCAAAGACGCTTCCAACAACAAGCCTTCTTGCGCCTCCTGCTGACCCATGGAGCGAGTTGAAGGCCTCGAAAATCGAACTCAAAACACTCCCAATTGGGCTAAGGTACTCATTTCTTGGCCTTAACTCCACTTACCCTGTGATTATCAATGCTGAGTTGAACAATGTGGAAACGGCTTTGCTTCTATGTGAGCTTAGAAAGTATCGTAGAGCTTTAGGCTACTCACTAGATGACCTCACAGGGATTTCACCTGACCTTTGCATGCATAGAATACATCTAGAGGACGAATCAATGACTTCAATAGAACATCATAGACGGTTAAACCCGAATCTAAAAGATGTTGTAAATAAAGAGATAATGAAACCTATAGAGGCGGGCATCATATACGCTATCTCTGATAGTACTTGGGTGATTCCACGTTGTGCCAAAGAAAGGCGGTGTGACAGTTGTTGAAAATGAGAAAAATGAGTTGATACCAACTAGAACTGTCACATGGCATATGATGTGTATTGACTATAGGAGATTGAATGTTGCCACTCGTAAGGATCATTTTCCGTTACCTTTTATTGATCAGATGCTTGAGAGATTGGCTAACCACCCATACTACTGTTTTCTAGATAGGTAATCTGGTTTCTTTCAGATTCCCATCCACCCAGACGACCATGAGAAGACTACATTCACATGTCCCTACGGCACATTTGCTTATCGCAGAATGCCATTTGTCTTGTGCAATGCCCCATCAACTTTCCAGTGATGCATGATGACGATTTTCACCGACTTGATTGAGGACATAATGAAAGTTTTCATGGACGATTTCTCTGTGTGTGGATCCTCCTTTTCTGTCTGTCTTTCTAATTTATACAGGGTATTACAGCGCTGCGAGGAAAAGCATCTGGTGTTGAATTGGGAGAAGTGCCACTTTATGGTCAGAAATGGGATAGTCCTGGGTCATCAGATTTTAGAGCAAGGTATCGAAGTGGACAAGGCAAGGATCGAGGTGATGACTAGTCTACAGCCGCCAGATTCTGTCAAGGGGATTAGAAACTTTCTAGGACATGCTGGGTTCTATAGGAGGTTCTTCAAGGATTTCTCCAAAATCGCTAGATGATATGTGCATATTCTACATGTATTTAGCATGCATTTCATATAGATTTTAGGTCATTCTCTTGGATCCTCGTGGCATTTCATACTTGTTTTGTCCCATTTAGAGTATTAGGAGCTGCATTAGGTCCTAGTGAGTCTTTTGCATGTTTTTGAGGAGTTTACTAGGTGTTTGGAGACACTTGGTGGAGTTTGGAGATTTGGTGCTTAAAGACTATAGAGGAACCATCCGGAACGTCTCAAAGAACCGATTAGACGAAGGCGTTCCGATTTGATCCAGCTCTTGGAGTCTTCATGAACATTGTATAGGGACGAGTCAGCTGTCCAGGGAAATTCGAATCAGGTCATTCGGACATCAGGTTAGGAAATTATCGTTGTTTTACCAAAGCATATCCGTCTGGCCGAGAAGCTAAAATCCCCCCCNCCCCCGGGAAAAATCCGACCTCGCTCCATCGGCAAGGTCCAATTAGGTCGGTCCTGGGACAGGGATTCTCCGAGATTCCGACCTGCCCGAAGAAGAAAAGCCGACCGACCCGAAGGAGCAAGGTCCTCGGCTAAATTTCCCCCGGAGGAAATCCGACCTACCCCAATCAGCAAGGTCGGTTTTGGGCGGTTAGGACATCCAATATACGGCACCAGCCGAAGTGACTCAAAGATCAGGACAAATGAAGATCTTTCTTTGCCCAGTTTAATCTGAAGTCTTCATGAAAGTTGTAGCCAAGTGTGTAAGCTGAATACATGAGGTGATTTAGGGTCATTCAAATACGTGATTCGTAAGATATGGCCACTTTACTGAGAGTATGTCCGTCTGAACGAAGCCACCCGATATGTCTGAAAGACATGGCTGGACGAATGGTCTCCAATCGGATTTAGCCTCGGTGGCCTTCACAAAAGTTGTAGCCATGTGTATTAGCTGTCAACAGGAGGTGGTTTGAGGCCATTCGGACATGTATCCCAGGAGATATCACGGGTTTAGCAAAGATTCTACACAAGACCAGATTTGACCCATTTCGACCGGATCGGTACCCGGTTTGTCCCTGGTCAACCCGGTCCGCCCCATTTCTCTATAAAACCCCTAAAAACCTAATTTTCATCTTTTCACTTCTCTTGTGAGTTTCATGAAGGGAGTGATAATGAGAAAGCAACCGTCAAGCTAGTGACGTTAAACGCGCCCCTTGGGGACCTCCCCGAGCCTATCCCTTGTCGAGCTTGAGACACAAAACAAGCAAGTCAATAAGGGTCTCTTAGGTCAAAGGCCGTGGTATGTGATGGAATGAGGGCTTGAGCAACAACGTGTCACATTACTCTCTTCACCATCTCCATTCCGCTAATCTCACTCCTCCTTTGTAAGTATCTCTTTTCCTTTTGAGTCTTTGCATTTCATCTTTTGTTTTTGGTCTCTCTCTTGAAATTCTTTCACACCGAGATGTTGTGATCTAAGTTTGGGGGAGGGACCAGTATCTAATTATGTGTTTTGTGATCTTATTTTGCCTTTTGCATCTTGAGTCTCATGCATTTTCAATAATTTTAATTTTTTTTGAAATTGTTTGCATTTCATATCTAGGATTGAGTCTAGATGCATATCATATTAGGTAGCTTTGCATGAGCATTAGGAGCAATGATAGATTATCCTTGTAAAGTATCATTATTAGAGCTTGATTCAATGCGCTCGTTGCTTGTTGTTTGATGCTTTTGATCTCGTGTTGAAATCAATGATGAACCATATCTCGATCTTGCGTTTCATTACTAGGGTCTTAGCTAAAGCAAGTTTTGATTTAATTCCAATCCTACCTAAGTGAAAACCATAATTTTGACACTGAAATTATCATGCCTGTGCATTGCATAGTGAATTCATGGTTACCATATACATACTTAGGCTCTCTTATCCTTTCCACCAGTCTTTTGCTAGTCCAAGTAGCCAATTCCCATCATTGGAACGGTTTAGCATACCTTTAACCTACCCTCCGTTCAAGCCAAAATCTTTAGTGTGCGTATGTGAGACCTAATTTTTTGAGTAAGCTTGGCCAAAAGTGTTGAGTTTAGGGCGACAAGGATAGGTTTGCATGTAAATCTAGCCGAAAATCAAAGGCTAGACTAGGTTAGGCTTGTGGGAAAGGGAAGTTTTGGGTTTGGTGTGAACGAAATGGTGTGACTAATGGGATTGTGGATTAGAAGGAAGTGAGTTCAAAAGAAGGAAGTGAAGGTGAAAGAGGAATGCAATATTGTGATGTGGTTAGTGCAAGTTATCAAGAATATCTCTTAGTGATAGTTATAGCCTCATAGAAACAAAGGAAAAAGCCAAAAATTGGTTAAGGCATCAATTGGTAAATGATGAGGCAAGGCAAAGAAAAAGAAAGGAAGAAGAGCTAAAGAAACAACAAAAAGAAGCACGAGACCACAAGATTCAATGGAGAAGAAGAAATTCTCCAAGTGAGAAAGGATGAAGTGGAAGAATGAGTTCAAGTATGGGCTATGATGGCAAAAAGGCCAAGTGAGAAAAGGGTAGCTTATGGTGAAGACTTCATGGGTAGATATGCTAGGGTTAGAGATGATTTAGGCATTGGGTAGATGTGAGTCTATCCTTGTATGCATAGATTTCCTTTTACTCTTAGCATTTTGCTAAAGCTTGCTCATTCATTGAGAGATCCCTTGCATTAGAGTAATCCCCTATATTTGAGATCATCTGTATCTCAAGACCTTCACCCTAGCCAAATGGATTCACTTGCCTTGCATAAGCATGATTCACTTGAAACGATTAATGAATGTTAAAGGATTGGATGACATGAATACTTGTGTAGGTTGAGGCTTGAATTTGATTCGTATAGGGAAAGATATGGCTAGCTCTTTTTGAGTAGACTTGTTTGATCGCATCTTAGAGCTAGTAACTTGGACATTGAGTTGAATTCTTTTTATGGCACTTTTGGTTTTGAGCTCCCATTTTTAGTCTTCTCCCTTTCTTTATTCTTGTTTGCTTAAGGACAAGCAAAGGTTTAAGTTTGGGGGAATTGATATGTGCATATTCTACATGTATTTAGCATGCATTTCATATAGATTTTAGGTCATTCTCTTGGATCCTCGTGGCATTTCATACTTGTTTTGTCCCATTTAGAGTATTAGGAGCCGCATTAGGTCCTAGTGAGTCTTTTGCATGTTTTTGAGGAGTTTAATAGGTGTTTGGAGACACTTGGTGGAGTTTGGAGATTTGGTGCCTAAAGACTAGAGAGTAACCATCCGGAACGTCTCAAAGAACCGATCAGACGAAGGCGTTCCGATTTGATCCAGCTCTTGGAGTCTTCATGAACATTGTATAGGGACGAGTCAGCTGTGTAGTTAAATTCGAATCTGGTCATTCGGACAAATGTTCTCCAATCGGATTTAGCCTCGGTGGCCTTCACAAAAGTTGTAGCCATGTTTATTAGCTGTCCACAGGAGGTGGTTTGAGGCCATTCGGACATGTATCCCAGGAGATATCACGGTTTTAGCGAAGATTCTACACAAGACCAGATTTGACCCATTTCAACCAGGTTGGTATCCGGTTTGTCCCGGGTTGACCCGGTCCGCCCCATTTCTCTATAAAACCCATAAAAACCTAATTTTCATGTTAAGTTTCATTTTCTCTAGAGTTGGGTTTTATCCCAAACTCTTTCTAAGATGATTTTGGATGGATCTACATCATTATTGCCACTCTAGTGAAGGATTCTTCAACCTATCTATATATTATGTTTATTTAATCTTTGTTCTTTATCTTTATGTCTCTTTTTCCCTTGTGTTCTATCTTGTTCTTCATATTTAGGCCTTAGACCCCTTTTTGTTGGATTTTAGATTTCGCTTGATTTTGATGATTTGATGATTGATTCTTGATGCTTATGTTCTTAATCATTGCTTTCCTTTATTTCTAAGTGATCCTAGTGCTAGATTGGGCTTGAGAGAATCAATCTAGATCATATGGAAAATCATGCACACCAAGTGTTTGATGAAATTCCCCTAGGAGCTTAGTAAGAGATAAACATTCTTAACCTATGAAAGTAGTTGCTTAAGGTGTTTATTGGTTGATTTGAATGTTGATCTAAATGCTTGCTAATCATTTTATCACAAATGAGAGTTTGATCTTGATTAAGTGATTAGTGCCTTGAGAGAGGATTAGTCATAATTAGTGATCTTAACCTAAGGATTAGCATTAATTGTGTGTTAGACATCGTTAGTCAATTGTCTTGATGATTATAAATGATGATTTAGGTTGATCTTTGTTAGGTCCTCACTTAGGTTGGTTTTCAATGCTAGATTTGATGAGATAAACCAAAGTCTAGAACTACACCTAGATTAGGTAGTTCTAGTTGGCGTGACAAACCAATCTAGAGCTACACCCTATGATTTTTGGTGTCATCCCATGCATTAGGGAGAGATTCGAGTAAACGGTGTTAGTGCTAGATTATATTTATTCATTCGAGTCTTGAACTTAGGCATTTCACTCCTAGCCGGAGTTTAAATGAATTGCTTGAAACGAATCTTTTGTAAGCTTTTCGTGCCTATCCAACGATAGTTGATGTCTAGGGTGATTAGTGAACTAAGTGGGATTGGAGGTAAATACTTGTTAATCACCCTATCACAAACGACGGTTTATTCTTGATTTGGTGATTAACAAAGTGATTAGTGGTACGACGGTGGATTAGTCAAAATTATGAATCCCATGTTCTAGGATAGTGTTCAATGCAATCTTAGACATCATTGTTTGCTCATTAATCATCTTCTTGATAGTTCATTCCATGATCCAACACTTATATATTTGTTTTCTTTCTTGCATTTGTTTCCTTAGTTTAAAAAGCATAAAAACCCAAAAACATTGCTCTAGCTTAGGAAGTTTCATGCATTCCTAGTGTATTGATCTTAACCTCTTCGGTTCGATCCTCAAATACTACAATGATATGAGTGGACTTGAGGTATTGATTAAGACCTAAAAAGTCCTACTATCAATTGGCGCCGTTGCCGGGGAGGTTTAGCATTGATCATTAGGATTTTGATTCTTCTTAAGACTAGAGCTTTTTATTTTCTTTTGTTGCTAATCTTTTAACTTCTCGATATGCTCAAATTAATACCCTAAATAGTATTAAAGAAGTTGCTGCAGTAAATCAGGGGTCGAACACAAGAACTCAAGATATCACACAATAGATTATATAGATCCAAAATACGCTAAATCAAAATATGTAAACGAAAACAAGTACGCAATTAAAAGTGTTTTAAATCAATGGAGAGTATATAAGCCTAGGGTATTTCTCAGGAAATCAATGAATGCAGCTAAATTAACTAATAGGATTCAGATTACGCATTGTTCTTGAACTCAAATCACTAAAGTATAGCTAACCAACTCTCGTTGCGAAAACTATCTAAATCTAAATCATAGGAATTCCAAATCTCTTTGCGAATCCTAAAGTCTAAATAAGCTTTAAAGTTCAGGTTTGATATGTTCACAAATCGATTAAACCAAATCTCTTTGCGAATAATCAATTTGCTCACCCTAGGTTCTATCAGGTAATTAATCGCACTCTCGTGCCTAATCAATTATCCTAAGATCTAAGTTCCAGATTCGTCAACCTAGAATTAGCTTTGAGAACAACCTATGGTGAAGAACTAATTCAGATGGTGAATCCTAAA
>PKML01077596.1:212953-236955 GCA_002933935.1 Eutrema yunnanense | reverse complement strand
TTCATGAAATGCCTTGAATCTAGATCCACTCTTTCAAGCTAGATCTAGCATTGGGGACTCTAGACAAGAAGGAATATGAGACTATCTAACCTTAAACACCACTAATCAAACCCTAGATCACCTAAATCTACCACATCTCAAGATCCTAAAAGACTACTCAAGATCCATCAAGAACACCTCAAAATCGATATGGATGGGAGATGAATTCATTGATGGGTGATGATGGATAATCAAGATGAAAAGAAGATAGATGGAAGAGATTGATGAAAATAAATACCAAATTGCATAAAAACCAAAGATCCTTCTTACAAATCTCAAGTTCTCTCTCAAAGGTGAGTGTTTTTAGAACCAAAGAAAAAGCATAACCCTCAAAATTAGGGTTTTTGAGTTTTTAAATAGATGAGGAGTTGACCGGGTCAACCCGGAACAAACGGGGTATTGACCCGGCAGAAACTTGGATACGTCTTTAGTGAATCGGCTATAACTCCTGCACCTGACATCCGAATGACCTGAATCCAACTCCAGAAGGCAGCCGACTCAATTATCTACAACTCCCATGAAGACAACCGAAGCTAAATCGGACTGGAAACCGTTCTTCCGAGTTGATCTTTCAGGCATGTCAGGTGGCTTCGTTCAGACGGATATACTCTCAGTAAAGTGGCCATACCCTGTAGTCAGCTAACGCACTTGGCTACAACTTTCATGAAGATTTCAGATTAAACTGGGCATGGGAAGGTCTTCCTTTGGCCTGATCTTTGAGACCGACCGCGCTCCTTCGGGTCGGTCGGTTTTTGCTTCTCCGGGTCGGTCGGATTCTCGGGAACTCCCTGCCCTACGACCGGCTAAAACCGACCACGCCGATTGAGGTCGGTCAGATTTTCCCCGGGGAGAATTTCAGCTTCTCGGCCAGACAGACATGTTTTGGTAAAACTGCAATAACTCCCGAACCATATGTCCGAATGACCTGATTCAAACTCCTCTAGACCGATGACTCACTCCTCTACAACTCCTATGAAGAGCTTCAAGGCTGATTCATAACGGAGGGCCTTCTTCTAGCTATATCTTTCCGGCGTCTCGGATGGGCTTTGCATTCCTCTTATGCTCCATAACTCCAAACATCATCAATTGTCTCCAAGACACCTAAAAACACTCCAAATGCATGCAAAACTCACTAAGACCTAATTCAAACACCTATTACTCTAATAAAGACCTAAATGCTANTCTTCTTCTTCTTCCACATTCGCGACTTCATCAGCAAAGTGCACAGATTTCTTCGACTTTCCAACTAGGAAATCTAGTTTGGCCTGCATGTCAGCAATCTGCGATCCCTCTGTTCCTCCAGCTTGCTTTTTCCTTTCGAAATCACCATTCTTGGTGCTATTACTAGATGCCAAGTTCTCGATCAGCACAACCGCATCATCCGGATACCTGGTGAAGAAGTTCCCATTGCTAGCAGAGTCCAATGCCATCTGGTATCTCCAATCAACCCCTCTGTAGAAAGTGCCCAGCAGCTGCACCTGAGTGAACCCATGGTGCGGACAGTCTCTCTGATAAGACTTGAAGCGAATCCATGAAGCCTTGAATGCCTCTGTCGAACCCTGAGCGAACTGAGAGATCTTGTTCCTGAGCTCCTCGGATCTTGCATCATCATAGAAATTAACCAGAAATGCGTTCCTCGTCTCATCCCATGTAGTGAGTGTATCAGGAGCTAGCTGCTTCAGCCAATAAGCAGCATCTCCACCAAGAGAGTATGGGAAGAGTTTGAAGAACAGAAACTCATTCGGCACTCCATTGTACTTCATCCCTGTGACCAAGTCCTCGAACCGTTCGATGTGATCCATGGGATGCTCATGAGGTAGGCCATGGAATGGGTTCTGACTTACGAGAGCGTAATATGCAGGCTTCAGCTCGAAGTCATTCCTCTGAAAAGTCGGTATGCGAATCACAGCTCGATTGGCAAAGAACTGATTAGGCCTGTTGTGCTCGCCAAGTGTTCTAGCTCGATCACCTGCAGCATTCCCAACGTTGGCGCGCCCAGCTGGCGCGACAATCTCAACAACAGCAGCAGGGGCAACGATGTTTCCAGCCTCATCAAGTCGCTGCACTCCTTCATTGCACACATGACCCTGTTGGTCTCTCAAGACGCCAGCCTCATCAAGTCTTAAAACTACTGGGTTGTTCATCCTTGATGTCTACTTTGTCTTTCTGTTTGTGCGTTCTAGACGTGCTAGCTTTTCTAACGAAAGATTGACCAGCGGAGTGCTCTTTTTTCTTCTGGTTTCACGATTAGGCATGCACCTGAAACACCAAGATCAAGAACGTAAATAACCAAAGACACGATGAGTATCGACCGATACTGAATGGTCTCGATCGATATCAACAAAGAAAATCGCCTCGGTATCGACCGATACTAGGTAGTATCGATCGATACTGACGGGCTTAGTCGAAACTCGACAGCTAAAATTTAATGGTGAAATTGAATCCCCGGTAACGGCGCCAAAATTGATATGCTCAATTTAATACTCTAACAGTACTAAAGCAGTAGTTGTAGTCTAGCTAGGGGTCGAACACAAGGACTCACAGAAATCACACAATAAATTATATAGAATCGAGCTAAGCTAAGCAGTTCAGTTTAAAACAGAAAACAAGAAGCAGTAAACGAGTTGTATTCGATGGGAAAAAGATAGGTTCAGGGATATTTCTCAGGAGATCAATGAATGCAAAATAAACTAACTAATCAGGGTTCAGGTTAAGCACGGTTCTCGAACTCAAATCACTAGAATATAATTAACCAACTGTCGTTGCGAAAACTATCTAAATCTAAACTTCAGAACCTCAAATTTCTTTGCAAGTCCCTAAGAATAAATCAGCCTTAATTTCAAGTTTGATATGTTCTCAAATCAATTAAACCAAATTTCTTTGCGAATAATCAATTTGCTCACCCTAAGTTCTATCAGGTAATTAATTGCACTGTCGTGCCTAATCAATTATCCTAAGATCTAAGTTCTAGGTGACCAATCTAGAATTAGCTTTGAGAACAACCTAAGGTGAAAAACTAATTCAAATTATGAACCCTAAATAACTAATCAACCTAGCATTCAAAGAAATCCCTAATGGGAATCCCCAAACCTAACAAGAGATCTACTCAGACATGAAGATTAAATTAATAGACATGTTTGAATAAAATACTCTATATAAAATCAGAAAGAGAAACAAGGTTTTGAGATCTGATCTCGGACGAAGGGAAATCAGACTTGTATCTCTCACCAAAATCTCTCTTAAACTAAAGCAAAATAAAGCATAGCCTAAACAAGTGGCTGTAAAATCATATTTATAACATAAATCACGAGTTGGGGTCTTCTTGTAATTATCAGAGTCTTCTAGGCACTTTTGCAATTCTCCAAAACTTCATAAAAAGTCACCAGGGGGTATCGATCGATGCTTGTTGCTCAGATCGGGCACTTAGTCATCAGACTTCACTTTCGCTCCAGAATGCTCCATAGAACTCCGATATTTCCAATAATACTCCAAATGTGCTAAGACCTGTAAAAGACTCTAAAAGACTCCAAAATACTATAAAGACTCTATAAAAAGGACTTATATCATGGTCTAAACAGGGTAAAAACTATGATATATCAAGTGTGTACTTCCTTTGATATAGAAATAGTCCTTCATTAGAACGACATACTTCTATGCCAAGAAAGTACTTTGGTTCACCTAAATCATTAATATCAAAGGCAGATTTGAGAGAAGACTTGGTATTTTGAATACCTTCTTTGTCATTGCCCAAAATAATAATATCATCAACATAAATCAGGACAACAACAATACCTGATTCCGCCTGAATTGTGAAAAGCGAATGATCAACTTCTAACCTTTTAAAACCATTTTCAATGAGGGTTTTGCTTAGCTTGTGATACCAAGCACGTGGTGATTACTTCAATCCATTGATAGCCTTCTTAAGCTTGAGAACTTTGCCTTCTGTAATTTCAATACCAAGAGGTGGTCTCATATAAACTTCTTCTTCAAGTTCACCTTGAAAGAAGACATTTTTCACATCCATATGCCACAAATCCCAAGAGAGGTTAGTAGCAAGAGAAAGAACAACACGAACAGTATGTAGTTTAACAACAAGAGAAAAGGTGTCTTTGTAATCTTCTTTATATGTTTGAGTGAAGCCTTTAGCCACCAAACGATATTTGTGCCTCTCTATTTCACCATTGATGTGGTATTTGATCGTAAAAACCCATTTGAAACCAACTAGTTTCTTTCCTCTGGGGAGATAAACAACATCCTAAATATGGTTCCTCTTCATGGCACCATGTTCTTCGTTTACTGCCTCAGTCCATACCTCACTATCCTTTGCTTCTTCATAAGTCTGAGGTATAGCAACCTGGTCAATTTTGCTAACAAAATCTTGATGATCACTAGGAAGGTTAGCCAAAGAACAATAAGCTTGAATAGGATGAGCAGTAGTATTAGCAAGATTCTTATAGTAAACTATTGTATTAACCCAATTGGAGGGATCTTGCTTGATCTTGGATCTTCTACGAGGTGGGGGAGGTGAGTCATCTACATGAATGGTTGTCTCTATGTTTTGGACATCATTAGTTGTATCAGACTCCTCCTTATTAATTTTTTGTGATTCAGAGGCACCATTATCTTCTTGATCATCAGAATCGTTTGAGGAGTCTACAGCAAGGTTATCACTCTGGTTCTAGTTATCTTCATGATCTTGAGCACTAACTGCTTCTTGATCTCCATCTTTTGATTCAGCTTGATCACTTTCCACTTCTGTTTCACCGTTGTCCGGTTCTTCTTCAGATTGTGGTGTAGGAGATGGCTAGACATCTACTATTTTCTTTGGCAGGTTGAGGTTCTCAAGGAGATGTCTAAGGCTGGAAGCAAGATTAGAACTAGTAGAACGCAAGTCTTTTAGCTTGTTCCAATCCTTTTCTTCATAGAAGCCTTTGTCTTCATCAAATTTTACATCACTTGTCTTTTAGCTTGTTCCAATCACATGCTTAGATGCATTGAATTCATTTCTAGTGTATTCCCCTCCATTGTCAGTTCACAATGTTTTAATCTTAGCATTATACTGAGTTGAGACAAAGTTGTGAAAGTTTGAAAAAGCTTCAAAAACACGGCCTTTAGAAGGTAAGAGTGTTAGCCATGTGTATTTGGATTTTTCATCAATAAACGTCACAAAATACTTATATTGATCTCTAGATGCACAAGGAGCAGTCCACACATCATAATGAATAAGATCAAAACAATTTTTATAAGTAGTATATGAGTTTGGAAATACAGTTTTACAATGCTTTCCTAAGATACAAGTTTCACACTTATCATTCTCAAAATATAAACTAGGAAGAAGAATCTTAAGAGCTTGTGTGTGAGGATGTCCAAGTCTAGCATGCCATACTGAATTATTAGCAAAAACATAAATAGAAGCAGAAGTAGAGTTTAAATCTTCAAGAACATAAAGACCATTCTTTGTAGATCCTTCTCCAATTGTCTTTCCCGACTTAATATCCTGAAACCAAAGATCATTAGGACTGAAAATAGCCAAGCAATCAAGATCTTTAATTGCTTTTTGGACAGATAAAAGATTAGAAGTAAACTCAGGCAAGTAAAGAGCTTGATAGTCTTTGTTAAACAGTTTCAGGTTTCCAATTCCCTTAATAGGCAATTTGTGACCATTTGCAATAGTCACATCTCCATTCGCAGGTTCAACATTATGAATAAGATTTGCATCACTAATCATATGATGAGCTGCACCAGAATCAACAACAATAGGTTTGTGATTTTTAAGAGTTAGAAAGGCATTACCAGATTCCTTTAGTGAAGCAATGCTTTTGATGAGAGATTCAATGTCAGATTTCCTAACCAGATTATCTTCAACAGCATACGCAGGCATTGCTTTACCCACTTCTCTCGCCTTTGTTGTTTTTAGATGTGGGTGAAGGACCCAGCATATGTCCTTGGTGTGTCCCTTTTTCTTGCAGTGATCACAAACAAACTTGATGCGATCATTCCTTGGATAAGCAGCTTGGTTTGCAAGAGATAACTCATGTTTTTGGCTAATCAAACCAACAGACCCTTTTTCCTTCTGAATTTGCATACACATATCGTTCAGGCTAGGGATATTGTCAGATCTTAGAATATGACATATGAGACCATTGAATGAGCTGTTGAGAGTGAAAAGAAGCCCAAATACTTGATCTTGTTCATGCCTTTCATTGAGAGTTACATGATCAGTTATTGGAGGACGAAGAGTCTCCAGCTCTGCCCAAAGAGATCTAAACTCACCAAAGTGATGCTTAAAGGATTTCTCCTCTTGTTGGAGAGAATTCAGCGCCTTTTTAACTTCAACGATACGACTGAGATTTGAAACGTTTCCATAAACCCCATTAAGAGTTTCCCATAGATCCGTTGTTGTTTCATAGTATAAGTAAGCAACTAGGATTGAGTGCTCAAGGGAGCTTTGGAGATTAGAGAGCACCATCTAATCTTCCTGAAACCATTTCAGATCTTTTGAGCTCGTGGCTTGATTTAAGAGTTTTCACTCAGTCAATTAAAACTAAAGTTCACACTACCGCAATCATAACGGTTGTCAATGCAGTACTTTATGATTGAATCCACAGAGACCAAGGTTACACTACTATTCTCACAATTATGAAATTAAGCTAGGACAGAAATATGGTTTGTTTTAGAAAAGTAACAAGTGCAATTTAAACGATGTAAATTCAATAAAGGAAAGGCGTTAGGTCAAGGGTTTATTCGCAGGAATCCATAGATCATAAATCAGAGAACTATTCAGGGAATAATTAAAAACAAGTTTCAAACTCAAACATAAATATCTAACCAATCTACTTCCGTGCTCATGGTTACTAAATCTAGCACCCTAAAATCCTAACTTCCGTTGGCATAGAATTCTAGTTCAGCATTAACGAGCTGGTTCAATATGTTCACGAATCGCCTTAACATCAACTTCCGCAGGCTAAGGACAATTCGCTCACTTATGTTCTTTCTAGCAACCTAATCACTTCCGCACTCTTAGATTGTCCTAGTTCATAGACCTAGCGGTCAGCTCAAATCTAAGCAATAAACACAATAATAAGCGAAAACCACAAAAGATAAATCCATATAAGTGTCTAATTCAATGACTCATGGATACTCTTGAAGGCCCTAACCTAACTATGGAACTACTCAGACATAGTAACGAAGAACAAGCAAGGAGATGAAGAAATCATAATATAAATAAAGAGAGAAAGGGTTTAGAATTCTTCTCAATAGATGCAGAGATTCTTCTCCAAAGCTTACAATGATTCAATTGTAAAAAGTCTGAATAGATCAAAAGGTGGCTGCTTCCAAGAGGCTAAAAATAGAGTATATATAGGTCTAGGTCGAATTAGGTCAAAATAGGAAGTTCCCAGGGCAAAATAAGGAAAACAGAAGTTTCCTTTCTTCTTCTCGTCGGCTGGTATCGGTCGATACCATCTTAGCATTGGTCGATGCTGATCTCTCGGGTAGGGGTAGCATCGACCGGCCCATCGATCGTCCTCCTTGGCATCTGAAATGATCATGGATGCGATGGTTCCGGTGGAGGTTCAAGAAGACGCGATGATCATTCCCGAGGGACCAATCACACGGTCTAAGGCACGGCAACTGGCGGGAGCTGTTCGGAACTTACTCACGGAGGCAAGGAACGAGGAGGATCAACGTACACAACCCGTCCTCACCTCATTGTCTTCGAACTCTCTATGAGGTTAGGCCGTTTGTGTAAAACATTTGTACTCTTTTTCCTGTATACGGTTTTGTCCCAAATGGGTTTTCCGTATAGAGGTTTTAACGAGGCAAACGGGTTACACCGCTAAACGGTCCGACTTCTTGAGAGTTCCGCGGGGGAATTTTCTGAGGGAAATTCCGAGGGATTTATTCCCGAGGGACTTTTCGAGGGACTTTCCCGGGGGAAATTCTCCGCGGGAATTTCTGGCGGAATTCCAACAGTTGGTCAACTATCATTTGAATTCAAAAACTTGTATTTATTTGCTTTGTCATTTTCGATGGGTCTTCTCCTTGTTTCGAGAATGACCCTTGACTTGTCTTTGTGTTTTCTTTTTATTCTCTCTTCTCCCTCATTGTCGAAACATACTCCATTTTTTATCAAGTTATATTTTCAGAGCTTATGCTTTTTCTCTCTAATTCTTTGAAGGTTATTCTTAGAATTATTTTTCGGTTTATCGAGATTACTTCCGCATACTCTCGACGCAACCTTCGATCCGTCGTTCGTGTGAATCCTTCTCGTGAATTAGGGCACAAGGATTTTCGGGATTTCATCTCCCACGCCTTGTCATCTTCTTCCCCGGATTCTCCCAACAACGCAGCCACCCCCTCGTTTCAATTGTTCATAGTCGGATTTGGGCCTAAGGAATTTCGGGATTTCTCCCACGCCTTAGCATCTCTTCCCGTGAATCCATTGAAGTCGTGGATCTATCAACCTCACCTGTACTAGAGCAAGCGATCCTTAGTCGAATCGTGTCAAGTGGTATCAGAGACACTTGCTCCAAAATCGGTGAGATCTATCCAATTCAAACTGTTCATCTTCTTGCAATTTCTGGGTTTAAAAAATTTTTTCGTTTTTCTGTTTGTTTCAATTTTTATAAATTCAAAAACGTTTCAAAAAAATCAAAAAAAAATATCTCTGAGTAGATCTATCTGTCTAGTTAATTGTCGTAATTTTTAAAATTCAAAAAAAAAAAAAAAAGATTTTCGTTTTGAGTTTTCGGAAAAACATCTGTTTTGTGGTCACTTGAGAAAATTTTGAACTTTTCGTACTCTCACTTGTTTGATTGATTTTGTGCGAGGTACGATTATGTCGGAGGAAAGTGAATCTGCTTCATCACGTTCTAGGAGAGAACGAGAGGCTGTGATGAATCAAAAGGTTGATGGCGTAAATCAAAAAGTCGATGATATGGCACAAGTTCTCCGCGAAATGAGAGATCAAATGGCGACTTTGGCGGTTCGTACACCGAGACGTGGTGAAAGAAATCAAGGTGCTGAACCGAGGGACAACAGAGCCAATGACATCAGATCCGAGCAGAGCGTAGGATATGGAAGTTGTCACGCACCGGCGAGATCGAGGAGAAATCGGCCGCGGCAAAACAACGAGGAGGACAATCCATTTTACGACCGAGGAGATTCATCCGAGGGAAATCACAACCGGCAGCAACGACATCAAAGGCGTAACAACGACGATCTTGGCGGAATGAAACTTCGCATTCCCCCATTCTACGGCAAAAACGATCCGGATGCCTTCCTCGAATGGGAGAAGAAAATCGAACTAGTTTTCGATTGCCAAAATTTTTCTCCTTATAAAAAAGTTAGATTAGCTGCTACTGAGTTTCATGATTATGCTATTGACTGGTGGGATCAAATTGTGACAAACAGGAGACGCAACGGTGAGAATCCCGTGGAGACTTGGACGGAAATGATCGCGCTTATGCGAAGACGGTTCGTACCGCTACACTATCACCGGGAACTTCACCAACGGTTAAGGCGTCTAAGTCAAGGTGTTAGAAACGTGGAAGACTATTTCCAGGAGATGGAAAAGCTCATGCTAAAGGCTGACGTGGATGAACCGATCGATGCCACAATGGCACGGTTCTTAGCCGGCATGAACCGCGAGTTACAAGACCGAATGGAAATGCAAACGTATGCAACTTTGGAGGAAATGTTGCATAAGGCTGTCCTAGTGGAACAGCAGATTAAAAGGAAAGGCGTGTCACGGCAACCTTACGCTTCAAGCTCAAAGCCGAGCTTCACCAAAGGAGACAAACCGAATTACCCTCCACGGACCGATTTTAAGCCAAAGGCGGATTTCAAACCGCAAACTTCCGGTCATGACTACAAGGGTAAGGGTGATTCAAATCCAATGCGTAACCGTGATATTGAGTGTTTTAAATGCAGGGGCAAAGGACATTACGCAAACAAGTGTCCAAACGCACGCGCGATGATGATGCTAGAAAACGGTGAAATCGTGACCGACGATGAAGAAGAGACGGAAACCGCTCCAATCTTTGACGAATATGAAGAGCATGCGGTTGACGGGGAACTCTTAGTGGCGAGACGTGTTCTTCTTGCCCAGGAACCGGTCATTGAAAACGAACAACGGGAAAACCTCTTCCATACCCGATGCATGGTTAAAAGCAAGGTATGTAGTCTAATTATCGACGGTGGAAGTTGTACTAACGTTGCTAGCACTACATTGGTGGATAAGCTAGGTATGGAGACCAGGAAGCATCCACGGCCTTACAACCTTCGATGGTTGAATAATCAAAGACAGCTCAAAGTTACCCGACAAGTTTCGGTTCCTTTGACAATCGGCCGCTACGAGGACGAAATAGTGTGCGATGTTCTACCTATGGAAGCTGGTCACATCCTACTTGGAAGACCGTGGCAATATGACCGTAGAGCCGTTCACGACGGGTTTACGAACAAGCATTCCTTTGAACATCACGGCCGAAAAATCACTCTTGCTCCACTTTCGCCGCACGAGGTATATCTCGATCAACTTAAACTCGATAAGAGTCACGGCAAAAGCAAGGTAAGTGATCCCTCGTCTTCTCATTCTGATAAAACCGAGAGTATAGGTACTAAGTCATGTGAGAGAACACTCGTGAATGAATCGTTATTTATCAAACCGAGTGAATTAAAACATGCTCTCGTTTCTCGGCAATCTTTTGTGCTATTAGTTTTTAGGGATGCTCTCTCGAGTATGACTAATCCCGAGCCGGATATTCCGAGCAGCGTTTCATCTCTTTTGCAGGGATATGCTGATGTGTTCCCGGATGATGGACCAAGTGGTTTGCCACCACTCCGCGGAATCGAACATCAAATCGACTTTGTCCCCGGCGCTACTCTTCCGAACCGGCCGGCGTATCGAACCAATCCCGTGGAAACTAAAGAATTGCAACGCCAAGTAGATGAGCTGATGTCTAAAGGACATATACGGGAAAGTATGAGCCCATGTGCTGTACCCGTACTACTTGTGCCGAAGAAAGACGGTACTTGGCGGATGTGTGTCGATTGCCGCGCGATAAACAACATAACGGTAAAGTATCGTCATCCGATCCCGAGGTTAGACGATATGTTAGATGAGTTGTATGGATCTAGTGTGTTCACTAAGATTGATCTTAAGAGTGGTTATCACCAAATCCGGATGAAGGAAGGTGATGAGTGGAAAACCGCTTTTAAAACCAAACACGGTCTATATGAGTGGTTAGTAATGCCGTTTGGTTTAACGAATGCTCCTAGCACATTTATGCGTTTGATGAACCATGTTCTTAGGTCGTATATAGGCGTCTTTGTAGTTGTCTACTTTGACGATATTCTGATTTATAGTAAGAACCTAGACGAACATGTGGAACACTTGCGATTGGTGTTAGATGTGCTTAGGAAGGAACGGTTGTTTGGTAACTTAAAGAAGTGTTCTTTTTGTTCAGATAACGTTGTCTTTTTAGGTTTTGTGGTTAGTTCTCAGGGCATACAGGTTGACGAGAACAAGATAAAGGCGATCCGCGATTGGCCGAGCCCAAAGACCGTTAGCGAGGTCCGGAGTTTTCACGGTTTGGCGGGATTTTATCGACGATTCGTTCGTGATTTCAGCACGATTGCCGCACCACTTACCGAGGTTATCAAGAAGGACGTGGGATTTCGATGGGAACAAGCTCAAGAGGATGCGTTCCAATTGCTGAAAAATAAACTCACTCATGCTCCTTTACTTGTCTTACCCGATTTTATGAAAGCTTTCGAGATTGAATGTGACGCTTCTGGTATTGGTATAGGTGCTGTACTTATGCAAGAGAAGAAACCCGTGGCTTTCTTCAGCGAGAAACTTGGAGGAGCAACACTCAATTATCCGACTTACGACAAGGAACTTTATGCCTTGGTCCGAGCTCTCCAAACGTGGCAGCATTACTTATGGCCGAAGGAGTTCATTATTCATACCGATCACCAATCTCTCAAGCACTTGAAGAGCCAGCAAAAGTTGAATAAGAGGCACGCACGTTGGGTCGAATTCATCGAGACGTTTCCGTACGTAATTCAGTACAAGCAAGGTAAGGAAAACGTCGTTGCCGATGCATTGTCTCGGAGGTACACTCTTATCTCGACACTTGATGCAAAAATACTTGGATTCGAGATGATCAAGGATTCATATGCAACCGATTCTGATTTCCAGGAAGTTTTCTCATCTTGTTCTAAATTTGCTTTCGGAAAATATTATCAAAGTGATGGTTTCTTGTTTTACGAGAACCGTCTTTGTATACCTAACTCTTCTTTGCGAGATTTGCTTATTAGGGAAGCACATGGCGGTGGACTTATGGGACATTTTGGCGTTGCCAAAACACTTCATATCGTGCAAGATCATTTCTTTTGGCCGCACATGAAACGCGATGTGGAACGTGTTTGCAACCGGTGCACGACTTGTAAGTATGCAAAATCTAAACGTCAAAACCAAGGTCTGTATACTCCTCTACCTATTCCTAGTGCTCCTTGGACCGATATCTCTATGGATTTTGTGTTAGGATTGCCTAAGTCTAGGAAAGGTAATGATTCGATTTTTGTGGTAGTCGATAGGTTCTCTAAGATGGCGCATTTTATTCCTTGCCATAAGACTGATGATGCATCGAACATAGCCGATTTATTCTTTAGGGAAGTTATTCGCATGCATGGGATGCCTAGGACTATAGTGTCGGATAGGGATACAAAGTTTCTTAGCTATTTTTGGAAAACTCTTTGGGCTAAGTTAGGTACGAAGCTTTGTTTCTCTACTACGTGTCATCCGCAAACGGACGGTCAAACCGAGGTGGTTAATAGAACCTTAGGAGCTTTATTGCGGACTGTTATTAAAAAGAACCTTAGATCGTGGGAAGATTGTTTGCCTCATGTAGAATTTGCTTATAATCATGCACAACATTCTACGACTTGTTTTTCACCTTTCGAACTCGTTTATGGTTTTAATCCTCTTACTCCTCTCGATTTAACCCCTTTACCTTTGAGTGAACATGTGAACATGGATGGTAAGAAAAGGGCCGAGATGGTCAAACAGATGCACGAGAAGGCGAAAGCAAACATCGAACGTAAGACGGAGCAATACCGCAAACATGCAAACAAGGGGCGAAACAAGAAAGTCTTTGAACCCGGCGATTTGGTTTGGATTTATCTAAGGAAAGAACGGTTCCCGGAGGAAAGAAAGTCGAAACTCTTGCCGAGAGTCGATGGACCGTTCACGGTGGTGGAAAGAATCAACGACAACTCCTACAAACTCGATCTCCAAGGTAAGTATTCGATAAGTTCAAGTTTTAATGTTGCTGATATTATTCCTTATGTTGCAGATGAAATCGATTTGAGGGCAAATCCTTTTCAAGAGGAGGGGGATGATATGATCATGGATGCGACGGTTCCGGTGGAGGTTCAAGAAGACGCGATGATCATTCCCGAGGGACCAATCACACGGTCTAAGGCACGGCAACTGGTGGGAGCTGTTCGGAACTTACTCACGGATGCAAGGAACGAGGAGGATCAACGTACACAACCCGTCCTCACCTCATTGTCTTCGAACTCTCTATGAGGTTAGGCCGTTTGTGTAAAACATTTGTACTCTTTTTCCTGTATACGGTTTTGTCCCAAATGGGTTTTCCGTATAGAGGTTTTAACGAGGCAAATGGGTTACACCGCTAAACGGTCCGACTTCTTGAGAGTTCCGCGGGGGAATTTTCCGAGGGAAATTCCGAGGGATTTATTCCCGAGGGACTTTTCGAGGGACTTTCCCGGGGGAAATTCTCCGCAGGAATTTCTGGCGGAATTCCAACAGTTGGTCAACTATCATTTGAATTCAAAAACTTGTATTTATTTGCTTTGTCATTTTCGATGGGTCTTCTCCTTGTTTCGAGAATGACCCTTGACTTGTCTTTGTGTTTTCTTTTTATTCTCTCTTCTCCCTCATTGTCGAAACATACTCCATTTTTTAGCAAGTTATATTTTCAGAGCTTATGCTCTTTCTCTCTAATTCTTTGATGGTTATTCTTAGAATTATTTTTCGGTTTATCGAGATTACTTCCGCATACTCTCGACGCAACCTTCGATCCGTCGTTCGTGTGAATCCTTCTCGTGAATTAGGGCACAAGGATTTTTGGGATTTCATCTCCCACGCCTTGTCATCTTCTTCCCCGGATTCTCCCAACAACGCAGCCACCCCCTTGTTTCAATTGTTCATCGTCGGATTTGGGCCTAAGGATTTTTGGGATTTCTCCCACGCCTTAGCATCTCTTCCCGTGAATCCATTGAAGTCGTGGATCTATCAACCTCACCCGTACTAGAGCAAGCGATCCTTAGTCGAATCGTGTCAGCATCGGTCGATGATGACCTCTCGGATAGGGGTAGCATCGACCGGTCTTCTTCAGCATCGGTCGATGCTGACCTCTCGGGTAGGGGTAGCATTGACCGGTCCATCGATCGACCTCCTTAGCATCGGTCGATGATGACCTCTCGGGTAGGGGTAGCATCGACCGGTCTTCTTCAGCATCGGTCGATGCTAACCTCTCGAGTAGGGGTATCATCGACTGGTTCCATCGACACCTTCACCAGCATCGGTCGATGCCAACCTCTTGGGTAGGGGTGGCATCGGCCTGTTCCACCGGTATCGATCGATGCATTCTCTTTCTTCACGGTTTCGTGCGTTTTTGCCCTCGTTGATACAAGACTTTTTAGTCTCTAGAAGGTATCAATAACTCCAACACATGTAGTATGAAGGTTATCAATCCATAAAGGGGTTTATCCTAATCACTAAGAATGCAAAGTGCTTATAGTAAGTTAAGCTAAACAAGTGTGGTTTGTTGTTAAGTATCCAATTCGAATTAAGCAATGCAATAACTAAACAAGATGTAAATCAAATAAGCAAAAACGGATTCAAAGATAGGATTATGGATATAAGATGACTCAAGTTCAATTCATGATGTTCATTTACTCAAACAAGCTAATCCCTAGGCATAATATCCTAAACTTGACTAATTCTCTTTCAAGCAATTAATCACTATGCTAATCACCTAATCCATTAACAAACTATCATTTGTGGATAATTGATTAACAAGCATTAAGTTTAAATCAACAAGATCAACCATAAATACATCCTAGACAACTATTATCATAGGCTAGGAATGTAAATCTCTTGTTTAATTAATCAAGGCATTTCATCAAACACTTGGTGTGCATGAAATGTCTTATGATCTAAACCTACTTTTTCAAGCTAGATTTAGCCTTAAGAACATGAAACAAGAAAGGATATAAGAAGATCTAACCCTAAACACCATGAATCAAGCATTGGATCATCCTAATCTACCCCATCTCTAAACCCTAAAAGACTACTCAAGACCCATTAAGAACACCTCAAAATCGATATGGATAAGAGATGAATTCAATGATGGGTGATGGATAATCAAGATAAAAAGAAGATAGATGGAAGAGATTGATGGAAATAAATACTAAATTGCATAAACAAAGAGGATCTCTCTTACAAATCTCAAGTTCTCTCTCAAAGGTGAGGGTTTTTTACTTAAGAAAAGCTTAGCAAATAAAATTAGGTTTTTAAAGTCTTTATAATAATAAGAAAGAGAACCGGGTGTTGACCCGGTGGAATTGGGTCGCATTTCAATCCCGGCCGGGACACGGAGCCGATATGGAGAGTCTTCAACGTGGGAAGGTGATGCCGGTCAAGACGGAGCCGGCAATCTTTCTTCCCGACGGAAAATCCCATGCCGGATGAGTGATGCGTGTTATGCCGGGCCGGTGTGAGCGAACCCGTCGAGGAGGAGAATGCTGGCGCCGGGGGAGTTGGAGCCGGGACACGCAGCTGGGAAACTCCCTGGTGGAGCGAAGACTTCATGCCGGGTGAGGGAACTTCTTGCACCGGGCCGGTGTGATCTTTTCATCGAGGAGCAAACTTCTTTTACGCCGGGGGAATTGGAGCCGGGACACGCAGCCGGCACGAGAGTCTCCATCGGGGGAAATCGGGCCGGGACGTGCAGCCGGGAAAGCTCCTGTCTCGGCTAAAATCACATGCCTGCCAAGGGGGTTTCTTTGTGCCGGGCCGGTGTGACGTAGCTCTCCCTATGATCGAAACTCTAAGGTAGGTAACGTGAAGGATAACCCTTGCAAGCCGTGAGCTTCAAGGCGTGTGGAGTGAATTGGTCGCACAGAGGGGATGGAGAACCTCTGATATTCCTTTGTTCTATCAAGATATGACACACTTGAATCGAACAAAAGCCTGGATATAACACACCAAGCGAGATCAAGAGAAGAACAAGAGATGAACTCGTTTTCTCTTAAAGAAAGAAGGCTGCGCCTCAAATTTTAATAAAAGGTAGGGTAAATGTTTTTAGCGACATTACAAGAGTATATAAAGGGAAAAACGAGCCCTTAAGTTTAAGAATTGCAGAAATAAGCCAAAAGAAAAGAAAATAAAAGAAAGGCACAAAACAGAAGGTCTTTTGTGCAAATAAGATAAAAAAGGAAAGATAGAGATAGATGAGGCTATGATTGTCGAGATTGTGCATCTTGAGCCTCAGATGTGGCTAGTGAACTAGGTGTGGTGATTTATCCTTTCCTCATTAAAAATCTATCTTTGAAAAACCCAAGTGGGATAAAAACAAAGATAGGGAAAAAGAGTGCAAAGATAGAGCACAAGCTCACTAGCCATCTTGTACTTGAATCAGGTTGATTGTTGGAGTTGTGGTGTTGTATTCTGGACTTAAATAGCTTGGTTGCTTCTGAATGTGGTTAAGAATGCCATCAACAGCTTTCTTGAGCTCCTTAGCCCTTGCTCGTGTCATAGGACCAGTTGAGATGATCTTAGGCTCCTCGGCGACAAGCTCCTCGTCTTCAAGTTCTTCTTGTGCTGATTCAAGCTTCTCGGCTACAAGTTCTTCATCTGTTGGTCCAATGCAAATCATGATCACATCATCCCCTCCTTCTTGAAAATGATTTGACCTCAAATTTGGATCATCTGCAAGAAAAGGAGCTAAGTCAGAAACGTTGAAACTATGACTGATGTTATACTTACCTTGAAGGTCCAGCTGGTAGGCATTGTCGTTGATCCTCCTTGTGATCTTGAATGGACCGTCGACTCTAGGCATTAGTTTGGACTTCCTTTGTTCTGGGAATCGATCCTTCCTCAAGTGCACCCACACAAGGTCTCCTTCCTCAAAGATCATCTTGCGTCGACCCTTGTTCTGATATTCAGCATACTTCTTCGTTTTTGCTTCTATGTTGGTTCGAGCTTCTTCATGAATCCGCTTAACCCGATCAGCTTTCTGTTTCCCATCTAAGCTTACTCTTTCACTCAAAGGCAGAGGGGTTAAATCCAAAGGAGATAAAGGACTAAAGCCATAAACAATCTGAAATGGGGAATACTTAGAAGCAGAATGCACAGCATGATTGTATGCAAACTCTATGTGCGGTAGACAATCTTCCCAAGTTCTAATGTTCTTTTTAATTAGAGCACGCAGAAGAGTCCCTAGAGTTCTATTGGCAACTTCTGTTTGTCCATCAGTTTGTGGGTGACATGTAGTAGAGAATAACAGCTTAGTTCCTAGCTTAGACCACAATGTTTTCCAGAAATAACTAAGAAACATAGTGTCTCTATCAGATACAATGGTCCTAGGCATACCATGGAGACGCATAATTTCCCTAAAGAACATACTTGCTACATGAGATGCATCATCTGTTTTATGACAAGCAATGAAATGTGACATCTTAGAGAATCGATCTACTACTACAAAGATAGAGTCCTTCCTTGTTCTAGTCCTAGGCAGCCCTAGTACGAAGTCCATGGATATGTCAGTCCAAGGATGAGACGGAACAGGGAGAGGAGAATACAAACCGTGGGGCATAACCTTTGATTTAGCCTGTTTGCAAGTTGCGCACCTGCCACAGATTCTCTCCACGTCTCTCTTCATGTGAGGCCAATGGAAGTGATCTTGCATCATCTTCAGGGTCTTATCTCTACCGAAATGCCCCATCAAACCTCCTCCATGTGTTTCCCTAACCAGCAAGTCTCGAATAGAACAGTTAGGTACACACAAGCGATTATCATAGAAGAGAAACCCCTCACTTCTATAATAATGGCCAGCAGCAAACTTTTCACATGATTTAAATACTTCTTGAAAATCAGAATCAGAAGCATATAAGTATTTAAGCTGCTCAAAACCCAGCAGTTTTGCATCTAGGGTAGTTAGTAACACATACCTTCGGGACAATGCATCAGCAACCACATTGTCCTTACCTTTTTTGTACTTGATGACATAGGGGAATGTCTCAATGAACTCGACCCACCTGACGTGCCTCTTATTGAGCTTGTGCTGTCTCTTTAAGTGCTTTAGAGACCCGTGGTCAGTGTGTATGACGAACTCTTTAGGCCACAAATAGTGCTGCCATGTTTGCAACGCTCTCACTAGTGCATACAGCTCCTTATCATACGTTGGGTAGTTAAGAGTGGCACCCCCAGGTTTTTCACTAAAGAACGCAATGGGCTTCTTATCCTGCATTAAAACAGCTCCAATCCCTACACCAGAAGCATCACACTCAATCTCAAAGGTTTTAAGAAAGTTTGGTAAAGATAAGAGTGGAGCGTGAGTGAGCTTGTTTTTCAGGGTCTGGAATGCCTCTTCTTGTGCTGCTCCCCATTTAAAACCAACTTCCTTCTTGATCGCTTCAGTAAGTGGTGCAGCAAGAGTGCTGAAGTCTTTAACAAACCGCCTATAGAACCCAGCAAGGCCGTGGAAGCTTCTCACGTCGCCCACTGTCTTTGGGACAGGCCAATCTCTTATAGCTTTGACCTTCTCCTCATCAAGCTGTACGCCATCTGCACTCACAACAAAGCCTAAAAAGACCACGTTATCTGTACAAAACGTGCACTTCTTAAGGTTGGCATAAAGCTTCTCCTCTCGAAGTACATTTAAAACAGATTGCAAATGTCCTATATGCTCTTCTAAGTCTTTACTATATATCAGAATGTCATCAAAATACACTATAACAAAGACTCCTATGAATGATCTCAGAACATGATTCATTAATCTCATAAATGTACTAGGTGCATTTGTGAGGCCAAAACGCATAACTAACCATTCATATAACCCATGTTTTGTTTTAAATATAGTTTTCCATTCATCTCCTTCTTTCATCCTAATCTGATGATATCCACTCTTTAAATCGATTTTAGAGAACAACCTAGAGCCATGAAGTTCATCTAACATATCATCTAGCCTAGGAATAGGGTGTCGATACTTCACCGTAATGTTGTTTATGGCTCTGCAATCGACGCACATACGCCAGCTCCCATCCTTCTTAGGTACGAGCAAAACCGGTACAGCACATGGGCTCATGCTCTCTCTGATGTGCCCCTTTTCTATGAGCTCATCAACCTGTTTTTGTAACTCCTTAGTCTCCACAGGGTTGGTTCTGTATGCTGGACGGTTTGGTAGTGAAGCTCCTGGCACGAAATCAATCTGATGCTCGATGCCCCTAACTGGTGGCAGTCCAGTTGGGTTGTCTCCTTGAAATACATCTTCATAGTCCTGCAAAAGAATTTTCATTTCACTCGGCAGCACCGGTGCAAGATTAGTTAAGCCCGTAAGAGCTTCTCTAAAAACAAACAGGAGTAGGGGTTGTTTAGAAGCTACAACCTGTTTTATATCACCTGATTTGGCCATGAGATTGGTTCGTTGCACTTGTGCTAAGCTCAGCTCTCGTTGCTGTATTCCTTGGGAACTTGCATTCTGCTTCATTCTCTGCTTGAGAGTCACCTGGTCTTGATGAACTTCGCTTGGTGTCAAAGGAACCAGAACGGTCCTCTTACCCTTGTATTCAAATGAATGGCGATTTGTGAAGCCATCATTCATCACTTTGCGATCAGATTGCCAAGGCCTTCCAAGTAGAATGTGTCCAACAGCCATGGGAAGCACATCACACAGTATCTCATCTTCGTATGCACCAATGGTGATAGGAACCAGCACCTGCTTGCTCACCTTCATCTCACCATCTTCATTAAGCCATTGCAGCTTGTATGGCTTTGGGTGCTTCGTCACTCTTAATCCGAGCTTACTAACCGTTGTTTCACTTGCCACGTTAGTACAGCTTCCTCCATCTATGATGAGGCTGCAAACCTTTCCTTGGACCAAGCATCTAGTGTGGAACAGGTTCTCTCTCTGTTCTCGTTCATTAGTAGCAGTTTGCACACTTAGGGATCTCCTTGTAACTAGTAACTGTCCTTGTGCAGGCTGTTCTTCACACTCAGATAAGTAATCAAGGCATGTTTCTTCTTCATCTTCTATTTCTATTTCTCCATTGTCTAACAGAACCATGACTCTCTTGTTGATGCATTCATTGGCATAGTGGCCTCTACCTTGGCACTTAAAACACTTAACATCACGGTTTCTGGTTGTTGGGGTTTCAACTTTGCCCTTGCCCTTGTTGTCTTGATTGATCATATAAGGTCTCATTTCTGGTCTTGGCGTCACTACTTGCTTGCCATCACGCTGAGAAGTGTTTGATCTGTCCTCCCTTTGATTGTCCGGTTTAGAAACAGCATGTCCACTCCCATAGTTAAATCGTGAAGGGCCTTTGCGTTTGAGCTGTTGTTCTATCAGAATCGCCTTATGCAGCATCTCCTCTAGCTCAACATAGTGTTGCATCTCCAATCTGTCTTGAATGTCTCGGTTTAACGTTCCTAAGAAACGTGACATGGTAGCTTCCCTATCTTCTGATATATCAGCACGAATCAGGAGTGACTCCATCTCTTGATAATAGTCCTCTACGCTGCTGCTCCCTTGAGTGAGTTTTCTTAGCTTGCTGTGCAGCTCACGGTGATGATGACTTGGGATAAATCTCTATCTCAAGACTCTCTTCATCTCTTCCCAAGTACTCACCGGTTCTTCGTCATTACGTCTTCTAGAAGTGACAAGCTGATCCCACCAGCTGAGAGCATAATCGCTGAATTCTGTTGCAGCTACTCTCACCTTATTGATCTCTGTATAGTTTTGACAAATAAAGACCAGCTCTATCTTTTTCTCCCACTCCAAGTATGCATCAGGATCACTCTTGCCATTGAAAGGTGGGATTCTGAGCTTAAGACCTCCAAAGTTGTCTCTACCTTCTCCACCACGTCTATGCCTCCTCTGGCTTCCCCTGGTTGAATCACTCCCTTCGCTGTAGTAGCTGGCTGTGCCATCGTCACCAGGCTGTTCTTGTTGGTGTCGGCCTCCTCTACGAGCTCCCCTGGGCTGATTAGCGCCTTGAACTGGCTGTTGTTGTTCTTGTCGAAGAGCATCGAGCTTGGCATCCATCATCTGGTCCATACGTGCTAGTATTGCATCCATTAGGAGTTTGTTGTTTCGCATGTTGCTGGTCTCCTCTCCATCTTGTGACATCTTGCCCTGGAAAACAGAAATAAAAACCCACCAGTAACAGGTTCCTTGCAAAGATGAAACACAAAACAAAGCACACAAGCAAACAGGAAGTAACAGGTTCTATGATGAATTTAAACACGTTTTCTGGCCTTAGCAATGGTAATAACTGAGTCTAGGTGCTTAAACAACTAACTAGAAGCAATTTTAACACCAAAATTTTCGACAGACCTAAGAGCACAGAAAAGGAAAGTTTGATCTTCCCCTAAAAACCCTAACTAGCCGCGCGCAGCTTCTTCTTCTCTATGCTATATATATACATATATATATATATATATTATTNTGATGAACTAACACGGAAACTACAAGAAACCAGACCTCCTAAAAACAGAAAATCAAAGGAAAGAGGTCTGCAAACTCGACAGAGTTGGAAAAGAAAGAAAACAAATTAAGAACAGAGTTGGAACGAGATTACCAAGTGACTTAGAGCTTAGCTCTGATACCACATGACGTAGCTCTCCCTATGATCGAAACTCTAAGGTAGGTAACGTGAAGGATAACCCTTGCAAGCCGTGAGCTTCAAGGCGTGTGGAGTGAATTGGTCGCACAGAGGGGATGGAGAACCTCTGATATTCCTTTGTTCTATCAAGATATGACACACTTGAATCGAACAAGAGCCTGGATATGACACACCAAGCGAGATCAAGGGATGAACTCGTTTTCTCTTAAAGAAAGAAGGCTGCGCCTCAAATTTTAATAAAAGGTAGGGTAAATGTTTTTAGCGACATTACAAGAGTATATAAAGGGAAAAATGAGCCCTTAAGTTTAAAGAATTGCAGAAATAAGCCAAAAGAAAAGAAAATAAAAGAAAGGCACAAAACAGAAGGTCTTTTGTGCAAATAAGATAAAAAAAGGAAAGATAGAGATAGATGAGGCTATGCTTGTCGAGATTGTGCATCTTGAGCCTCAGATGTGGCTAGTGAACTAGGTGTGGTGATCTATCCTTGCCTCATTAAAAACCTATCTTTGAAAAACCCAAGTGGGATAAAAACAAAGATAGGGCAAAAGAGTGCAAAGATAGACCACAAGCTCATTAGCCATCTTGTACTTGAATCAGGTTGATTGTTGGAGTTGTGGTGTTGTATTTTGGATTTAAATAGCTTGGTTGCTTCTGAATGTGGTTAAGAATGCCAGCAACAGCTTCCTTGAGCTCATTAGCCCATGCTTGTGTCATAGGACCAGTTGAGATGATCTTAGGCTCCTCGGCGACAAGCTCCTCGTCTTCAAGTTCTTCTTGTGTTGATTCAAGCTTCTCGGCTACAAGTTCTTCATCTGTTGGTCCAATGCTATCCATGATCACATCACGGTGCATGCGGCCGGGACGGTGAAGATGATAACTCCGATCCTTCCAAACGTTGATTCAATGGTCCCGGGCTAAGTGTGAACTCCTCCAAAGTATCTGAAAGCCTCCAAAGTACCTAATAAGGACTCCAAAACATGCAAGACTCTCTAGGACATATCATGAAACCCCTAAACTCTACATGGGACAAAACAATTAAGAAAAAGCTATGAAACCACATGCATATGAGATGAAACCTATGCTAAATGAATGCATGAAAGGGACAAAGTACGAGGATATCAACCCCCCGACACTTACTTCTTTGCTTGTCCTCAAGAAAAAGCATCACTAAAAGAGTTCAAGTCCAAGTACAAGCTCTAGGGTAAGATCAAACATGTCTACTCAAAAGGGGCTAGCCATGTCCATCCTTACATGAATCAACCTTAAGCTTTAACATACACAAGCCTTCCTATCATCCAATCCTTTGACATTCAATTAGCGGTTTCTAGTGGATCATGTTCATGCAATGCAAACAAACTCATTTGGCTAAGGATACAGTTTTGAGACAAAGATGATCTCAATGCATGAGGCGGTTTCCGAACAAGGGATCTCTCATTGAATGAATAGACCTTGGAAAAATGCTAAGGGTGAAAAGCAATTGATGCATACAAGGCTAGAGTTCCATCTACCCAATGTCCCAACACAAATTCGACCCTAATTCTAAACCCACAAGGAACCAATCACAGCTACCCTTCACAAGGCATTTTTGCCTTCTTATCCCACATCTCTTCATCATCTTTCTTTTCCATAAGCATTTAGGGGGTTACTTCTTCAACCAATGGTTTGGCTTCCTTTACTTTCCTTGGTTTAGCTCCTCTTTTAGATTCTTTAGTCTCTCTCATTTTTCTTCATGACCACTACTAAAAATTATGCGTATAGCTACGGATTAGCCACGGCAATTCCGTAGCTTTTTTAAAAGCTACGGAAAAGCTACGGAAAAGCTACAGAAAAGCTACGGAACAGCTACGGAAAAGCCACGAATAGCCACCGATTAGCTACGAAAAAATTAGCTACGAAGCTATAGCTACGAAATAGCTACGACAAACTCTGTAGCTATTTTGCCGTAGCTATTTCGTAGCTATAGCTTCGTAGCTAATTTTTCGTAGCTAATCGGTGGCTATTTGTGGCTTTCCGTAGCTGTT
>PKML01077596.1:188500-205431 GCA_002933935.1 Eutrema yunnanense | reverse complement strand
CTTAGGTTGTGTTCATAGCTAATTCTAGGTTGACGAATCTGGAACTTAGATCTTAGGATAATTGATTAGGCACGACAGTGCGATTAATTACCTGATAGAACCTAAGTGAGCAAATTGATTACTCGCAAAGAAATTTGGTTTAATTGATTTGTGAACTTATCAAACCTGTTATTAAAGCTGATTTAGACTTTAGGATTCGCAAAGAAATTTGGAATTCCTAGGATTTAGATTTAGATAGTTTTCGCAACGACAGTTGGTCAATTATACTTTAGTGATTTGAGTTCTAGAACTGCGCTAAATCTGAATCCTGTTAGTTAGTTTATCTGCATTCATTGATTTCCTGAGAAAAACCCTGGGCCTATATTTTCCTGATTGAATTACAACTCGTTTACTGCTTTCTGTTTTCTGCTTAACCTGAATTGCTTAGCTTAGCTTGATTTTACAATTCATTGTGTGATTTCTGTGAGTCCTTGTGTTCGACCCCTACACTTACTACAACAACTGCTTTAGTATCTTAGGGTATTAAATTGAGCATATCAATACCTTTGGTGATCGAATATCAGCCCCCAACCGCTCTGCAATTGGTCTTGAGATGACATTGACACTAGCGCCTGAGTCAACAAGAGACTCTTTGAAATCAACTCCAGATATGGAGCATGGAACTGCGAATTTCCCTGGATCTTCTCTTTGGGTCAGCTGTCTAAGTGGAGGTTGACCTCTAGCCTTAATGAAGAGTGACTTAATCTCTTCCTCAGTTTCTCTGCAGTCTTTGAAGTGACTTAGCAGAGGACGGCACTCTAGAGCTTCTTCAAAAGTTGAATTAGGGGAAATTCTTCTAACCATCTTCTCAAAGCCACGCAGCTGCTTTGGAGTGATGGGATCTCTGAGGTGTTTAGGAACATGATTCCCTGAAGAGAATCTATTCCCTGAAGAGAATCCACCAGGCCTACCTCCTCTACGAGGAATAGAACACCAAATAGACCTTGTCACAGGCTCTGCCTTACCCAACAAGGCAGCATATCGGATGAATCCCAAAGAGACTAAGGAGTTAGAGAAACAAGTCCGGGATTTGTTAGATAAGGGCTACATAAGAGAAAGCCTCAGTCCATGTGCAGTGCCCATGCTGTTAGTGCCAAAGAAAGATGGCACTTGGAGGATGTGTGTGGATTGCCAGGCTATCAACAACATCACCATCAAATACCGGCACCCTATCCCGCGCTTAGACGATATGCTAGATGAACTAAGTGGCTCTACTATCTTCTCAAAGGTAGATTTGAAGAGTGGATACCACCAAGTCAGAATGCGAGAAGGAGATGAGTGGAAAACAGCCTTCAAGACCAAGCAAGGGTTATATGAGTGGCTAGTCATGCCTTTTGGCTTGACTAACGCACCAAGCACCTTCATGCGTCTAATGAACCAGGTTCTTCGTGCCTATATAAGTAAATTTGTGGTTGTTTATTTCGATGACATACTTATATATAGTAAGAACCTACAAGATCATCTCAAACACCTAGAACTAGTGCTTAAATCACTTCGCAAGGAAGGCCTTTATGCTAACCTTAAGAAGTGCACATTTTGTACTAACCAACTTGTGTTCTTAGGCTTTGTAGTAAGTGAACAGGGACTACAAGTAGGCGAGGAGAAGATCAAGGCCATAAGAGACTGGCCCACACCAACGTCTATAGGGCATGTTAGGAGCTTTAATGGCTTGGCAAGCTTCTATCGACGGTTTGTGAAGGATTTCAGTATTGTTGCTGCTCCACTCACAGCTGTGATCAAGAAGAACGTACCATTCTCATGGTGAACAGCTCAAGAAACCGCATTCAACGATCTCAAAGACAGGCTCACTAAAGCACCGGTTCTTGCTTTGCCCGATTTCGATGAGATATTTGAAGTAGAGTGTGACGCATCCGGCCTAGGAATTGGAGCTGTGCTACATCAAAGGAAGAGGCCAGTAGCTTTCTTTAGTGAAAAATTAAGTGGAGCCACACTTAACTATCCAACGTATGACAAAGAGCTCTATGCTCTTGTCCGAGCTTTAGAGACTTGGCAACATTACTTGCTATCTAAGGAGTTCATCATTCATACGGATCATGAGAATCTTAAGCATTTTAGAGGTCAAACATCCCTCGAAAGGAGACATGCCAAGTGGCTCGTGTTTGTGGAGACATTTCCCTACGTCATCAAGTACAAAAAGGGGAAAGAAAATGTAGTAGCCGATGCCTTGTCAAGGAGGCATGCTCTCATAACAACAGTGGAGGCCAAAGTGCTAGGATTCGAGCACATCAAAGACCTTTACCAAGATGATTCTGAACTTGGAGAGTGCTACAAAAACCACGGCAAAGGAATATACGGTTCATTCTATCTCGAAAATGGTTTTCTTTTCAAAGATAAACGTTGTGTATTCCACAGGGATCAATGAGGGAGCTAGTGCTTAGTGAAGCACACAGAGGAGGATTGATGGGACACTTCTGTGTAGATAAGACCTTAGCCATGGTGAAGGATCATTTCTATTGGCCGCACCTCAAGAAAGATGTGGAGAGACATTGTTCTAGATGCGTCCAATGCTACCAAGCCAAATCCAAGTCACATCCTCATGTTCTTTATCTCCCTTTACCTATTCCTAACGCCCCATGGGTAGATATTTCGATGGATTTTGTTCTAGGGCTCCCCAAGATACGGCACAAAGACTCCATCTTTGTTGTTGTGGACCGGTTTTCTAATATGGCTCACTTCATCCCGTGTGAGAAGACAAATGATGCAACACAAATTGCTAATTTGTTCTTCAAGGAGGTGGTGCGCTTGCATGGAGTCCCAAGGACCATAGTATCCGATCGTGACACAAAGTTTTTAAGTCACTTTTGGAGAACCTTGTGGAGGAAGCTATGGACCAAGCTACTCTTCTCCACTACATGTCATCCCCAAACAGATGGCCAAACGGAAGTGGTAAACCGTACACTTGGAACTTTTCTTAGAGCTACTCTTGGTAACAACATGAAAACATGGCTTGATTGCATCCCATTCATAGAATTTTCTTATAATAGGGCTGTTCATTCGGCCACTAAGCTATCTCCCTTTGAAGTTGTCTATGGAATTAACCCTCTATCTCCAGTAGATCTAGTGCCAATTCCACAAGTAGAACAGGTTAACCAAGACGGTCTTAGGCGTGCTGAGCTCATCAAAAAGTTGCATGAGAAATCTAAGGCCAATATTGAGAAGAAAACCGAAGGATACAAGAGGAGCCATGACAAAGGCAGGAAGGAGCTCACCTTTGAGCCAGGAGATTGGGTCTGGCTACACGTGAGGAAAGAAAGATTCTCGGACAAGCGTGCATCCAAGCTCGCTCCAAGAGGCGTTGGTCCATTTAAAGTTCTAGCCAAAGTCAATGACAATACCTACAAGCTAGAACTACCAGGAGATCAAGTTTTGAGGTCAAAACCTCTTGAAGAGGGAGGGAATGATGAGGACATCGACTCTATAACCGACCCAAAGGAGATGCCCATCGTCCAAGAAGGTCCCATGACACGTTCTAAGGCCAAACAGCTCAAAAGGAGGTTTGGGACAGCCATACAAGCTTTCATCAACTCACTAAGACCAGACGATCCATTTCAAGAAGTAGCCGAGACAAAATCAGTTTTAGCCGAGAGAGCTTGGGCGGAATCAGTTTTAGCCGAGAGGTCATGTGCTGGATCAGTTTTAGCCGAGAGATCATGTGCTGGATCAGTTTTAGCCGAGAGATCACATGCTGTGGGAAAATCAGTTTTAGACGAGACGATTTTCCCCAATGAAAAGTTAGCCGATAAAAACCAACCCGCATCAGTTTTAGCCGAAGCAGTTTTAGCCGAGGCAAAAGAGCCAATTCCAAACGATGGTCCAAACGATCCGATCATCACTGAGGGAGTAAGTTCTCTCGTCCAAATACATATTTTAAGACTAACAGGACAAGTAGTTTTCCTCTTAGAGATGCAGAACAGCCAGTTGCTTCACTCACAAGCTATTTAGCCGAGGAGAATCAAAAATGAGCTGAAGAAGAGATTGAAGCTGAGGGATCGCAAGAACGTGAAGGTGATGGTTTTTCTGTTCAAGAAGACCTCCTAGAAGACTTCACCAAGCTGCTACACACATGGGACGCACCAGAACCAAAGTCACCTTCAAAAGCGCCTCATGCACCACCTTGGACCCCTTCACATCAATGTAAGCTGTTTACATTATTCACTGTTCTTACAGGTGTTCCAAGCACCAACAACGACTAAGAGCAGCCTCAAAATCGACCTTAAGTCTTTATTTAGATCGCGCGGCCAAACTTTCCTTTTCTTGCTTTAATGAAACGATGAGCTTTTGTTTTAGAGTATTTTTGCTTCGTGTTGTTTTTGTTTCAAACATCCTGTTGTTTTGAATCTTTCTTGTCGTTTTGAGTCGAACCCTAGAAGGTTCAAGCTGACAGACTATTAATAAAGTCCCACACGCAGCTTTGTAGACACAACTTTTACCCTAGATCAATAAAGAGCCGCATTTTCTTCTAAGTGTTCTTGAGAAGCGAATTCTCTTCTTGTTCTTGTTCTTGCTCGTGTGATTCGATCAAGACCAAGTCCGTGCACCGTATCAGAGATCTCACCATCCTCTCTGTGTCGTGTATTCACTTCACCAGCATCTCACTCCTTAGACTCCACACGAGAGAAGCGATCGCCATCGTGTCAAGTCCATTCCACCATCGACCATCAAACCGGCTAAAGGAGAGGGCGACCGCCTGTCTTTAGCTTCATCACTATCCCATATAAGCTCTCACCACCGAGGCTTATACCACATCGAGAAAGTCTGAATCATAGAACCAACTCATGGTAAAATTGAGGTGGAGAAGTTTGATGGTAACAATACCCATCATGGATGAGTGGGTGATGGATTATGGGTGTACATTCCACATTACACCAGATAAAGATGTCTTGTTTGACTTTAGCGAGTTTGACGGTGGAAAGGTGATGATGGGTAACAAAACCCACATTGAAGTCAAAGGCATGGGAAAAATCAATATCATAAACTCAGAATGAGCTACTGTGATATTGACTGATGTGAGATACATGCCAACCATGGGAAAAAATCTCATTTCTTATGGCCAGTTAGAACAGAACGGGTGCAAGTATGAAGGGAAGGACTTCATAGTTATTTTCTACAAGAAAGGCCAGAAAGTGATTTCAGGAAAATATGAGAATGGGATGTACTATTTGCAGGGAACAATTATGAGAGGGGAAGCATGTGTGGTTAGAACTGAAGTAAATCTGACAAACAGATGGCATTCAAGGTTAGGACACATGAGTCTTAAGAACATGAATCTTCTAGTCAAAGGAGGTTATCTAGACTCAAAGGAAGTCCACACCTTAGATTTCTATGAAAAGTGTGTGTTTGGTAAGTCTCACAAACAGAGTTTTCCAGAAGGCAAACACACAACTACATGTATTTTAGAATACATTCACAGTGATCTATGGGGCTCAGTGTCAAACGAGCCAAGCATGTCTGGGTGTAGATACTTTTTTACATTCATTGATGATTACTCAAGGAAGGTTTGGATTAGGTTCCTAAAGAGTAAATATGAAGTGTTTGAGATTTTTTCAGAGTGGAAAGCACTTGTGGAAAATCAGAAAAGTAAGAAGATAAAGTGTCTAAGGACATATAATGGGTTAGAGTTCTGCAAAAAATCAGATGGATAAGCTATGTCAAAGCTCAGGGATTAAAAGACATAGAACTTGCACTTATACTGGAGTATCTAAGAGGATGAATAGGACAATAGCTGAGAAGATCAGGTGTTGTTAGCAGAAACAGGAATGGAAAAGCAAATTTGGGCTGAGGCAGCTTCTACTGCGGTTTATCTCATAAACATATCACCAAATGCATCATTGAAGTTCAAGATTCTTGAAGAGGTTTGGTCAGAATCAAAGGTTAATTACAGTCTTCTCAGACAGTTTGGTTGTGTTGCATATGTTCATGTAATACATGATAAGATGAGTCCAAGAGCTGTTAAAGGGATTTTCATGGGATATCCACAAGGTACTAAAAGTTATAGGGTATGGATACCAGAAGATGGGAAATGTACTAACAGCAGGAATGTAGTCTTTGATGAGGAAAAGCTGTATAATGAACAAGATCATTAGGAAGTAGTTAAATCTACGAAGAAGAAGAAAGTTAGTTTCAGAGCTGGGTTGATTCAAGGACCAACTCGAAATGGTTCAGTTCGAGAATCCACTGGTCAAGGTGGAGAAAATTCAGGAAGTACAGATTCTGCTGGTCAAGGTGGTGATGTTTCAGAAAATTCAGAATCGTCATCAGAATCAGGAAAGGAACAAGAATCTGAGGAAGAACAGGAAAATCAGGATGAACAAGAGTCTCTTGATGATTATTTGCTGGCAAGAGACAGAGAGAGATGAACTATCAAACCACCATCTAGGTTTGAAGATACTGACTTTGTGGCTTATGCTTTATCTAGTGTTGAAAGTATAGAGTTAGATGAACCTAAGTCAGTTGCAAAAGCTAGAAGAAGTAAAGACTGGAAGAAATGGAAACATGCTATGGTAGACAAAAAACAATATATGGACAAGAACAAAACTTTTGAGATTGTCCCTAAGCCAAGAAAGCAGAAGATAGTTGGGTGTAAATGGATCTTCAAATTAAAGGAGGATATTCGAGGTGTTGAAGAGCCTAGATACAAGGCAAGACTTGTAGCTAAGGGATTTACACAGGTTGAAGGAGTGGATTACAACGAAACATTTGCTCATGTGGTTAAGCATGTTTCAATTAGAATCATGTTGTCAGTTGTGGTAAATTTTGATCTGGAATTGGAGCAACTAGACATGAAGACTGCTTTCTTACATGGTACACTTGATGAAGTCATTGACATGAGTCAGCCAGATGGTTTTATAGAGAAGGGAAATGAAGACAAGGTGTGTCTTCTTAAGAAATATCTATATGGTTTGAAACAGTCCCCTAGACAATGGAATCAGAAGTTTGATGAATTCATGAAATCAATGGAGTTTCAAAGGACACTAAGGATCCATGTGTTTACACTAAGGGATAATGTATTGATGATATGATATATCTCTTACTATATGTTGATGTCATGCAATGGATATCGAGAAGATTAAAATTTTGAAGGCAAGCTTGAGTACAAAGTTTGAGATGAAGGATCTAGGACCCAGCAACTAGAATACTTGGTATGGATGTATGATATATCATGGTTTTTACCCCTTTTAGGCCATGATATAAGTCCGTTTTATAGAGTCTTTCTGCTATTTCGTAGTGTTTTAGAGTCTTTTACAGGTTTTAGCACGTTTGGAGCATAATTGGAGATATTGGAGCTTTCTGGAGTATTTTGGAGCAAAGCTGAAGATCGTGTTGCTGAGTACCCGATTTCACGTCGAGCATCGATCTATACCTCCTTGGTATCGATCGACATCCATCGAGGCAGACACGACTCGCGACTTTAATGAAGAGTTGAAGAATTGCAACTTGGTCCCGAAGTCTTTAATATTTACAAGAAGCCCTAAAACGTGATTTAGGTTATTTATAGGGATTTTACAGCCACTTTGTTGGCTACGCTTTATTTTATTCTGGATTTGTGAGAGAGCTTTTGAAAGGAGACAAGTCTGAAACTCTGTTCGTCGAGAGAAGATTTCGAACCCTTTTGTTACTCTTTCTTATTTTCTATTGAGCATTTATTCAAACATGTTTATTGATTCAATTTCTATGTCTGAGTAGATCTCTTGTTAGGTTTAGGGATTCTCATAAGGGATTTCTTTGAATGCTAGGTTGATTAGTTATTTAGGGTTCATAATCTGAATTAGTTCTTCGCTTTAGGTTGTTCTCAAAGCTAATTCTAGATTGATAACCTAGAACTTAGATCTTAGGATAATTGATTAGGCACGACAGTGCGATTAATTACCTGATAGAACTTAGGGTGAGCAAATTGATTATTCGCAAAGAGATTTGGTTTAATTGATTTGTGAACATATCAAACTTGAAATTAAGGCTGATTTATTCTTAGGGATTTGCAAAGAAATTTGGGATTCTGAAGTTTAAATTTAGATAGTTCTCGCAACGACAGTTGGTTGATTATACTTTAGTGATTTGAGTTCGAGAACCGTGCGTAACCTGAACCCTGATTAGTTAGTTTATTTTGCATTCATTGATTTCCTGAAAAATATCCCTGAACCTATCTCTTTCCCATCGAATTACAACTCGTTTACTGCTTACTGCTTAATGTGAATAGCTTAGCTTGATTTGATAACTATACAATCTATTTTGCGATTTCTCTGAGTTCTTGTGTTCGACCCCTGATATACTGCAGCAACTGCTTTAGTACTGTTTAGGGTATTAATTTGAGCATATCAAATTTGGCGCCGTTGCCGGAGACTCAATTTCGCCATTAGATTTTAGCTGTCGAGTTTCGACTAAGCCTGTCGGTATCGATCGATACTCATCGTGTCTTTGGTTACTTACGTTCTTGATTTTTGTGTTTCAGGTGCATGCCAAATCGTGAAACCAGAATAAACAAGAGCACTCCGCTAGTCAATCTATCGTTAGAGAAGCTAGCACGTTTAGAACGCGCAAACAGAAAGACAAAACAAACATTAGGGATGAACAACGCAGTGGTTTTAAGAGCTGATGAAGGTGGAGTCTTGAGAGACCAAGCGGGTCAAGTGTGCAATGAGAGAGAGCAGCGACTTGATGAGGCTGGAAACGTCATTGCCCCTCCTGCTGTTGTTTGTCAGATTGTCGCGCCAGCTGCGCAAGCCAACGTTGGGAATGCTGGAGTTGATCGAGGTAGAACACTTGGTGAGCACAACAGACCTAATCAGTTCTTTGCCAATCGAGCTGCGATTCGCATCCCAACTTTTCAGAGGAATGACTTCGAGCTGAAACATGCGTATTACGCTCTTGTAAGTCAGAACCCTTTCCATGGCCTACCTCATAAGCATCCCATGGATCATATCGAAAGGTTCGAGGATTTGGTCACTGGTATGAAGTACAATGGAGTGCCCAATGAGTTCCTTTTCTGCAAACTTTTCCCGTACTCTCTTGGTGGGGATGCTGCTTATTGGCTGAAGCAGTTAGCTCATGATTCGCTGACTACATGGGATGAGACGAATAATGCATTTCTGATCAATTTCTACGATGATGCGAGATATGAAGAGCTCAGGAACAAGATCTCTCAATTTTCTCAAGGTCCAACAGAGGCACTCAATGCTGCTTGGATTCGTTTCAAATCATATCAGAGAGATTGCCCACACCATGAGTTCAATCAGGTTCAGCTGTTGGGTACTTTCTATAGAAGGATCGATTGGAGATACCAGATGGCTTTGGATACTGCGAGTAATGGGAACTTCAACACCAGATATCCAGATGATGCGGTTGTGCTGATTGAGAACTTGACGTCTAGCAATAGCACCAAGAATGCTGATTTTGAAAGGAAGAAGCAGGCTGCAGAAATTGATGGATCGCAGATTGCTGAAGTTCAAGCGAAGTTGGATATTCTGCTTGGGAAGTCGAAGAAGACTATGCATTTTGCTGATGGAGTCGATATCATGGATGAAGAAGAGGTGGAAGATGTTAACTACGTTGGTGGTTCTGGTTTTCAGGGTCAGCGATTTGGGCACAACAACAACCGAAACTTCAACAACAACACTCAGCAAAGTGGATACAAGTTTGAGGGGAACCAATCTGGTTTTGGAGCGAAACAGTTTGTTCAGAAACCGTTACAGAGCAGCGACTTCAGTCGAAATTACGGGAACTCTTCGTACCAGCCCATCTCTCCAAAGTCCACAGAGAATAAGATGGAACCCATGCTTGAGCAGATTCTTCAGGGACAGCAGAAACTGCAAGTGGATTTCAATGGGAAAATTGACCATCTGTACAATGATCTCAATGGGAAGATTGACCATCTGAATGGGAAGATTGAAGCTGTCAACCTTTGTTAGAGGAAGCTGGAGACTCAGGTTGCTCAGACCTCATCAGCTGTGCAGAGGCAGGAAGGTTATCTTCCAGGAAAAACTGAAAATCCAAGAGCACACATCAATGCCATTACCTTGAGGAGTGGAAAAGAGGTGATTGCAGGAGCAAAGAACAGTCTAACATCAGAGATTTTCGTCGATCTTGCTGGAGATGACGATTGGGATTCTGAAATTCCACGTGTATCGATCGATACCAACCAGTATCGATCGATACCAGCCCAGACACCTACACGAGAGAATCCAAAATCCCGTGTATCGATCGATGCTGAGACACATGTCGAGAAGGAGCCTGAGAGTGTCAAGGAGAGGGTGTATACCCCCAAGATACCTTATCCTATACTTCCTAAGCTGACAAGGAAGGAATGGGAGGATGCTAGAAGCAAGGTTATGTTAGACAAGTTGGTTGTGGAGCTTCCTTTTGTTGATGCTATTAAGACTTCTCCAGCTTTTAGGAGATATGTGAAGAAGATGGTCTCTAGCAATGTGAACCTGGAGGAAGGTGTCATGATGATCACAGTTGAGTGCAGTGCGATCCTACTCAACAAAATTCCCAAGGGAGTTTTGTTTTAGCCTGCACTATCTTCACACAGAGATTTGAGCGTGCTCTCTGCGATATTGGGTCGAGTGTGAACCTTATGCCACACTCAGTTGCCAAGCGAATGGGAATGACAGATTTCCAATCTACAAGGATCTCGCTGGTACTTGCTGATCGCTCAGTGCGACTTTCAGAGGGACTACTCGAAGATGTCCCAATCAAGATTAGGAATTGCTTGATCCCAACAGATTTCATCGTCCTGAAGTACGATGCTGAGCCTAAGGATCCTTTTATCCTGGGCAGACCATTCCTTGCAACTGCTGGAGCCTTGATTGACTGCAAGAATGGACAGATAGCTCTCAACATCGGTGATTTGGTGATGTTCTTTAACATGGAAAAGATGATGAAGAGGCCAACCATCGATGGGCAGACATTCTATGTGGACACCTTCAGTGGCATAGCTGAGGAGTAAGCCCATGCTAGTGTGTTACAAGAAGAATAAACAAAAGACGTGGGCTTCTGTGCTTAAGCCTACTTGGTGTCGTTTTTGGTATATAAACGATACAATGGTTTTGAACGAGATAACAAGAAAAAAGGAGGCAGAGAGATAATTGAGAAGGGCGTAGAAGAGAAACTAGAGAGATACACGGTCAGGGGTTTCTAAGGTTTCATCTTCATCTTTTCAGTTTAAGGCATCATCTGATGCGTTCTTTCACGTTCACGTTCTCAGAACTACGGTTGATTAGCTTCTGCTCTTTCTTCTTATTGTACCTGAAAATATAGAGGAAAATATATGTGAGGACATATACGTGAGACAAGAAAAGATCATTGTAAACACTTGACTGTTTCTAGTGGATCGTTGAGAGTACTGTCTCTCCCCAGACGTACCGAAAGGGAACTGAGTTAACAAATTCTTGTGTCTTAATTGAATAAACAACAAACAAAATGTTTTAAGGTGAATTGATCGTGGTTAGATTAATTCATATTAGCTAAGGTTGAGGTTGAATTCCGTATTAAAACCTCACACGGTAATACCCTAAAAGTACTAAGCAGTAATTGCAGTATAGTAGGGGTCGAACACAAGGACTCACAGAAACACACAATAGATTATATAGGTGAAAATCAAGCTAAACGATCAATGGTACTGAAAACATAACGTAAATTAAAACGGTTGTAAATTCAATTAGGAGAAGGCTAGGTTCAGGGTATTTCTCAGGAAATCAATGAATGCAGATAAACTAACTAACATGATTCGATTTAGCACGGTTCTTGAACTCAAATCACTAAGATATACTTAACCAACTTCCGCTGTGAAAACTATCTAAATCTAAATCCTAGGAATTCCAAATTCCTTTACGAATCCTAGAGTCTAAATCAGCTTTTTTTAAATCAGGTTTGATTTGTTCACAAAACAACTAAACCAAATTCCTTTGCGAATAGTTACTTTCCTCACCCTAGGTTCTATCAGGTAATTAATTGCACTTCCGCGCCTAATCAATTATCCTAAGATCTAAGTTCTAGGTGATCAATCTAGAATTAGCTTTGCAAACAACCTATGGCGAAGAACTACTTCAGATGGTGAATCCTAATAACTAATCAATATAGCATTCAGAGATAACCCTTATGAGAACCCTGAACCTAACAAGAGATCTACTCAGACATGGAAATTGAAGCAATAAACATGTTTGAATAAATCATCAAATAAATCAGAAAGAGTAACAAGAGGGTTCGAAATCTTCTCTCGGACGAACAGAGTTTCAGACTTGTCTCCCTTCAAAAGCTCTCTAAAAAAACCAGAATAAAATAAAGCATAGCCATTAAAGTGGCTGTAAAATCCTATTAAATAACCTAAATCACGTTTTGGGGCTTCTTGTAAATAATAAAGACTTCTGGACCATTATGCAATTCTTCAACTCTTCATTAAAGTCACAGGTCGTGTCTGCTTCGGTGAGTATCGACCGATACTAGGCAGTATCGATCGATACTGATTCTTCAAATCGGGTTCTCAGCTACACGAACGTATGTTTTGCTCCAAAATGCTCCAGAAAGCTCCAATGTCTCCAATCATGCTCCAAACGTGCTAAAACCTGTAAAAGACTCTAAAATAATAAGAAATAGTAGAAAGACTCTATAAAACGGACTTATATCATGGCTTAAACGGGGTAAAAACCATAATATATCAACTCCCCCAGACTTAGCCTTTGCTTGCCCTCAAGCAAATAGAAGCCTAAACCAGAGAAAGAGGTTTGAAAACGTAGAGACTCACCTGTTCTTGAAATGTTGCAATGACCTTTTTCCCAAACACCCAAATGTCACCTAACTAGCTTTTTGATCTAACCACCATGTACTTCTCTGTAGACATTCGCAGCTTTCCAGACTACACACATTTTTTCGCAGCATCGTTCAATCAAGCCATCCTCGCTAGTTTCATCCCTGTGAATTAATATCAAAAACCTTCTAGATTATTTCCCATACAATATCATGACAAGGAACCACCCCTTTTCACACTTTTTTGGGTATTATTTCTCTCCCCCATACTTATTTCTTATTATGTTCTTTTTTATTATTTTTTTAAAAGCTTTGCATATACACATCAAGGTATGAGACGCGAGTAGTGATGGTGTTAGCCACCGAATCCCCGGTTATTCCCTCTCAACGTATCAAAGGCGTAGGCCAATAATGGCATCATAGGAAAATCCTAGCCTCGCTTCCAATCCTTTGTGTGATCATTTCCTCTGAAGTAGAATAATGGGATCGTTGAAATTTTTCCTAACCCTCTACTCAGAAGAAAATCATCTCATCTTTTAATGCATCTTATTAATTAACTTGTAACAAGGAGATAAATACCATTACTTTAAACACATATATGTTCCTTTGTCAGATACAAACGGTGAATCAAACTCTATGAGTACTAACCACATTGATGAAGTGCAAAATTTTGGCTCAGGCTTTAAAGAACTTTGCTGGAAACATGAGTGTCTTCTTGTCAACTGGTCAACCTTTGGATTTTTCATTCGTCGATCTAAAACTGATTCTGTAACAATGGTCACTTAGAAGCAAGGTCAAATCAATGGATTCAAGAAAAAGATCACAGTCTCAGACAAAGTTTTGACTCAATAAAACAACGAATGACTCAAAAACGACTGACTCTAAGAAAAACAAAAACGAAGTCAACGACTTCCTCCCCCAGGCGTAAACAACACTGTCCCCAGTGTTATCTAGCCTAGAGTTGGTGAAAGAAAATCAAATGGACCAAGTGGATTGTGAAAAATCAAGAAGTTACCTTGCTGGAACATCGAGTATCGACCGACACACAACTTGGTATCGATCGATATCAGGCTTAAGTCGACATGATGAACCGTTCAGTTGCATAGGGTGTCGATCGATACCAATGGGTATCGATCGACACTCAACGTTTCGTGGTCAACGTCCAAAGTCAGATGTAACGCCAAAATTGTGTCAAACGACCAAGGTGTTAAATGCAAGCACTGTTAGACCACTCAAACACAAGTTAGGTGCAACAAAATATCATAGAAGTACAAATCCACAGGTTCAAAAACAGAAAAGACACAAAAGTTCAAATGAAATGAAAAAGAAAAGGGAAAAGAAAAGAAAAACAAACTTGAAAACAGATAGAAGGATTACTAATCCTCCTCAGTGGCATCAGAGTCATCACCAGCAGTGCCAGATGGTCCAACGTCAGCGGTCGTGCGCGGTGAGTGTGGTGATGCAGGACGGCGAGACGAAGGACCAGCGTCTGTGTCAGTCATGCAGCGGCATCGAGTGATATCGGTCCAGATCGTCTGTAGACTCGTGACTACGTATCGCTGAAAAGGATCCATCTCCATCTCAGGTAGTGGAGGAAGAGAAAGCGCAGCGGCGATGGGAGATGGCTCGTGTTGCGGTTGATCCCCAGTAGGGTCATCGACAGGTGGCTATGCTCTAGTAGCGAAGCCTCGACGTCGAGTGACCGGTGCAGGCTCCATGTCATCATCAGCGGGTGCGAAAAGCAACTGTGCAGGGTCAACGCCTATGTCGGTCAGATTGGTGTAGGGGAGCTGAACCATAAAGTCCCCAACAGAAGTGCTAAAAACCCAACGCCTGTGAGGCTTCAGCCAATGTAGGTGCTCCAAGTGCGCCTCGTCCATGAGCTCGCGAGAGGTCACAATCGAACAACTGGTGGTGCTGATTCCCAGGTGCAAGAAAATGGGCGTGAAAAGACTGCCCACCGTTTCTGTCATCTTACGACCTGCAGCCCTAGAAGACCCGCCACGTCCTGTGAAGGGTTTAACCTTCAGCGACTCCAAATGATGTGCGAATACAGCACCCAGGTTAACCGCGAGATCCAACTCAGGCCACTCATATGCCTCATCAGAAATGAGATCTCCAATCCCAATAGACAGAACAATCAGCTCAACAACACTCATCTTGTTTGGCTCCATCTTACACAACAAAGTGTTGCTCAGGATCCTCACAAGGCAGCGCAGGACGGGATGGCGCAAATCCATCTGTGTAGTGGTCTTACTGTCATAGACCCCATGCCCAAAGTGAGACCAGAATGCCTCAACATCCATGAACTTGCGAGGAAGCTCACACTTCGAGAAGTCCCGGTGAAACTCATATATGTCGCAAAGCTCCTGAAAAGATATCCTGTAGCGCACACCGCGAATCAGGAATGTGAGAACGCCCTGCTTTGCAGTCACTGGAAGTTCACCACTGTAATAGACGCGGACAGAAGCAAGGAACTAGCGAACCAACTCAGGGTACATGTCCTATTGCCGCACATGCATCGTCCCCAATCCGATCTTACGGATCAGTCCATCAAGCTCCCTATCAAAACCAAGATGACGCATAGTGTGCGTATCAATAAACCGAGTGGGGCGCACATCAACCGCCTGCCAGGCATTGTAGAAGATCGAATCGTAATCGTCCCACTCCTCGGAAATATGCCTATGCGTGCAAGCCTTGCTCTCCGTAATCTCCTTATCCGACCCCTCGTAATCATCCCTCAAACGTATCCTAGCCTTCTCACTGATCTTAGGCCATGGAAAACGAACATTTGGGTGAGGAGGAACAGGTGATGAAGGTATAGGAGCCTCGGATGGTGCGTCGCGTAAGTTGGTACCGAAAGCCACTGTGAAGTCGGTAGAGTTGGCGGTCTGAACCTTGTAACGATGTTGGGTGAGACAGGCTATAATTGATCATGGGGTCCAAACCCCATTGCGAAAGAATTCGCCTCGAGCGCCCAACTGGTACTCTTTCCCTGGTGGGTTAGAACTGGATGCGGTATCAGTGCGTGTTCTCTTTCGCGTATACATTTGCATCATTAACAAACACGAAACATGGCATAAATCCAACATCTCTCTCTAACATATCAATCTCGGCCAAGTAAAACAATGAGCATCGACCTATACCACTAGGGTATCGATCGATACTCACACAGGTATCGATCGCCACGCGATGAACACGAATCTGAAAACTCTAAAAGTGTAATCCAAGGGAAATTAGGTGCAATGCAAGATTCGACTAAGCCTAGAACACACTAATCAAGTGGTAATCGTTTGGCAAAACAAGTTCTAGAAACCTAAAAATCGAAAATCAAACATTGAGTCACAGATTGAAAAAATCAGAAATCGTGATGCATACCTTGTAGATCGTCAGAATGAGTGAGAGAGTGAGACAGAGGATGAAATCCAAGCAGGATAGACACAAAAATCACTCAAATCCGTTGAGAAACGAAGATTTGTGATTTTCAGAGAAATAGATGGGTATTTGTATCGAGCGATGGAGGCGGTGGAAGAAAAAGGAAAACCGTAGGGTTTATAAGGAAACTTACCTGCGCATGGAGTATCGATCGATACCAGTGGGTGTCGATCGATACTGAGTGTATGGAATGACTTCCTTGCCACACAGAGATTGGCCCAGATTGTGTATGTTAAATGACGGGTATCGACCGATACCAGGTGGTATCGATCGACACGTAACCTCCGAATCTGTTTCACGTGACACGACGAAATACAAAACAAAACTAGAAAAATGAAAGACGCATATGTACATACTTACTAGTGCGTTGCCTCCCACTCAGCGCTAGTTTAACGTCACGAGCTTGACTTTACGGACGGTTAGTCAGGATGAGAATGAGAGCTTGCAGCAAAACATGCTCCACAACTTGACATCTCCAGCTTCAGAGTTCTGCGCAACATGTTCTCCACAACCTCTTGACCTTTCTCCTTCAGCTCCGGAGTAAGAAGAATTCTAGCCTTAGAAAATGGCCTTGAGGGCCCTTTGCATTTCACCTTATACTCGATCGAATCTCCACCGCACTTCTGAGGAATTAAGGTGACTTATGTAGCACTCTCGACGCTTATGTTCTTTACCTTCTTCTTTGCCTTAGTCTTTTT
>PKML01077596.1:167218-188306 GCA_002933935.1 Eutrema yunnanense | reverse complement strand
AATAAATGGAAATGATTTCTCGGGTTGAATGGAGACGTTGGGGCTGGCCTTGTGCATCCAAAAGGTGTGTTAAAGTGAAGCTGGCTCGTGGTCTTGATAAGGCAAGGATAATTGACGTCTCAATCAGCATTCAACCCTTCCAATTAGCATTAAAGCTCTCTCTCAATCAGCTTTGAATCTCCTAGCAATCGGAAGTTAATGGCAAGGTGTGAACGAGGCCAATAATGGAAAGTATGATCTCCCTTGTATATGGACGTGATTCCTTGTATTAGGTCTCTCCCATGACTCTTTGATAGGCTTTGAATGTCTAGATTAATGATGAGAGATGCGCTGGTCAAAGGAGTTTGACGAGTTTCCTTAAATGGACAAGAACGGACCCGTCGGATTGATTTGGTGGCATCGGGTGGATCCTGGTTGGTATGGATCTGTTCTCCACGGTTATGGACTCTTAAGAGGCCCAAAAATACATGCCAAGGGGACTCAGGGATGGGCCGCTTCATACTTGGGTTGTGGACTTCATCTTTTGGGCCATACTTGAAATCGGGTGGATACGGTAGTTTCTCTTCGATTGGGCCTGTTTTTGGGTGAATGTCTTGAGTCTCCACAAGTCTTGGCATTGTTTCCTCTTCATGTGGATATGATGATTTGATGTCCACATCAATTTGAATCTCGTCCAAGCAGCCTTGAACGCCACAGTAGGTCCTTGAGAAAATTGTGAGATTTTGTTCCTCATATTCTCGGATATTGCATCATCATAAAAGTTGGTCAGGAAAGCATTCTTAGTCTCCTCCCAAGTAGTTAGCGATCCAGAAGGCAACTGTTTCAGCCAGTAAGTTTCTTCCCCACCAAGAGAGTATGGGAAAAGCTTGCAGAAAAGATAGTCGTAGGACACTCCATTGCTTTTGATGCTAGTGACCAAATCCTCGAACCTCTCAATGTGATCCATGGGATGTTCGCTGGAAAGACCATGAAAAGGGTGCTGTCCCACAAGAGTGTAGTATGCAGGTTTCAGCTCAAAGTCATTTCTCGGAAAAGTAGGAGGACGGATCGCAGAGCGATTTGCGTAAAACTGGTCAGATCTGTTGCACTCACCAATCGTTCTACCACGATTAACCACATCATTCACAGCATTCACTGCGTTCGCGTTCCCAGCGGTATTCTCAACAACATTTCCAACAGCATTCCCAACAGCATTCTCAACGACAACAGGAGCAGGTGGAATGATGTTCCCCTCTCCATCCAGACGTTGTCCTCTCTCATTGCACAAACGACCCTCTTGGTCTCTGTAAGCACCAGCTGCATCTTGAACTAACTCCACTTGATTGTTGTTCATTTTTGCTGGCTTCTTTGCTTTTCTGTTTGTGCGTTCCACATGTGCTAGCTGCTCCAATGACAGTTCAACTAGCTGCGTGCTCTTGTTCTTTCTGGTTTCGCGATTAGGCATACACCTGAAAACAAGAGTCAAAAACGTTATTAACAAAAATGTGATGAGTATCGACCGATACCAAGTGGTTTCGATCGATATCAACAAAAAGAGTATCGACCGATACTAGATAGTATCGATCGATACTGACAAGTTTAGTCGAAATTCTCAGACTAAAAACTAATGGCGAATTGAGTCCCCGGCAACGGCGCCAAATTTGATATGCTCAAATTAATACCCTAAAAGTACTAAGCAGTAATTGCAGTATAGTAGGGGTCGAACACAAGGACTCACAGAAACATACAATAGATTATATAGGTGAAAATTAAACTAAACGATCAATGGTATTGAAAACAGAACGTAAATTAAAACGGTTGTAAATTCAATTAGGAGAAGGATAGGTTCAGGGTATTTCTCAGAAAATCAATGAATGCAGATAAACTAACTAACATGATTCGGATTTAGCACGGTTCTTGAACTCAAATCACTAAGATATAGTTAACCAACTTTCGCTACGAAAACTATCTACATCTAAATCCTAGGAATTCCAAATTCCTTTGCGAATCCTAGAGTCTAAATCTGCTTTTTTAAAAAATCAGGTTTGATTTGTTCACAAAACAACTAAACCAAATTCCTTTGCGAATAGTTATTTTGCTCACCCTAGGTTCTATCAGGTAATTAATTGCACTCCCGCGCCTAATCAATTATCCTAAGATCTAAGTTCTAGGTGATCAATCTAGAATTAGCTTTGCAAACAACCTATGGCGAAGAACTACTTCAGATGGTGAATCCTAATAACTAATCAATATAGCATTCAGAGATACCCCTTATGAGAACCCTGAACCTAACAACAGATCTACTCAGACATGGAAATTGAAGCAATAACCATGTTTGAATAAATCATCAAATAAATCAGAAAAAGTAACAAGAGGGTTCGAAATCTTCTCTCGGACGAACAGAGTTTCAGACTTATCTCCCTTCAAAAGCTCTCTCACAAAACCAGAATAAAATAAAACATAGCCATTAAAGTGGCCGTAAAATCCTATTAAATAACCTAAATCATGTTTTGATGCTTCTTGTAAATAATAAAGACTTCTGGACCATTCTGCAATTCTTCAACTCTTCACTAAAGTCGGGGGTCGTGTCTGCTTCGGTGAGTATCGACCGATACTTGGCAGTATCGATCGATACTGATGCTTCAAATCGGGTTCTCAGCTACACAAACGTCTGCTTTGCTCCAAAATGCTCCAGAAAGCTCCAATGTCTCCAATTATGCTCCAAACGTGCTAAAACCTGTAAAAGACTCTAAAACAGTACGAAATAGTAAAAAGACTTTAGAAAACGGACTTATATCATGGCTTAAACGGGGTAAAAACCATGATATATCACACGGTAACTTTTCTACAAGATTCTGATGATATTTTCGACGACATATCGAAAAACATAATCGTTGAAATTTTTTAATAGGAAAGGATTATGTTTGAGCTCATACGAGAGTATACGATCATATACGACGACATATACGATCATACGAGAGTAGTTTTTAATAGGATTTACCTTTTTCCAGAATCTCTGAGCTCTTAAATACCAGCAGCCATTGTAGTTGTTGATGATTTTATTGATGAATCAGGATATGATTTTATCGATGAACCAGAATTAGAAGAAGAGAATCCAGAACCAAACCAGGAGCACCTCAACTACACCACTCAAGTTGAACCATATAAAGAATCAACGGATGATGAAACACATCACATCTATTTTTCAGGTCACAACCAAGGACCAGAATCTTACCTAGGTGGGGATGAAGACATGGACAGTTGGTTTCAAACCAACAACATTCCGGAGGAGGAGAAGACGATGTACGTTGGAGATACTTAAACCGAAGGTGCATATTGCTGATGGGATCAAGAAGAGACTTGGCGATTTGAATTCGATGAACCAGCGTCTACATGAAAAGAGATGAAGAAAATGGTATATGAAGAATTTGTAGACGACATCTCAGGCCATCGACAATGGAATATGAAGTTCTATGATAATCCTGAGCCAAGAAGATGGATCTTAGCGACAAGGAAAAACCGAAAGCTAGGTCAAAGGGAACTCACTGTCCCGAGCCAAAGAAAGTGTTACAGAAAACTTTATAGAAGAAGACCAATGCTAAGCAGTCCACGATAGTTGAGGAAGTTAAGCTGGTTCCCAATCAACCAGTCGTAGCTCACATGCGAAGCACAAAACCGTCGCTTGAGCCACATGGTTTAGAAGGACGGTCTCCGAGATTTCGAGTTCCCTATGATTTAAGTTTGATCTTTCCGAGCTTTGGTTTTGTTTTGTTTGAGGACAAACAAAGTCTAAGTCTAGGGGAGTTTATAACACCGTATTTTTACCCATTTTACCGCTTATTTTAGAATACTTTAATAATTTTACTCTTTTTATATGTTTTTATTACGGGTTTCGCATATTTGTAGTTTCAATACTCTTTTTAGGTTACTTAGGCAAAAGCATTACAAATTGGAGAAAATTCAGATTTTCGGCTCAGAGTCAAACCGTCAGAAGTTCAACTGCCAAAGATGTTATTTTCACCGTCTAATCCAACCCAATTTTGGAGACATCAAAGTCGAATCAGCTACCTTTCCATTCCAACTAATTTGAGGACGATCCAATGGTTCAATCAAAAGATACATGGATATCAAGACGTCCCATTCGGCCACTCCCGGAGCAGGTTCACCGGCAGCCAAGATGCAGTTCCCAGCGGGCAGAAGCTCTCCACCCATGGCCAAGGAGTGGTTCACCGCGGTCAGAGACATTGGACCAACGGCCAGCTCCTGTTTTGATCCCGAAGCCCATTTGCAAGCCCGTTCGAATCCCGTCAAGTTTAACTTCAGAGAAACCCTAAAGACCAACGAAAACAAGAGAGAATACCTATATATTTATGTGTGATTTTAGAGACCTTATTTCATGTGTCCCTTTTGAGTACTATTTTAGTTTATTTTTTAGTTTTTAGTTTTTGCTTTCACTTTTCGAGATTGGTAGAGAAGTTTTCTTCGGACTTAATTCTTAAAATCGAGAAGATTTTTCTTCAATCTCATGTTCTTTATTCAATTATGTCTTTGCTTTCTTCAATTATGTTCGAGTAGTTTTATCGTTGAGTTTTAAGGGATTATCGAAGGGGATTCACATGTTCGATAAGGATTCCACGAGGTAAACCTAGCTGTATTCTAGATCTCTTTCCTATATATTGGTGTTAATGCATGAATCTATCGTCATGAACTAGAGGCTGATCCCTAGGTGTAGTAAGAACCACCAAACTAGTTGAATCTAATCACCCGAACTATTAATCTATATGGATCGTGTTGCGCTATAAGATTTTGAAAGTATACTTATAGAGCACTGTCAATGTTTATGAATTTGTTTGTGTCATCATAACTTTCTGCGCGACCAGAGACGAAAGCTACTGGTCGATTATATAAGTTATAGGTGCGTAGGATATACGAGAGTAGGCTACACACATTATAGTGTTCCAGATCGTGGAGTTTACTATAATCTATTTCACTAAGAGATTTGGTACCGTGCTTGAATCGAACATTTCCCTAAGATATCCCTATCGACCCAACACCATTTTATTATTGTTTACAACCGATATTCTCTTTTATTTTATTGCCATCGATTTCATTCTTTACTTTTCAAGCAATCTTTACTTTTAACGAACTATACAATTCGTGACACAAAAATCCTACAAAAATCATTTTTTTGTTTTAGGATCGATACCTAAAGTCCTACAACGCACATTTATGCACTTGCAGACATTAGAGCATCCACAATGGTGAGTGTCTCAAAAAGAGTCTCTCAACAAAGTAATATTAGTATTTTAATAGAATTTGGTTTTGTTATTAAATTTTAATTTTAAAAAAGAGTTGACTAATAATAAAGGTACATGTGGCAAATAGGTGTCTCATGAGTGTCTCATTTGAGACACTCTCTCTCTTGCTTTTTTCATTTGTTTAATGGTGGGTGTCTCATTGAGACACCTCCAATGCAAATGCTCTTAGGGTTTACAAATTTAAAATATGAAGCTAGGATAACACATGCACTGCATCAATAAGTGATGTTTTAACTTGACCAAAACATTCTCTTGGGCTTGTTGGTCGATGGAACTCCGGTCTTTGGACTTGATTTGTCGGTTTGGTGGAAGGGGGTGTCGGTTTAGCCTCTCCTCGGTTATCGTGTGGGATGTCTCGGTTATCTCCAATTCTAGTTTGATTCACAAGTGTTTTGGCTCGACCAAAATCTTTATTAGGGTTGATTGGTCGAGAGAAATTCTTTCCCTCGGTTATTTGGCACATGGTTCCTTTAGTTTAGCTCCGTTAAGATTTTTCCTCAGTTGGAATGCATTGAAAGTCTTTATCTCGGGAAATCTTGAATTGGGATTGAGGGATTTGACCAGTGTGTCTAGAGTGGTTATTTGGTATGTGAATATGCAATCCCTCATTGGATTTATTATATAGATCCTCCGGTTCAGCTTCTACAAGGCTTCTCTCGGCTTCGTATGGACCGACTAGGTCGTCTACGTACATTGAGGTTGCCTTGTGGTGATCTGCTGGGTCGATGACCACATCATACCCTCTCCCTTGGAAAAGTTTCTTCCTCGCAACCTCTTAACCTGCACCAAGACAGAGCAAGTTAGTATCTCAGTATAGATGTGAGTTTAGAAGTTTACCTCGAGCAAAATTTTCATTGCGGCTCAGATGGGATTGGTTTTGAGCATCTGGTGATTCTTCTTTGATCATCAAAGAGGCAATGACTCCTCTCCAAGGTTTGTTGCTGACCTCCTTGGACAGCAAGGTAGTCGTCTTAGTGGAAAATCCTTTTTCACACTTGTTGTCGCCACTGCTCTTTGTTGGTTCAAGCTCTTGTTGCTTCTTCTTTGTTCCTGCAATGTTCTCTACACTTTTGACAAATGACAAGTGCGTTATAACAGTCATGGTTTTATTAGAAACAGAGGAATATGATTCAGTTTGGATCATTTTATTACGTTTATGCAAGACAACATGTTCCTCATAGTTTTGTGGTTCAAGACAAGAAATAGTTTCTGTAATTTTCTCACATGTCTTTGGATATAATAAGTCCATAATCACAGTCTCATAATCATTAGAAACGAATTCGAGCAATGGGCTACTTACTTGGTCAAAGATCTTGATGAGTTTTGTTTCCTTCGTTGCTACGGTAAATGGATTCAATGCATGATCTGATGGATCTTCATGTAACAATATGTTGATGGTGCCAATTTCATCATTTTCTATGATTGTCTCGGTCCAAAAACTCAAAAGAACGCTAAGGATGACTGAAAACGCCATCTAGAAAATAAACTAAACCGTGATCAACTAGATCACGAGGATGATCGTGATGTTTCGGATCACGAAGATGTCCGAGAGGCTGTCAATGGTGCAAACAACCAGCCACTACTCGATTCCGAAGTAAACGAAAACCGAAATGCTGAAAATCCGAGACGACAACTTCCCGTCGATCGTGATGCACCGATGAACGATGCTCAAGTCAATCAATTGATTCCTCTTAATGGCGAGAAAGCCCACCGACCTGTTTTACCCGCTAATCCTCTGAGAAGACAAGCGCATAATTGCACCATTGCTGATTTTGATGCACCACACCAACACTTCCAAAACCGAGCCACAATACAACTTTCTTTACCTCATTGGAATGACTACGAGATCAAGCCTCAAATTATTGCTTTGGTGAAGGAAAACCAGTTTCACGAAGTTGCTATCGAGCACCCAATAGATCACATCGAGTTGTTCGAAGAGATATGCGGAACGACGAGAATAAGCCAAGTTCCCCGCTGATTACTTGAAGTGTAAGGTTTTTCCTTTTTCCTTAGCCGAAAAACTCACCGTTGGTTGAAACATTTGCCCGCATGATCTATCACTAATTGGAAAGAGTGCAAATCCGCCTTCCTAAGTCATTTATACACCAAGTTGAGGTCGAACTTGTTGAGAAGCAAAATCCAAAGTTTTCATCAACAGTCGGTCGAGTCTTTCCATGAAGCGTGGGTACGTTTCAAAGAGTATGAGCGAGATTGCCCTCACCACGGTTTCTCCGGTCCTAATTTGTTCAACACTTTCTACCGAGGATTATTACCAAAATATCATCTTTCTCTCGACACGGCCAACAATGGAGACTTTGATTACACCGATTTGTAAACATTTTTATGAATTGCTTTAATATCATCTTTCTCTCGACACGGCCAACAATGGAGACTTTGATTACACCGATTTGTAAACATTTTTATGATTACAACAGTGTTATAACTCCGTTTTCAATTGTTTTTAAGTAATTTCCATGTTTTAGAGTTTTCAAAGACATTTCAGGTAACTTGGGATAAAAGAGTGCATTTCAGAACAAAAATATGTTTTTGAATAAACTTGGACCGTCAGAAATCTTGCAGTCAAAGAAGACCTTCTCTCCATCTGATCATCACCAAATTTGGACACCAGATTTCAAATGCAATTGGTTTAGAGACATTCCAATGGTTGGATCATCAAATATATCCGAAGCACTGAAGGCAGATGAAATTGCCTCGAACCAGAACCACCGCAGGCAGAGGAGATGTACCCGCAACCAAGGAGGAGTCCACCGCGCTCAGGGAAGCTCCGCCAGCGGTCAAGTACCATTTTGCTGGGGGTCGAGACCACGCACCCGCGGCCACTCTCTGTTCGACCAAAGCAAGCTTGTTTTCTTCCCCGAGGCCAATTCCGTTTTTTCAAGTGAAACCCTAAATGACTAAAAAGAAGTGAAGACTAAATATACTTGTTTTTAGGTTTCTTAGACAGAATCTCTTTCACGCTTTTAGACAGAGACAAATTTTCCAGCAAATTTTACTCTTGTTCTTTGGTTTAGAGAAAAGGATTCTCGACTCGTATTCTTCGATAGAGAAGCTTTTTTCATCCCTTTTTCTTACTGTTTTCTTTTCACTTATTAATTATGTTTATCTCAGCTATTGCTGAGTAGTTCTCTTGTTGTGTACAGGGTTTCGAAGAGGCTCTCATGGTTCGATTATTCATTAGGTTTTTAGACTAGGATACCGATTAGGGTTATGCGTTCTATCCTTTTTATTAATGCGTTTTTGCTTGATTGATCACCTTGCAATTGAACTTAGATATTTTTAGAATTACGAAAGTACTGGATCTATATGCTTGACCTAGGGTAGACGAGCAATTCCACTCACTACAGGAAATTGAAGTATTGATAGCACTAAAACATAGAGTTTTTACAAACTCTGTAATAAATGTTATAGACGTTACTCTTTCATAGCGTTTGTAAATTGCCAATGCTATGAAAGAGTGGTCGCGTATAAGAGTGTTACACCTTCTTAATTTTTTGCTCATGTCGTCTTCTTTAATTTCATGTGTCATTCGATTGGTGTTATGTTAGGTGGAAGCGGGATACTTAATTTTTTTGCCCTCTTATTTTTTTTGTGTTGGCTCGATAATTTATTGAGGAAAACACTTAACCATTTCTTGTCTCTTTGTTATGCTCAAATTAATACCCTAACAGTACTTAAGCAGTAGTTGTAATATAGTTAGGGGTTGAACACAAGGACTCACAGAAATCACACAATAAATTGTATAGTATCAAGCTAATCTAAGCAATTCAGGTTTAATAGAAAGTAGGAAGTAGTAAACGAGTTGTAATTCGATGGGAAAGAGATAGGTTCAGGGATATTTCTCAGGAAATCAATGAATGCAAAATAAACTAACTAATCAGGGTTCAGGTTACGCACGATTCTCGAACTCAAATCACTAAAGTATAATCAACCAACTGTCGTTGCGAGGACTATCTAAATTTAAATTTCAGAATCCCAAATTTCTTTGCAAATCCCTAAGAATAAATCAGCCTTAATTTCAAGTTTGATATGTTCACAAATCAATTAAACCAAATCTCTTTGCGAATAATCAATTTGCTCACCTAAGGTTCTATCAGGTAATTAATCGCACTGTCGTGCCTAATCAATTATCCTAAGATCTAAGTTCCAGGTGATCAATCTAGAATTAGCTTTGAGAACAACCTGTGGTGAAGAACTAATTCAGATTATGAACCCTAAATAACTAATCAACCTAGCATTCAAAGAAATCCCTTATGAGAATTCCCAAACCTAACAAGAGATCTACTCAGACATGGAAATTGAATCAATAGACATGTTTGAATAAATACTCAATAGAAAATAAGAAAGAGTGACAAAAGGTTTTGAGATATTATCTCGGACGAAGGGAGATTCACACTTGTCTCTCTCACCAAATTCTCTCTTAAACCAAAGCAAAATAAAGCATAGCCTAAAAGTGGCTGTAAAAATCTCTATTTATAAGCTAACACACGAATTGGGGCTTCTTGTAATTATTAAAGACTTCTGGGGCAAATCTGCAATTCTTCAACTCTTCATTAAGTCGCGTGTCTTGTCATGCTGCGATGGGTATCGATCGATACCAGAGGGTATTGATCGATGCTTGACGTGAAATCAGATACTCAGCGACACGAACTTCAGCCTTGTTCCAAACTGCTCCAGAAAGCTCCAATACTTCCAATTACGCTCCAAACGTGCTAAGACCTGCAAAAGACTCTAAAAGACTACAAAACACTAGAAAGACTCTATAAAAAGGACTTATATCATTGCCTAAACAGGGTAAAAACCATGATATATCAACTCCCCCAGACTTAGCCTTTGCTTGCCCTCAAGCAAATAGAAGACTAAACCAGAGAAAGAGGTTTGAAAACGTAGAGACTCACCTGTTCATGAACCATCGAAAAGACCCTCTTTCCAAGTACCCAAATGTCACCTAATCAGCTTTTGATCTAACCACCATGTACTTCTCCGTAGACATTCGCAGCTTTTCCAGACTCCATACATTATCTCGCAGCATTGTTCAAGTAAAACCCTCATCGCCAGTTTCATCGTTGTAGCCAATGTTCAAGAACCTTCTAGATTCTTTACCATGCGATATCATGACAAGGAACCACCCTTTTTCACACTTTTTGGTATTAATTTCTCTCCCCCAGACTTATTTCTTATTATGTTCTTTCTTTTCTTTTCAGCTTTGCATATACACATCAAGGTATGAGACGCGAGTATTGATGGTGTTTTCCACCAAATCCCCGGTTCTTCCCTCTCAATGTATCAAAGGATGTAGGCGAATAATGGCATCATAGGAAAATCCTAGCCTCGCTTCCAATCCTTTGTGTGATCATTCACTCTTAAGTAGAATAATGGGATCGCTGGAAATTTTTCTAGCCCTCTACTCAGAAGAAAATCATTTCATCTTTTATGCTCTTATTTATAAACTTATAACAGGAGAGAGAGATACATGGGTTCCTTTATCAGATATGAATGATGAATCAAGCTCTATGAACACTAACCATATCGATGAAGTGCAAAAGTTGGCTCAGGTTTCAGAAGAACTCTGCTGGAAACATGGATGTTTTCTAGTCAACTGGTCAGTCTTTGAATTTTTCATTAGTCTATCTAGAACTGATCATGTAACACTGTGCACTAAAAAACAAAATCAAATCAATAGGTTCAAGCACAGGATCATTATCTCCAACAAGTTTTGACTCAATAAAACAATTTTGACTCGATAAAACGACTGACTCTAAGAAAAACAAACACAATGTCAGCAGACACCTCCCCCAGACTTAAACAACACTGTCCCTAGTGTTATCTAGCCCAGAGTAGGTAAAAGAAGACAAAAGAATAGAAGAAACGAAGAGAAACAAGAAGTTACCTTGTTGGAACATCGAGTATCGATCGACACACAGACTGGTATCGATCGATACAAGGCTTAAATCGATTTGATGAACCGTACATTCGCGATTGGTGTCGATCGATACCAATGGGGTATCGATCGACACTAAGGCGATCTCGAGTCTGCTCCTTGTTTATCCTGACACAAACACAAAACGAACGAAAATAAAAGGAAAAACGACTGAAAGACAAACTCACCAGTGGGTTGCCTCCCACTAAGCGCTCGTTTAACGTCAATAGCTTGACTGTAACGCCACTCAGGCTGTTGGTGCATCATCCAAAGGCATTATATGCCCCGTTGGAATCTCGGCTTTCGCCCAATAGTGTTTCACTCTCTGTCCATTGGCGGTGAACTCATCGTCTGTAGGACTATTCAGCACGACAGCTCCATGTGGTATGACCTCTTTGATTGTGAAGGGACATGACCAACGAGAACGCAATTTACCAGGAAACAATTGTAAACGAGAGTTATACAGAAGTACCTGGTCATTTGGCTCGAAGTGTCTGGAGATGATCTTCTTATCATGATAAGCCTTTGTTCTCTCCTTGTACAGCCTTGAGTTCTCATAGGCGTGGTGCCTAATCTCATCCAACTCGTTCAGCTGGATCAATCTCCTTTCTGCAGCAGGCTTGATGTCAAAGTTCAGCAACTTCGTCGCCCATGCTGCCTTGTGCTCAATCTCTATTGGAAGGTGACATGCTTTCCCATGCAGCAAGTGAAATGGTGTAGTAGCCAACGGTGTCTTGAAAGCAGTCATGTAAGCCCATAGTGCATCATCCAACTTTGTAGACCAATCCTTCCTAGATGCACCCACTGTCTTTTCCAGAATCTCCTTGATTTGTCTGTTAGAAAATTCGACTTGCCCACTGGTTTGAGGATGATATGGAGTAGCCACTCGATGGTTTACACCATACTTCTTCAGCAACCTCTCGAAAACCTTGTTAATAAAGTGGCTGCCACCATCACTTATAACAATTCGCGGCACTCCAAATCGTGGGAAGATGATGGTCTTAAACAGCTTAAGAACTACCGCAGAGTCATTTTTCTCACTAGCTATCCCTTCCACCCATTTGGACAAATAGTCTACAGCAACCATGATGTATCTTTTCTTTTGTGACGAGGGGAAATGACCCATAAAATCGATGCCCCAGCAATCAAAAACTTCAACCTCAAGGATGAAGTTCTGTGGCATCTCATGTCTCTTGATGATCTTCCCCCTCCTCTGACAGACATCACAACGTGAGACATAGGCGTGAGCATCCTTGAACATAGTAGGCCACCAGAAGCCTGCTTGAAGAACCTTGGATACCGTCTTGAAAGTAGCAAAGTGACCAGCATACTCAGACCCATGACAATGAAAAAGAATAGTTGGCATCTCAGACTCTGCAACGCATCTTCTGTAGATACCATCTGAGCAATGCTTGTATAGGTAAGGCTCATCCCAGAAGAATCTCCTTATCTCGCGCATAAACTTCTTCCTTGCATATTTTGTGGGATACTTTGGCTCAGTCTCTACAGCAAGGTAGTTGGCGATGTCTGTGTACCATGGACGTGCAGCACTCGAGTCAGCAGCTAGATAGACATCATAGGAGTTCAAGTGCTCTACGGACAAAACAGGTTCAGGTCGCGACGAGTATCGATCGATACCGTAAGTCTGTATTCGTGAAAATTGCAGATTTTCGGGATAAAGGTCTTGAAGCTGAGCTTCAATGAGGTAAACACCTTCCTCTGGCAAACAATCATCAATAGGGACGACCTCATCGACCTTTAGTCGCGATAGGTGGTCAGGAACGCCATTCTCAACTCCTTTCTTGTCCTTGATCTCGATGTCGAAACCTTGGAGCAGAAGAACCCATCGTCATAGACGAGGCTTGAGGTCCTTGTTCTTCAGAAGGTATTTGAGAGCAGCATGGTCTGTGTGAACAATGACCTTGCTCCCAATCAAGTAAGACCGGAATTTCTCAAAAGAGAAAATGACCGCCAGCAACTCCTTCTCAGTGGTGCTGTAATTTCGCTGAGCATCATCCAACGTCCTGCTGGCATAATAAATAGCATGGAGTTTCTTGTCTTTCCTCTGACCCAACACAGCTCCAACAACAAAATCACTGGCATCACACATAACCTCAAAAGGTAAACTCCAATCAGGTGGTTGGACTACAGGAGCACTCACTAATGCCTTCTTGATTTCCTAGAAGACTACAAGGCAATCAGTTGTGAAATCAAACTTGACTTCCTTGCATAACAGGGCTGTGAGCGGACGTGCAAGCTTAGAGAAATCTTTGATGAACCTCTTGTAAAACCCAGCATGACCAAGGAAGCTCCGTATCTCAGGAACAGATCGTGGTGGTTGCAAGCTTGTCATGACTTGAATCTTGGCCTTGTCGACTTCGATCCCTGCCTTAGAAACCTTGTGCCCAAGAACAATGCCATCTTGTACCATGAAGTGGCACTTCTCCCAATTAAGAACCAAATGCTTCTCCTCGCATTGCTTAAGCACTTTGCACAAGTTATCCAGACAGTCCTTGAATGACGATCCATACACAGAAAAATCATCCATGAAGACCTCCATAAATTCCTCAGTCATATATGTGAAAATCGACATTATGCATCGCTGAAAGGTCGCTGGAGCGTTACATAATCCAAATGGCATTCTTTTGTAGGCGAATGTGCCATAGGGACATGTAAAGGTCATCTTTCCCTGGTCCTCTGGATGTATAGGAATCTGGAAAAAGCCTGAGTACCCATCGAGAAAACAGTAGTATGGGTGACTCGCTAACCTCTCCAGCATCTAGTCAATGAATGGCAATGGGAAGTGATCCTTCCGTATAGCCGCATTAAGCTTCCTGTAGTCAATGCACATCCTGTGACCAGTGATTATCCTTGTGGGGATCATCTCGTCCTTCTCATTCTTCACCACAGTTATGCCTCCTTTCTTAGGCACAACGTGAACTGGACTTACCCAAGAACTATCCGAGATGGCATAGATAATCCCTGCTTCCAACAGTTTCATAACTTCCTTTCTGACAACTTCCTTCAGGTTTGGATTCAGCCTCCTCTGACACTCAATCGAAGACTTTGACTCGTCCTCCAGGTGAATCCGATGCAAGCACAAGTCTGGTGCTATACCTGAAATGTCAGCAAGAGAATAGCCAAGAGCTTTGCGATACTTGCGCAGCAGTAAAGCAACCTCTGTGGTATTCAAAGAAGCATTAACGATTACTGGCTATGTGGAATTAGGACCAAGAAAACTATACCTCAGGTTCGCTGGAAGTGGCTTTAATTCCACCTTAGGAGCATTCTCTGTACTCCAATCTCCAATCCCAGCAGCTTGCTTAGAACCATCGACCAACTCTCCTTCTGGCCGTAGGGTATCGATCGATACCAGGGGGGTATCGATCGATACTGGTGATGCTGAATCAAGAATCTTCGAGTATCCAGCAGTTTCGTCACATGAACAGACTTCTGAAATGGTTGAACAGACCAATGCCCTCTCTAGTGGGTCCTCAGGGTGCATCTCTAGGAAGTACTCTTCAGCTATGTCACTGAAGGCGTCCACATAGAATGTCTGCCTATCGATGGTTGGCCTTTTCATCATCTTTTCCATGTTAAAGGACATCACCAAGTCACCGATGTTGAGAGCGATCCGTCCATTCCTGCAGTCAATCAAGGCTCCAGCAGTTGCAAGGAATGGTCTGCCCAGGATAAGAGGATCCTTAGGCTCAGCGTCGTACTTCAGGACGATGAAATCTGTCGGGATCAAGCAATTTCCAATATTGATTGGAACATCTTCAAGTAATCCTTCTGGAAGTCGGACTGAGCGATCAGCAAGTACCAAGGAAATCCTTGTAGATTGGAAATCTGTCATCCCCATTCGCTTGGCAACTGAGTGTGTCATAAGGTTCACACTCGACCCAATATCGCAGAGAGCTCGCTCAAATCTCTCTGTGAAGATAGTGCATTCCAAAACAAAGCTCCCTGGGTCTGGTAGCTTCTTAGGAATTTTGTTAAGCAGGATCGCACTGCACTCAGCTGTGATCATCATGACACCTTCCTCTAGGTTCACATTGCTAGAGACCATCTTCTTCACATATCTCTTGAAAGCTGGAAAGGTCTTTATAGCATCAACAAAAGGAAGCTCCACAACCAACTTATCCAGCATAGCCTTGCATCTGGCATCTTCCCATTCCTTCTTTGTCAGCTTAGGAAGTATAGGGTAAGGTGCCTTGGGTGTATACACCCTGTCCTTGACAATCTTGGCTTCCTTTTCCGGCTGTGTCTCAGCATCGATCGATACTTCAAGGGTATCGATCGATACACGGGATTTTGGATCCACTCGGGCATGTGTCTGGACTGGTGTCGATCGACACTGGCTGGTATCGATCGATACCTGTGGAATCTCAGAATCCCAATCGTCATCTCCAGCAAGATCGACGAGATTTCCTGCAATTGGGCTGTTCTTCACTCTTGTAAGCACTCTTTTTCACTCCTCAAGGTGATGGCGTTGATGTGTACCCTTGGATTCTCAGTTTTCCCTGGAAGAAAACCTTCATGCCTCTTTATAGCTGCTGCTGTCTGAGCCACCTGAGTTTCCAGCTTCTTATGGGAAAGATTGATGGCTTCGATTTTCCCATTCAGATCGATGTACAGAGAGTCAAACTTCCCATTGAAATCTACTTGCAACTTCTGCTGTCCCAGAAGAATATGTTCCATCATGGATTCCATCTTATTATCTGTGGACTTGGGAGATGCTGGTTGGTACGAAGAGTTCCCATAATTGCGAGTGAAATCGCTGCTCTGAAGTGGTTTCTGAGTAAATTGTTTCGCTCCGAAACTAGATTGGTTCCCCTCTAACTTGTACCCACCTTGCTGATTGTTGTTGTTGAAGTTTCGGTTGTTGTTGTACCCAAATCGCTGACCCTGAAAACTGATATATCATGGTTTTTACCCTGTTTAGACCATGATATAAGTCCTTTCTATAGAGTCTTTCTAGTGTTTTGTAGTCTTTTAGAGTCTTTTACAGGTTATAGCACGTTTGGAGCATTATTGGAAGTATTGGAGCTTTCTGGAGCAGTTTGGAGCAGAAGCTGAAGTCGTGTTGCTGAGTACCTGATTTCACGGCAAGCATCGATCGATACCCCCTGGGTATTGATCGACACTCATCGCAGCAAGACACGACATGCGACTTTATCCAAGATTTGAATAATTGCAAATTTGAATCCTGCTAGTTAGTTTATCTCCATTCATTGATTTCCTGAGAAAAACCCTGAGCCTATATTTTCCCAATTGAATACAACTCTTTTAATTTCTGCACTGTTTTTTAATTACATCTGTTTGGCTTAGCTTAATTCTTATCTATATAATCTATTGTGTGTTTCTCTGAGTCTTCTGTGGTTCGACCCCTAGCTATATTACAACTACTGCTTTAGTACTGTTAGGGTATTAAATTGAGCATATCAATTTTGGCGCCGTTGCCGGGGACTCAATTCGCCATTAGATTTTAGTTTGAGAATTTCGACTAAGGTCGTCGGTATCGATCGATACTCTGTAGTATCGGTCGATACTCGTCGTCTTCTTTTGTTGGTATCGATCGACACCACTTGGTATCGATCGATACTCAACGTATTTTTTTGGTTACTTACGTGCCTTGTCTAGTGTTTTGTTTGCAGGTGTATGCATGTTCGTGAAACCAGAAGCAACAAGAGCACACAGCTAGTTGAACTGTCATTGGAACAGCTAGCGCTTGTGGAACGCACAAACAGAAAGACCAAGCAAACATCAGGGATGAACAACCCATTGGTTTTAAGAGCTGATGAAGCTATAGTTCTGAGAGATCAAGAGGGTCATGTGTGTAATGAGAGAGGGCAGCGACTTGATGAAGCTGGAAACATCGTTGTCCCTGCTCCTGTTATTGAGATTGTCGCGCCAGCTGGGCGCGCCAACGTTGGGAATGCTACAGGTGATCGAGGTAGAACACTTGTTGAGCATAACAGACCTGATCAGTTCTATGCCAATCGATCTGCGATTCGCATCCCAACTTTTCAGAGGAACGACTTCGAGCTGAAGCCTGCGTACTATGCTCTCGTGAGTCAGAACCCTTTCCATGGCCTACCTCATGAGCATCCCATGGATCATATCGAGAGGTTCGAGGACTTGGTCACCGGGATGAAGTACAATAGAGTGCCAAATGAGTATCTTTTCTGCAAAATCTTCCCGTACTCTCTTGGTGGAGATGCTGCTTATTGGCTGAAGCAGTTAACTCCTGGTTCGCTAACTACATGGGATGAGACGAAGAATGCATTCCTGTGCAATTTCTATGATGATGCAAGATCCGAAGAGCTCATGAACAAAATTTCCCAGTTTTCTCAAGGTCCAACAGAGGGACTCAAGGCTGCTTGGATTCGCTTCAAGTCATATCAGAGAGACTGTCCGCACCATGGGTTCAATCAGGTTCAGCTGCTTGGCACATTCTACAGAGGAATCGACAAGAGGTACCAGATGGCTCTGGATACTGCGAGTAATGGAAATTTCAACACCAGGTATCCGGATGATGCAGTTGTGCTAATTGAGAACTTGGCGTCTAGCAATAGCACCAAGAATGCTGACTTCGACATGAAGAAGCAAGCTGCAGGAATTGATGGGTCTCGGATTGCTGAAGTTCAAGCAAAGCTGAATATTTTGCTCGGGAAGAATCAGAAAGCGGTCCACTTTGCTGCTGAGAATGAAGTAGAAGATTGTAACTACGTTGGTGGTTCTGGATTTCAGGGTCAGCAATTTGGGTACAACAACAACCGGAACTTCAGCAACAACACTCGCAATTACGGGAACTCTCCGTATCAGCCCATCTCTCCAAAGTCCACAGACAATAAGATGGAACTCATGATGGAACAGGTTCTTCAGGGACAGCAGAAGTTGCAGGTGGATTTCAATGGGAAGTTTGACTCGCTGTACACTGACCTGAATGGGAAGATTGACCACCTGAATGGGAAGATTGAAACTGTCAGTCTCTCCCAAAGGAAGCTGGAAACTCAGGTCGCTCAGACCGCATCAGCTGTGCAGAGGCAGGACGGTTTTCTTCCAGGGAGAACTGAAAATCCAAGAGCACACGTCAATGCGATCTTCTCAAGAGCAGAAAATTTCGATGAGGATCCTGAAATCGCCAGGGCATCGATCGATACCCCCAAGTGTCGATCGATGCCGATTATAATTCTGAAACGGGATACTTCAAAAACCCGTGTATCGATCGATACCCCATTGGTATCGGTCGATACTAAGGCGATTTCTGAGGTGACACATGAGATTTCGACTGAGGCGCCTCAAGTTGTAGCAAAACGATTCAATATCGCCCAATTTTGGGAAGACCAGGAAACCAAGTATCAGGAAGAGAGAGCTAAGGAACGAACTGAGAAAAGAGTTCGCAAACCCAAGAAGGTGAATCCTGTTCCTAAACACCTCAGAGATCCTATCACTCCAAAGCAGCTGCGTGGCTTTGAGAAGAGGGTACGAAGGATACCTCATTCGTTCACTTTTGAAGAAGCTCTAGAGGACTGGCCTCTGCTGAGTCACTTCAAAGATTGCAGAGAAACTGAAGAAGAGATCAAGGCACTCTTCCTTAAGGCTAGAGGTACACCTCCACTGAGACAATTGACCAAGAGGGAAGACCCAGGGATCTTCTCAGTTCCATGCTCTATCTCTGGAGTTGAATTCAAAGAGTCTCTCGTTGACTCAGGAGCCTGCGTCAATGTCATCTCCAAGGCAATTGCAGAGAGATTGGGAGCTGACATTCAACCTCCAAAGACATCTATCACGTTCGCGAACGAAACCACCTCTCTTCCATATGGGGCGATTGCTGATTTGATGATCACAATAGGAGATTGCCTGGTTCCTACTGATTTTCAGGTTGTAGAGATGAATGCAAAATCTCGTACGCAGTTGATTCTCGAAAGACCGTTCATGGCTACAGTTGGTGCAATTATGGACACACCCAGCAAGCGCATATCATTCTCATACATTGACTAGGAGGTGTACTACACAGCCATCCCTAGAGGAACTCCTACACGTACCTCTTGCATCGATGCTGTAATAGGAGCAGCGTTGATATCATATACTTTGGAAGAGCCTCCTGATAAGCCTACTGTCACAGACGTTCCAGCCGAACCGCCCATCATCCCCAAGGAAGTTGTCAAGAAGACTAAGGCAACAAAGAAGAAGGCCAAGAGCAACAAGGTCGAGAATCCCCATGTCACTTTATCCCTCAGAAGAGTGATGGGAATTCGATTGAGTATAAGGTCAAGTGCAAAGGAGCTTCGAAGCCATTCTCTAAGGCTAGGATCCTTCTTACTTCGGAGCTGAAAGAGAAGGGAAAAGAGTTTGTGGACAGCATGTTGAGCAAAACTCTGAAGCTAGCGATGTGAAGTTGTGGAGCCTGTTTTGGTGCAAGCTCTCACTCTTATCCAGCCTGAAGGGCGTTACAGTCAAGCTATTGACGTTAAACGAGCGCTTGGTGGGAGGCAACCCATTGGTGAGTCTGCTTTTGAGTTGTTTTTCCTTTTATTTTCGTTCGTTTTGTGTTTGTGTCAGGATAAACAAGGAGCAGACTCGAAATCACCTCAGTGTCAATCGATACCCCATTGGTATCGATCGACACCAATCGCAAATGTACGGTTCATCAAGTCGATTTAAGCCCGGTATCGATCGATACCAGGCTGTGTGTCGATCGATACTCGATGTTCCAGCAAGGTAACTTCTTGTTTCTCTTCGTTTCTTCTATTCTTTTGTCTTCTTTTACCTACTCTAGGCTTGATAACATTGGGGACAGTGTTGTTCAAGTTTGGGGGAGGTGTCTGCTGACATTGTGTTTGTTTTTCTTAGAGTCATAAAATAAATAAAAAATTTCGTTTTATTGAGTCAAAACTTGTTGGAGATAATGATCATGTGCTTGAACCTATTGATTTGATTTTGTTTTTGAGTGCACAGTGTTACATGATCAGTTCTAGATCGACTAATGAAAAATTCAAGGACTGACAAGTTGACTAGAAAACATTCATGTCTCCAGCAGAGTTCTTCTGAAGCCTGAGCCAAATTTTTGCACTTCATCAATGTGGTTAGTGTTTTTAGAGCTTGATTCATCAATCATATCTGATAAAGGAACCCATGTGTTTAGAGTTATGGTATCTCTCTCCCCTGTTATAAGTTGATAAATAAGAGTATAAAAGATGAAATTATTTTCTTCTGAGTAGAGGGTTAGGAAAATTTCCAGCGATCCCATTATTCTACTTAAGAGGGAATGATCACACAAAGGATTGGAAGCGAGGCTAGGTGATATGCTCAATTTAATACCCTAACAGTACTAAAGCAGTTGTTGTAGTTTAGCTAGGGGTCGAACCACAAAAACTCAAGATTTCACACAATAGATTGTATAGATTCGAAACACACTAAATCAAATGATGTAATTGAAAACAAGATTGCAAGTAAAAGCGTTTGTAAATCGATGGAGAGAATATAGGCCCAGGGTTTTTCTCAGGAAATCAATGAATGCAGACTAACTAACTAACAGGATTCAGATTACGCACGGTTCTTGAACTCAAATCACTAAGATATAATTAACCAACTCTCGTTGCGAAAACTATCTAAATCTAAATCCTAGGAATTCCAAATCTCTTTGCGAATCCTAAATTCTAAATCAGCTTTAATATCAGGTTTGATATGTTCACAAATAAATTAAACCAAATCTCTTTGCGAATAACCAATTTGCTCACCTAAGGTTCTATAAGGTAATTAATCGCACTCTCGTGCCTAATCAATTATCCTAAGATCTAAGTTCCAGATTCGTCAACCTAGAATTAGCTTTGAACACAACCTAAGG
>PKML01077596.1:149638-166510 GCA_002933935.1 Eutrema yunnanense | reverse complement strand
AGTGTTATCCAGCCTAGACTCAGTGAAATAAAACAAAAGAAGAGGATAACACGAAGAGAAACAAGAAGTTACCTTGCTGGAACGCCAAGTATCGATCGACACACAGCCTGGTATCGATCGATACCAGGCTTAAATCGACTTGATGAACCGTATAATCGCGATCGGTGTCGATCGATACCAATGGGGTATCGATCGATGCTAAGGCGATTTCGAATCTGCTCTTTGTTTATCCTGACACAAACACAAAACGAACGAAAAATAAAAGGAAAAACGAATTAAAAACAGACTCACCAGTGGGTTTCCTCCCACCAAGCGCTCATTTAACGTCAATAGCTTGACTGTAACGCCCTTCAGGCTGGATATGAGTGAGAGCTTGCACTAAAACAGGCTCCATCACTTGACATTACTAGCTTCAGAGTCCTGCTTAGCATGCTGTCCACAAACTCCTGCCCTTTCTCTTTCAGCTCAGAAGTAAGCAGTACTCTAACCTTAGAGAATGGCTTCAAGGCTCCTTTGCATTTGACCTTGTACTCAATCGAATCTCCATCACACTTCTGAGGTATCAAAGTGACATGGGGATTCTCGACCTTTTTGCTCTTGGCCTTCTTCTTCTTTGTTGCCTTGGCCTTCTTGACAACTACCTTGGGGATGCTGGGCGGTTCAGCTGGAATGTCTGCGACAGTAGGCTCATCAGGAGGCTCTTCCAAGAGATCAACTGCTAGCCATTCTCCTGTTACAACCTCGATGCTAGAGACATGTGTGGGAGCACTCCTAGGGGGAATGACATCATAGTAAACCCCTCCGTCTATGTAAGAGAAAGAGATTCTCTTATTAGGCGTGTCTATGATCGCGCCAGCAGTAGCCATGAACGGTCGTCCCAAAAGGATAGGCATACGAGATATCGCACCCATCTCTACAACCTGAAAATTAGTAGGAACCAGACAGTCTCCTACTTTGACCAGCAAACCATGGATAGTACCGTGTGGAAGCGAAGTGGAGTTGTTCGCGAATGTGATAGATGCCTCTGGTGATCGAATATCAGCCCCCAACCGCTCTGCAATTGCCCTTGAGATGACATTGACACTAGCCCCTGAGTCGACAAGAGACTCTTTGAAATCAACTCCAGAGATGGAGCATGGAACCGCGAATTTCCCTAGATCTTCTCTTTGGGTCAGCTGTCTCAGTGGAGGTGGACCTCTAGCCTTAATGAAGAGTGCCTTAATCTCTTCCTCAGTTTCTCTGCAGTCTTTGAAGTGACTTAGCAGAGGACGGCACTCTAGAGCTTCTTCAAAGGTTGAATCATGGGAGATCCTTCGTACCATCTTCTCAAAGCCACGCAGCTGCTTTGGAGAGATGGGATCTCTGAGGTGTTTAGGAACATGATTCACCCTCTTAGGTTTGTGAGCTCTTTTCTCAGCTCGTTCCTTAGCTATCGCTGCCTGACACTTGGTTTCATAGTCTTCCCAAAATTGGGTGATATTGAATCGTGCTGCTACTACTTGAGGCGCCTCAGTCGAAACCTTATGTGTCTCCTCAGAAATCGCCTCGGTATCGACCGATACCAATGGGGTATCGATCGATACACGGGTTTTGGAAGTGTCCCGTTTCAGAATTGTAACTGGCATCGATCGACACCTGGGGGTATCGATCGATGCTTTGGTGATTTCAGGATCATCTTCGAGACTTTCTGTACTTGAGCTGATCGCATTGACGTGTGCTCTCGGATTTTCAGTTCTCCCTGGAAGGAAACCTTCCTGTCTTCTCGAACTCTCTGAAGTCTGAGCCACCTGGGTTTCCAGCTTCTTCTGACCAATACCAATAGCATCGATCCTTCCACTCAGATCTTTGTACATGGCGTCCATCTTACCATTAAAGGTCACTGTGATCAGCTGCTGTCCCTGAACGAGTATTTCAAACATGGCCTCAATCTTGTTCTCTGATGTTTTAGCAGTCACAGGCTCGTAAGAAGGACTTCTGTAGTTTCTGGTGTAACTGCTGTTCTGGGCTGGCTTCTGGTTGAATCCTCATTGCTGGAAGTTGTTGTTGAAGCTCCGATTGTTGTTGAATTGGTTCCTCTATCCCTGAAAGCCAGAACCACCAATGTAGTTGACATCCTCTTCTTCACTCTCATTGAATACCTCAACATCTTCAGCAAAATGAACAGCCTTTGTAGTCTTTCCCAGCAGAAGACTATGCATCGAATCCAGCTAAGCCTTAACTTCAGCGATCTGCGATCCATCCTGATTACCAGTCAGCCTCTTGCGCTCGAAATATGCGCTCTTGGTGCTACTACTAGAGGCAAAGTTCTCAATCAACACAATAGCATCCTCAGGATATCTGGTGTTGAAATTACCATTGCTGGAAGCGTCCAGACCCATCTGATATCTCCAATATACTCCTCTGAAGAAGATACCCAGCAGCTGCACATCAGAGTATCCATGATGTGGACAATCTCTCTGGTACGACCTGAATCTTGTCCAAGCAGCCTTGAACGCCTCAGCAGGTCCTTGAGAAAAAGTGGAGATCTTATTCCTCAGATCTTCAGATCGTCCATCATCGTAGAAGTTAATCAGGAAGGCTCTCTTAGTGTCCTCCCAATTAGTCAGCGATCCAGCAGGTAGCTGCCTCAGTCAGTAAGTAGCATCTCCACCTAGAGAGTAGGGGAAGAGCTTGCAGAAGAGGTAGTCGTAGGACACTCCATTGCTCTTGATGCTAGTGACCAAGTCCTCGAACTTCTCTACATGGTCCATTGGATGCTCATGAGGAAGACCTTGAAAGAGATGCTGTCCTACTAGAGTGTAGTAAGCAGGTTTCAGCTCAAAGTCATTCCTCTCATACGCAGGAGGACGAATCGCTGACCGATTAGCGAAAAACTGCTCTGGCCTGTTATATTCACCAATCGTTCTTCCACGATTAACCACAGCATTCCCTGCGTTCCCAGCAGCATTCTCAGCGACAACAGCAGCAGGTGGAATGAGTATCCCCTCTCCATCCAGACGTTGTCCTTGCTCATTGCACAACCGACCCTCTTGGTCTCTGTAAGCACCAGCTGCATCACGAACTAACCCAACTTGATTGTTGTTCATCTTAGCTGATTTCTTTGCTTTCCTGTTTGTGCGTTCCACTTGTGCTAGCTGTTCCAGTGATAGATCAACTAGCGGATTGCTCTTTTTGCTTCTGGTTTCTCGATTAGGCATGCACCTGAAAACAGAAGTAAAGAGCGTAAGTTACTGAAATTGACGACGGGTATCGATCGATACTCGGGCGATTTAGACGAATTTCTTAGCTAAAATCTAATTGCGAAATTGAGTCCCCAGCAATGGCGCCAAAATTGATATGCTCAATTTAATACCCTAACAGTACTAAAGCAGTTGTTGTAGTTTAGCTAGGGGTCGAACCACAAGAACTCAAGATTTCACACAATAGATTGTATAGATTCGAAACACACTAAATCAAATGATGTAATTGAAAACAAGATTGCAAGTAAAAGCGTTTGTAAATCGATGGAGAGAATATAGGCCCAGGGTTTTTCTCAGGAAATCAATGAATGCAGACTAACTAACTAACAGGATTCAGATTACGCACGGTTCTTGAACTCAAATCACTAAGATATAATTAACCAACTCTCGTTGCAAAAACTATCTAAATCTAAATCTTAGGAATTCCAAATCTCTTTGCGAATCCTAAATTCTAAATCAGCTTTAATATCAGGTTTGATATGTTCACAAATCAATTAAACCAAATCAATTTGCTCACCTAAGGTTCTATCAGGTAATTAATCGCACTCTCGTGCTTAATCAATTATCCTAAGATCTAAGTTCCAGATTCGTCAACCTAGAATTAGCTTTGAACACAACCTAAGGCGAAGAACTAATTCAGATAGTGAATCCCTAACAGATAATTAACCTAGCATTCAAAGAAATCTTTTATGAGAAAACCCTAAACCTAAAGTGGATCTACTCAGACATAGAGAATGAAACAATCAATATGTTTGAATAAATCATCAATAAAATAAGAATAACAAGGAGTTCTTGAAATCTGATCTCGGACGAAGGGAAATCAGACTTGTCTCAAAACCAAAGTATAGAAAATAAAGCTTAAAAAGGCATAGCCTAAACAGATGGCTGAAAACTCCTATTTATAACCTAAAACACGTTTTGGGCCTTCTTGTAAATATCAAAGTCTTCTGGGCCAATTCTGCAATTCTTCAACTCTTCATTAAGTCGCGATCCTTCTATTTCCCCGACGGGTATCGATCGATACTAGGCAGTATCGATCGATACTCAGGTGATTTCGACGTCTCAGCTACACGGATCTCTGCTTCGCTCCAGAATGTTCCAGAAAGCTCCAATATCTCCAATTAAGCTCCAAATGTGCTATAACCTGTAAAAGACTCTAAAATACTACAAAACACTAGAAAGACTCTATAAAAATGACTTATATCATGGCCTAAACAGGGTAAAAACCATGATATATCAACTCCCCCAGACTTAGCCTTTGCTTGCCCTCAAGCAAATANNNNAAAAAAAAAAAAAAGAGAACATAATAAGAAATAAGTCTGGGGGAGAGAAATTGATACAAAAAATGTGAAAAAGGGTGGTTCCTTGTCATGATATTGTCAAGAGTCTAGAAGGTTCTTGAATATTAGCTACAGCGATGAAACTAGCGATGAAGGCTTTACTTGAACAATGCTGTGGGATTTTGTGTGGAGTCTGGAAAAGTTGCGAATGTCTACGGAGAAGTACATGGTGGTTAGATCAAAAGGTTATTTGGTGACATTTGGGTACTTGGAAAGAGAGTCTTTTTGATGGTTCATGAACAGGTGAGTCTCCGCGTTTTCAAACCTCTTTCTCTGTTTAGTCTTTTATTTGCTTGAGGGCAAGCAAAGGCTAAGTCTGGGGGAGTTCATATATCATGGTTTTTTACCCTGTTTAGACCATGATATTAGTCCTTTCTATAGAGTTTTTCTAGTGTTTTGTAGTCTTTTAGAGTCTTTTACAGGTTATAGCACGTTTGGAGCATTATTGGAAGTATTGGAGCTTTCTGGAGCAGTTTGGAGCACAAGTTGAAGTCGTGTTGCTGAGTACCTGATTTCACGGCAAGCATCGATCGATACCCCCTGGGTATCGATCGACACTCATCGCAGCAAGACACGGCATGCGACTTTATCCAAGACTTGGAGAATTGCAAATTTGTCCCAGAAGTCTTTAATAATTGCAAGAAGACCCAAAACGTGTTTTAGGTTATTTATAGGATTTTTACAGCCACTTTTAGGCTAGGGTTTTATTTATTTGTTTGATTTACTTTGGTTTTGAGACAAGTCTGAATCTCCCTTCGTCCGAGATCAGATCTCAAGAACCTCTTGTTATTCTTATTCTATTGATGATTTATTCAAGCATATTGATTGTTTCATTATCTATGTCTGAGTAAATCCACTTTAGGTTTGGGGTTTTCTCATAAAGGATTTCTCTGAATGCTAGGTTAATTATCTGTTTAGGATTCATCATCTGAATTAGTTCTTCGCCTTAGGTTGTGTTCAAAGCTAATTCTAGGTTGACGAATCTGGAACTTAGATCTTAGGATAATTGATTAGGCACGACAGTGCGATTAATTACCTGATAGAACCTAGGTGAGCAAATTGATTATTCGCAAAGAGATTTGGTTTAATTGATTTGTGAACATATCAAACCTGATATTAAAGCTGATTTAGACTTTAGGATTCACAAAGAGATTTGGAATTCTTAGGATTTAGATTTAAATAATTCTCGCAACGACAGTTGGTTAATTATATTTTAGTGATTTGAGTTCAAGAACTGCGCTAAATCTGAATCCTGCTAGTTAGTTTATCTGCATTCATTGATTTCCTGAGAAAAACCCTGAGCCTATATTTTCCCAATTGAATACAACTCTTTTAATTTCTGCACTGTTTTTAATTACATCTGTTTGGCTTAGCTTAATTCTTATCTATATAATCTATTACGCGTTTCTCTGAGTCTTATGTGGTTCGACCCCTAGCTACATTACAACTACTGCTTTAGTATTGTTAGGGTATTAAATTGAGCATATCAAAAACAAGAACCACCAACGTAGTTAACATCCTCTTCTTCTTCTTCCACATTAGCGATTTCATCAGCAAAGTGCACATATTTCTTTGATTTCCCGATCAGAAAATCTAGTTTGGCATGCACGTCAGCAATCTGCGACCCATCAATTCCTCCAGCTTGCTTTTTCCTCTCGAAATCAGCATTCTTGGTGCTATTACTAGACGCCAAGTTCTCTATCAGCACAACCGCATCATCCGGATACCTGGTGAAGAAGTTCCCTTTACTCGCAGCATCCATACCCATCTGGTATCTCCAATCAACCCCTCTGTAGAAAGTGCCCAACAGCTGCACCTGAGTGAACCCATGGTGCAGACAATCTCTCTGATAAGATTTGAAACGAATCCATGAAGCTTTGAATGCCTCTGTCGGATCCTGAGCGAACTGAGAGTCTTGTTCCTGAGCTCCTTGGATCTTGCATCATCATAGAAATTTATCAAGAACGCATTCTTTGTCTCATCCCATGTAGTTAGCGAATCAGGAGCTAGCTGCTTCAGCCAATAAGCAGCATCCCCACCAAGAGAGTACGGGAAGAGTTTGCAGAAAAGGAACTCATTGGGCACTCCATTGTACTTCATACCAGTGACCAAGTCCTCGAATCTTTCGATATGATCCATGGGATACTCATGCGGTAGGCCATGGAATGGGTTCTGACTTACGATAGCGTAATACGCAGGCTTCAACTCGAAGTCATTCCTCTGAAAATTTGGATGCGAATCACAGCTCGATTGGCATAGAACTGATCAGACCTGTTGTGCTCACCTAGCGTTCTAGCTCGATCACCTGCAACATTCCCAACGTTGGCGCGCCCAGCTGGCGCGACAATCTCAACAACAGCAGCAGGGACAACTACGTTTCCAGCTTCATCAAGTCGCTGCCCTCTCTCATTGCACACTTGACCCTCTTGGTCTCTCAGAACTCCAGCTTCATCAGTTCTTAAAACCACTGGGTTATTCATCCCTGATGTTTGCTTGGTCTTCCTGTTTGTGCGTTCTAAACGTGCTAGCTTCTCTAACGATAGACCGACTAGCGGAGTGCTCTTGTTTCTTCTGGTTTCACGATTAGGCATGCACCTAAAACACAAAGATCAAGAACGTAAGTAACCAAACAAAATACGTTGAGTATCGATCGATACTGGATGGTATCGATCGATATCAACAAAGAAATCGCCCGTGTATCGACCGATACTAGTTAGTATCGATCGAAACTGATGGGCTTAGTCTAAACTCGACAGCTAAAATTTAATGGCAAAATTAAGTCCCCGGCAACGGCGCCAAATTTGATATGCTCAAATTAATACCCTAACAGTACTAAAGCAGTAGTTGTAATATAGTTAGGGGTCGAACACAAGGACTCACAGAAATCACACAATAAATTGTATAGTATCAAGCTAAGCTAATCAATTCAGGTTTAATAGAAAGCAGGAAGTAGTAAACAAGTTGTAATTCGATGGGAAAGAGATAGGTTCAGGGATATTTCTCAGGAAATCAATGAATGCAAAATAAACTAACTAATCAGGGTTCAGGTTACGCACGGTTCTCCAACTCAAATCACTAAAGTATAATCAACCAACTGTCGTTGCGAGGACTATCTAAATCTAAACTTCAGAATCCCAAATTTCTTTGCAAATCCCTAAGAATAAATCAGCCTTAATTTCAAGTTTGATATGTTCACAAATCAATTAAACCAAATCTCTTTGCGAATACTCAATTTGCTCACCTAAGGTTCTATCAGGTAATTAATCGCACTGTCGTGCCTAATCAATTATCCTAAGATCTAAGTTCCGGGTGATCAATCTAGAATTAGCTTTGAGAACAACCTGTGGTGAAGAACTAATTCAGATTATGAACCCTAAATAACTAATCAACCTAGCATTCAAAGAAATCCCTTATGAGAATCCCCAAACCTAACAAGAGATCTACTCAGACATGGAAATTGAATCAATAGACATGTTTGAATAAATACTCAATAGAAAATCAGAAAGAGTGACAAAAGGTTTTGAGATCTGATCTCGGACGAAGGGAGATTCAGACTTGTCTCCCTCACCAAATTCTCTCTTAAACCAAATAAAAATAAAGCATAGCCTAAAAGTGGCTGTAAAAATCTCTATTTATAAGCTAACACACGAATTGGGGCTTCTTGTAATTATTAAAGACTTCTGGGGCAAATCTGCAGTTCTTCAACTCTTCATTAAGTCGCGTGTCTTGTCATGCTGCGATGGGTATCGATCGATACCAGGGGGTATCGATCAATGCTTGACGTGAAATCAGATACTCAGCGACACGAACTTCAGCCTTGTTCCAAACTGCTCCAGAAAGCTCCAATACTTCCAATTACGCTCCAAACGTGCTAAGACCTGCAAAAGACTCTAAAAGACTACAAAACACTAGAAAGACTCTATAAAAAAGATTTATATCATGGCCTAAACAGGGTAAAAACCATGATATATCACTTTTAACCAAAAATTGATATGAACACAAAAAAATTAGGGATTTCACAAAAATCCCCTTTGTCGACTCTCCTCTATCTTCCCTCATCTTGGCGAATCAAATTTGACAACAATCTCCTCCTTTACTTCCAAAAGCAACCTTCATAATCGTATCTTGGTGACTCCATAGGCATTCATTCTCTTAGCCACAATCCTCCGTCTCCGACGGATCAATCGCTGGAAAACCACAATTTCTCAAAACTTATTCCCATATACCACTATTTTGGTATTTTTAATAAACAATTATTTTTAAATCAGTATTGAGAGAAAAACCGAAAAACCCAAAACAAAAATCGAGAATTACAGACCCAACCAGTTGGATCCAAAGAAAAACCCACACAGACCCAACAATCCGACCCACACCCAAATTCAGTTGATTAAAATTTGAAAAAAAAAACAAAAAAAAACCCCCTCCCACTTCCCCATGCTCCGCGAGACCATCGCTCTCCCCTGAGGGAATTTATGATCAATTCATTCCTACGACGAAATCTGACAAGAGCGAAGCCGAGAACTCCCAAGCTCAACTCCGGTTCCCTCGCCGTTGTGGTCTTTGATTTCGTCTGCAGATTTCTAGATTTCGTCGAATCCCTCGCTCAGACCCACGCGATTCTTCATATCCTTCATTCTTCCTCTCAGACTTGTCAATAGGTAACAGAATCAAATGGTAGCTCCGATGCCTTAGTTTTCGATTTTCGATGAGCGATGTTCCGATAACATCTCTCCTTTCGATTTTGATATGAAATTGTTCTCGAATTAGTTTGGATTCTTCACAAATGGTATGTGGATGTGTTGTCTAACTTATATCTAGTTTTGGTTGTTTTAGGAATTACCTAGAAGCAATTATAGAAGGAGAAGAAATGGATTGTCATGAAACCGATCCAAAAGTGACCGTTAATGAAGGAGAAGAAGTGAGTAAAGAGCAATCAGTTGAAGAAAACGTGGATGGAAGGAGAGTAGAGGAAGAAAAGGGGGATGAAAGGGAAGAAACAGTTGTTGAGGAGGAAGAAAACGTTCCTGAAAACGTGGATGGAAGGAGAGTAGAGGAAGAAAAGGGGGATGAAAGGGAAGAAACAGTTGTTGAGGAGGAAGAAAACGTTCCTGAAAACGTAGAAGAAAACGTTGCTGAAAACGTGGATGAAAGGAGAGTAGAGGAAGAAAAGGGGGATGAAAGGGAAGAAACAGTTGTTGAGGAGGAAGAAAACGTTCCTGAAAACGTTAAGAAAACGTTGCTGAAAACGTGGATGGAAGGAGAGTAGAGGAAGAAAAGGGGGATGAAAGGGAAGAAACAATTGTTGAAGAGGAAGAAAACGGTCTTGAAAACGTAGAAGAAAACGTTGCTGAAAACGTTGAAGAAAACATTGCTATCGCAGGGGAAGACAATGTTGTAGAGGAAGAAAATGGTGGAGAAGAAGAGGAAAAAGAGGTAACTAGAACATCTTAGGTTTGAAATTATGATGTAGGGAGAAGTCTGGCTAACTGGAACATCTTAGGTTTGAAACTGAGATCTAGGGACAACTCTGGGTAACTGGAACATCTTAAGTTCGAAACTGAGATGTAGGGACAACTCTGGGTAACTGGAACATCTTAGGTTTGAAAGTGTGATGTAGGGACAACTATGGCTAACTGTAACATCTTAGGTTTGAAAGTGTGATGTAAGGACAACTGTGGCTAACTAGAACATCTTAGGTTTGAAACTGTGATGTAGGGACAACTCTGGCTAACTGGAACATCTTAGTTCAACAGTGATGTAGGGACAACTTTGGCTAACTGGAACATCTGAGTTCAACTGTGGCTAACTGATAATAATAAATGTTTTTTTTTAATTTGCAGGACTACGATAGTGATGCTGATGAAGATGATGATGAGAGCCAACCACTGCCGCCGGAGAAGATATTTTTTGGTCCAAGCGAGTACACCAAGACATTGAGGATGGTCTTGATGACGAATTGGAATGATTTATGACGAATTGGAATGGTTTCGAAATCATTCTCAATTCAAGCATATGTTCCACATGCCTAAGGAGGCAAACCACATGCTTCAAGGCATGTGGATGCTTCTCCTTCGGACAACATCTACGGAGAAGGAGAGAGAGTGCTAGTTTGTGGTGAACGGAGTACCTATCAGGTACTCTTTGAGAGAGCACGCCCTCCTTACTGGATTGGACTGCCACGCTTACCCCAACAACTATAAGGCATTGGGGGATTTGGAGTTTGCTGAGCGGATGTTTGGTAAGGACTCGAAGGTAACAATCAAAGATGTGGAGGATAAGATTGAGGAACTTAAGAATAAGACCAGAGGAGTGAAGAAGAAGACCTTAGTAGTGAGGAAGACCTTGGCAGACAGGTTGAAGCTCACTATCTTGTATTTCTTATGCAAGGTAGTGAAAGCCAAGTCTAAGGTTGATGGTAACATAGATTTGTGGCTGCTGAGTGTTGTTGATAATGTCCACGCTTGTGAGACATTTCCTTGGGGTCGTTTTACATTCGACGAAACCATGAAAGAGATCTGACGCTTTGTGAAAAGCTTCAAAGGCGTCGTGAAACCAAAACAGCAAGCGGCGTTTGGTGGCTTGTTCTTCCTCTCGAGGTAAATATTTACGAGTAATTTATGATTTTAAATATTAGTTTAAAGATTTTAACACTGAGATAATGTAACGATATGTGTATATTATGGCATATGAGGCGATTCCAAATCTTCGACGCAGATTTCGGGAAGCTGTACCCGCAGAGCAGGAATGTCTAAGGTGTTGTAAAAGTAAATTCTCAGAAAGTTTATATGAAAGGTTATCCTTTGGATGACATCAATGAAGCGGTCGGTCTCAGCAAGGTAAGAGTTTGTGAACATAGTTAGTTGGTAATATTTGTAATCTTTTAGAGTTTCATTTGATGTTGAAATTATTAATCTTTACAGGACATCTCTAGCATCTTGGAACCAGATTCAGAGGAGAATGATCTGTTGAAGCGGATCATAAACGATGACTATGATGATGGGATAGGTTTCATCGATCCCCTCGTTGAAATTGGAGATAACGTCTAACTGTTCAGAAGAAGAAGATATTTTGGAGAGATCTCTTTGATTTGTACGTGGCTTCGCGGAGTGATGCAGTCCCTGAGACTGCGAGAGTTTATGTTGGCTTTGACAGAGTTTCTCAGGTACCTGGGCATGTACCTGCACAGTCTGGAGAAGCCTTGGAGAGGAAGCTGAAGAAATGATGGAAAGAGCGATGGAGAAAGGGTTTGAGAAGCTAACGGAGAAGATAACATAGAAGGTTATGGACATGGAGAAAGGGTTGGATGCGAGACTGAAAGAGCTTGAGAATTTTGTCTCAGCACATCGAGAGACTCGAGCTTCTGAGACTCCATCCTATCAGCCAACTGGACCAATCATCGAGGATATAACTGAGTTTGAGAAGTTTGGCTCAACACCTCGAGAGAGTCGAGCTTATGAGACTCCATATGCAGGTGGTGTGGTTCTTTTCAGTGGAGTCCATCACCCATCTCCACCAATCATCGAGGATATAAGTGAGTTTTTTGGGTTTGCGGTTTTGGGTTTGGTGATTTCCTTGTTGTGTTTAACTTTTTTTTTTTTTATGCAGTTGAGGTAGAGGGTCAGAAAGAGAAGAAAGGAAAAGGAAAGAATGAGAATAAGAAGAGGAAGGCGAAGGATCCCAGTGTCACTCCAATACCAACCGAAGTGAAGAGAAGAAGGGGAGAGTCTGACTATCTAAGGCCACCGTGGGTTGATGAGAAGAAGCCTGAGAAGAAGACTGAGAAGAAGCCTGCGAAGAAGCCTGCGAAGAAGCCTGAGAAGAAGCCTGAGAAGAAGTCCGAGAAGAAGCATGAGAAGAAGCAGAGAAAGAAGTAGGTGTTTGTAGTAGTTTGGTTCTTTGGTGTTTAGCATATAGTACTTTGTAGTAGTTTGGTTATGAATTGGTTGGTCGGTACACACTACTTATCATTTTTATGTATTACAGTTTTTGGAACAACTGGTTTATATAGGTTCAACTTAATTAAGTTCCTTGGAACAACTGGTTTATATAGGTTCAACTTAATTGAGTTTGTTGGAACAACTGATTTATATAGGTTCAACTTAATTAAGTTCCTTGGAACAGCTGGTTTAAATAGGTTCAACTTTATAACAAAAAACATAAGATTGTCTTACAATGCAACAGAATCATGTAAACATAAACATAAACAGGTAGATGTTTTCAAGTCTTATAAAGCAACAGAAACATAAGATCCTTCGGAAAAACGAATAGAAAAGGTCCTTAAGCCGCATATTATGAAACATAAACATAAACTAAAGTCACTTCCTTCTCCCTGAAAGTTTCTCCCTTAGCATATGGATCTCGTGGTCCTTCTTGGCTAAGCTTTCCTTGATCTCATCAATTTCTTGACGCATTTGCTCAACGGTCATACGCATCTCACAATGGAGTTTGAAAGCATTGTGAGGCGAAGCTCTCTGCTCATCTAGTCGGAGCTCTACTCTTGTAAACTGCTTTTGGATTGCATGATCCCACCACTTAAAAAGTGCTCTCCACCATAACAAAGGTTAGATATACTTACGTCACTCGCTGTGCAATGGTAGTATCTTCTTCCTTCATCCCCCGGTAAACACTTCGGTATTCCTTCAAAGTGTTTACCGCACCAACACTTTGAAGGAATACCGAAATTAGCGTCCTCTCTTGCTTAGAGATCCTCGTAACTTTCTTATGAGGAATCAGTCTCTCTTGCACTTATTGGCATTGTCACTGTAACGGGAGATACATAAATAGTTATACCCAGAAATCTCATATCACAAATTTTCTCGAAACCTAGAAATCGAGAAATCCCATATACCCAGAAATCGAAACCTCATACCACAATTTTTCTCGAAACCTAGAAATCGAGAAATCCCATATACCCAGAAATCGAAACCTAGAAATCCAAACCTAGAAATCGAAACATAGAAACCTCATATCATATACCCAGAAATCGAAGCCTATATGCCTTAATCGAGAATTGCCATTTACCCAGAAATCGCGAAATCCAGAATCGCGAAATCTGGAAATCGAAAAGCGAAATCGCGAAATCCAGAATATCAAAAACTTACCTTTGTCGTTTCTCTCTCTCTCTCTAAAAGGAAGAAACAAAAAATTGTGAGAAATGAGTGGATGTGAGAGTGTGTCGTGTCGAGGTATATTGATTAAAAAGAAAAAAAAAACTGAACCAATTGGGGAAAAGAAGGAGAGAAGTTCCGAAAAAAAAGGAGGGAAGTTCTGAAATGAGTGAGAAATGTATTTATTAAAGTTGGTGTGGTTTAAACATAGTTGTCCCCTAGATGTACAGTTGTTCACCAAACATCATAGCTGTGTTTTTGGCGATATTTGCGTATTTTAAGTTGGACCTTAAGATAAATGATTATGTTGTAGTTGTCCACGTGACTTCCCACAGTTATGTACCATTTAGGAGATTTTCATAAGACAATTTGTACGTAATCGAATTTTCAACTCTTTTTCATCGTAAGAAGTGAATATTAACAAAGTCTTTCTTATACTATAAGGAGTATTTGATGTGAGAACAAGCATATGTATTAGGAAAATGTTTAATTCGTTTTTTTATTGATTAATAATCGTTTCTTTAGGTATTAGGAATCCTTTTACAACTTAATTTACCATTTTTAATATTAGTTGGATATTATATTAATAATTATGATTGTCTAATTATTTTGTTCGTAGTTGAACCCGGTTGTAAAATTCCGAGAACATACATGTTCTTATATGTACTTAGTTTAACATGGTTGTACAAATCCGAGAAATGCTGAACAGACATGTTCTTATTTGTACTTAGTTAAACCTTGTTGTACAAATCCGATGCCATATAGCAACATACATGTTCTTAGTAGTACTTAGTTAAACCTGGTTGCAAGATCCGAGAAATACAACAACATACATGTTCTTAGTAATACTTATTAACATACATGTTCTGCAAGAACAACTTTTCTTAGTTAAATTCGAGAATTACAAAGAAGAAAATATGTTTACTCATCAGGACTTTCGGGCTGCAACCACCTCTCCAAGTTAATGTCAGGTACATACTTGTTTCTCCTCTTCCGGCTACCTTCTCCGGTAGATGGAAACCGCGTTTCCTGATTTCTTCCAGATCGTTTGGTGTATTACGGCGGTAAGGCGAACAATTCTTCTATTTCAACAGGAACCATCCAGTTAGACTCATGCGGGACGACATAAATCGTTCTGTAATATGCCAACGCCCATGTATCAATCAAGTAATATTGAGAACATAGATCATAGATTTGGATATTCGCGGTTCTCCCATCCTTCCTCATGAGGTTTCTCGTTGCGGCTATCGCGTGGACACACATATACTTGTCTATATCAAAACATCTGCAAGAACAACTTTTCATTTTCAGGTCCACCAAATAACTCTTCCCATCGCGTCCAATAACGTTGTATTCAAGCTGGAAGCCGTTTAGCTTAGTCACCACTAATTTCGATGCAATTTCACATCGTGTGTGCAGCTCGTTCTCCACAAAAGGCACCACTCTCTTGTGGTCCGATGCAGCACCAGCTTCTTTCCTATGTTTGTTAAACCATTCAGAAATTTTATCAAGAATCGCATCAATCATAGGTAATAGAGAGTACTTTCTTGCTTCCCTAAACACACAGTTCATTTACTATGCGGAATTGCCGGTGTCTATGTTGTACTTGTCTCCTGAGAATTTGCACCTTGCCCATTTATCCAACTATATGCTCTTATCGAGATATTCGTCGACTTTAGGAAACCTACTCCTAAAATCAGCATACTCTCGGTTGAAATCACTCTCCGTATAAATATGAGCACAATCCCTGAATTTCATCGCGACATGATCTTTGTGTTGTTTCTTCACCTTTCCTCTCACATTTTGAGACAAATGCCATATACAATGTCCATGATGTGGGTACACCTCAAAGACTGCATTGATGATGCTTGCATGTCTGTCGCTTATAAAAACCATTCCAGGAACATCCAGTATAACTGTTTTCACCATTTTGAAAAACCAGGTCCAACTAGCATCTTTCTCACTATCAATTACACCAAACGCAATTGGATAATGGTGATGATTGGGATCCTGAGCTGTTGCGAAAACCAACATACCACCATATACAGACTTAAGAAAAGTTGCATCTACAACTATCACTTTCCTCATAGCCCTAAACCCTTCAATGCTAGCTCCCAAAGCAATGAATAGGTACTTGAACCTTTTCTCTGCATCCAATTCCACAGCTGTTACTGATCCAGGATTCACCTTCTCTAACATGTACAGATAGGAATACAACATCTTGTAGCTTTTTTCAAGACTTCCCCGCACATCGCTTACATGTTGTTTTTTCCTCTCCAGGCCGTAGAGTATGACAAATGCAAACTGAGTCTTCCTTGAACAATACTCATGAGATCTTTAGGACTCGGGGTGTCTAATTATTATGATCCTGGATGAGCAGCTTGAACCAGATGCTAAAGGAACCGAGGGATTCGAGGGAACCGAGGGATTCTTTGCCGAGGGACATCCGAATGGGGAAAAATCAAAATGTTCCTCAAAGATAGGCGCTAAGGCCAAAATATTCAAATTGGTCTTAGGGAGGTTATACCATCAAGGGTACTTGGGTCAGGACGTAGAACATGCATTCAAACCTCACCGGTATTGAAATCAGGCCCAAGTAGATCGACCATTGGCTCAAGTGATTTATTTGTGCTCTTTTCCTTCGTTTCGGTTTTGTCCCAATGGGTTTTCCGAAGCAAGGTTTTTAACGAGGCAAATATTTCACTTCCAATAAAACCCAATGTGTTGATCTAAGCCCATGAAGCCCACGAAAATCACAAGTCAAAAGTCAACAAAATATCAAGAAACCAAAGGGGCATTTTCGCATGGAATCCTAAGGAGCATTCAAACTTTTGTTTTAATTTTAGTCAAGTCTTTATTCAAACTTTGTCTTTATTTTCTGTAATTTTCGAGGTGGTTAATTGCTGTGCATGCAACCCCTCTTATTTTCTTATATAATCTCTTTGTAATCTCATTATCGAAATCATCTAGTCTTTGAATAAAAACCTCTTTTCTCTCTAGATCAAATCTCGGTTGTGAGTCATATCAATCGAAAACCTTTGTTTATTTTTGGTGAGTCATATCCGAGAATAGCAAAGAGGAATATCAAGGGCTTTCCGCACCCCTTGTGAGACCATTCGATCCACATCCCTTGAAGCGATCCGTCGTTTGCAAGGCTTATCCCGTTTTACCCAAACCGTCGAGTGT
>PKML01077596.1:0-145416 GCA_002933935.1 Eutrema yunnanense | reverse complement strand
CTCCTTTAGAGCATGTCAAGGGGATATATATAGCAGGAGTTGACTTCCTATTCCCGGAATTCTTGGGCCGCGTGCCGCTTCCACCCTGTTTCGCGGGTATGGCATCCTAGAAGACGTGTCCCGATTTTAAGGGTGAGGAGTCATGATGAGTTCGGCGCCATACTCTAGCAAGATAGCGCACTGTTTGACCAACCCTTCTCCACGTGTCTTCTTCTTCTTTTCCTGCTCTGCAGAGTAGGTGAGACGTCAGTCCGAAGTCAAACCCCTCTCCAATCAGCGTACTGTTTCGCCAACTCCCACGTGTCCGCTGCTCCTTTGTCCTCCCCATTCGGTGGGATGTCAGCCCGGTCCAGGGATGGGTCTCTGGGGGCGCGGAGGTGTCGAAAGGATATCAGCACGGGGTTCCCGGTCGACGCTTCCCCGGTTTAATTACGCTCCGAGGCGTTCTCTTGGGAGCCCGGGCTTTCAGGTGGACATGGCAGGCCGGTGATCTCTTGGTCGGAAGCTGACTTTTATGTTGATCGAATCAAGGAGGGCTTTATGCTAAGATGGGCCTAACTAATTGGGGGTGCTAGGCCCACCTCCAACAACTTAGATCGAGAATCTGAAGCCCAGAGACTGCTTGAAACCCATCCAGTGGAATCTTACGAGCAAATAAAGAAAGAAGATGATGGATTAGCGTCTTCTGGGTGGAAAGCTATAATCAACTCTTTAAATCTCCTTCTCTTCAAAACATCATCATACCTGCTTCAGGGGATTATTATCCAACTTCAAGCACACAAGACCGGGAAGTGACTTCAAGATTGCACCAGGCCAATCTTTAATCTTGTTCCTTGACTTTCGTAAGGCTTTTTTTTATCCAACTAACGTCATTTTCGTAAGGCTTTTTTTTATCCAACTAAACAACAAAATTTTCGCAAGGCTTTTTTTTTTGGTCGAAAAAAATTAGCCTTTGGGTTGATTATTCCGGTTTTTAATAGCCGGATAAAACCTTAACCGTGTGTAATCATTGATCCGATTATTAATTTCAAAAACTAGTCGAACCGTTTTTTTGTGGTTTTCGAAGGCTAAACCTAGAATCCTTTTTATCGTCGTGTTCATCTTTTCCCGGGTTTTCGCTCCCGCTCCCCTCGTCGTTTCACTTTCAGGTCTCGAAACAAACTGTAGCGTGGGAATTCGCGATTCAGAGAGAGACTAGGGTTTGCCTTCCTTCTCTTTTTTCGTTTCCCGGCGCTGTCTTCTTCGTAAGTTGTTTTGGCTTAATTTTGTTTGTTTGTTTGTTTTGGTTTTACTGTTCATTTTCAGTCACTGGGTTTATGTTGGAGAGAAGAGATAGTGATGATTGCTTGTGATTTGAGATTGAAACTAGAAATTCCTAATCGATCAGATTCTAGTTTTCGATTATTCAATTTGGGTTTTAGGGTTAGCTTTTTGCATTGTCCCTGAGTTTCTAATTTTCGATTCTAAACTTTTGCCCTAACCAATTCAGCTTTTATCTTCTCTTAATTCTTGTATCTGTGGATCTCATACAATAATTTGAAGTTTTTTCAGGTTAACCCAGAAAAATCTCTGACTGCTGAACGACCATGTCTGAACGTCGTGCTAAGCGCCTCAAAATCTCCAGAGGGGAAGATGACTTTTTGCCTGGGAATATTATCGAAATCGAGCTTCACAACTTCATGACTTTCAATCACTTGGTATGCAAACCTGGATCGCGCTTGAACCTTGTAATTGGACCAAACGGATCAGGTAAGAGCTCTCTTGTCTGCGCTATTGCACTTTGTCTTGGTGGTGAGCCTCAGCTTCTTGGGAGAGCAACCAGTGTTGGTGCATATGTTAAGCGTGGGGAAGATTCTGGCTACGTCAAGATTTCTCTGAGAGGGAACACGAGGGAAGATAAATTTACGATTTTCCGTAAGATCGATACACGTAACAAGTCGGAGTGGATGTTTAACGGAAATGCAGTTAGTAAGAGAGATGTAGTTGAGATCATCCAGAAATTCAACATCCAAGTCAACAATCTCACGCAATTCCTGCCACAAGATAGGGTTTGCGAGTTTGCCAAGCTAACGCCTGTGCAACTCCTGGAAGAGACGGAAAAAGCTGTTGGTGATCCTCAACTGCCAGTCCATCATCGCGAGCTTGTTGAGAAAAGCCGTGAACTGAAGCAGCTTGAGAGAGCTGTGGCGAAAAATGGAGAGACGCTGACTCAGCTTAAAGCTCTTGTTGATGAGCAAGAGAAGGATGTGGAGCGTGTTAGGCAGAGAGAGTTATTTTTGACAAAGGTTGATTCCATGAAGAAGAAATTGCCCTGGCTTAAGTATGATATGAAAAAGGCTGAGTATGTGGATGCTAAGAAGAAAATGAAGGAAGCAATGAAAAAATTGGATGAAGCTGCAAGGAATTTGAACAGCATGAAGGAACCTATTGAGAAGCAAAAGAAGGAGAAAGCTGAGATGGATTCAAAATGCAAAAAGGTTAAGAATCTCCTGGATGCAAATGGATATAAGCGTTCTGACTTGCTCGAGAAAGAAAATGAGGCAGAAGCACGTGTAATGGCAACATACAAAGAACTGGAGGAATTGAAGAAACAAGAAGAGCATCGCCAGGAAAGGATTCTGAAAGCTAGTGAGGATCTGGTTGCTGCGGAACGAGAACTCCAAAACCTGCCTTTATATGAACCACCTTTAGCCAAACTTGAAGAATTGAAGTCTCAGGTTACAGAGCTGCATCACAGCATAAACCGGAAGAAGAATCAGAAGTCGGACAACGAGAGGCTCTTGTCTCAGAAAAAATACACCCTGAGGCAATGTGTAGATAAGTTGAAGGACATGGAGAATGCAAATAACAGACTCTTGAATGCGCTACATAACTCTGGAGCTGAAAGGATTTATGAAGCATATCAATGGGTGCAACAGAATCGTCATGAGTTTAAAAAGGAAGTATATGGTCCCGTTTTGGTAGAGGTTAACGTTCCAAGTCGAGAGAACGCTTGTTATTTGGAGGGTCATGTTCCTTATTATATCTGGAAGTCTTTTATCACTCAGGATTCTGAGGACCGAGATTTGTTGGTTAGAAATCTAAAACGATTTGATGTTCCTGTTCTAAACTATGTGGGTGATGGCGGCAATCAAAAGGCTCCCTTTCATATATCCGATCAGATGCATTCTCTTGGGATCCTTTCTCGGCTTGATCAAATATTTGATGCTCCTGACGCCATCAAGGAGGTTTTAACTTCCCAGTTTGGTCTGGATGGCTCGTACATTGGATCGAAGATTACCGATCAGAGGGCTGAAGAAGTCTCCAAATTGGGTATTACTGATTTTTGGACACCGGACAATCACTACCGGTGGTCTTCCTCAAGGTATGGTGGTCATACCTCTGCAAGTGTAGATTCTGTGTCTCCATCACGTCTTCTGTTATGTGGGGTGGACTTTGGAGAACTTGAGAAATTGAGATCAAAAAAGGAGGAATTAGAAGACTCTGTTTTATCCTTAGAGGAAACTTACAAGAGTCTTCAAACAGAGCAAAGACTTCTGGAAGAAGAAGCAGCTAAACTTCATAAAGAAAGGGAGGAGATTATTAATGTCTCGCATCTGGAGAAAAAGAAACGCCGTGAGTTGGAATCCCGTTACCAACAAAGGAAGACGAAGCTAGAATCCTTGGAGCAAGAAGAGGATATGGATGCTTCAGTTGCTAAGCTGATTGAGCAGGCTTCCAGATCTAACGCTGACCGCTATGCATATGCGATCAATCTCAAGAAATTGCTCGTGGAAGCTGCTGATTATAAGTGGAGTTACGTCGAGAAGCATATGGCTTCTATTGAATTGGAAAGAAAGATCAGAGAGTCAGAAATCAACATCAAACAATATGAGAAAGTGGCGCAGCAGACATCCCTCAGCGCTGAGTATTGTAAAAAAGAGGTGGAAGGAAAGCAACTGCAGCTAGCAGCTGCCAAGAGGGATGCAGAATCTATTGCAATAATCACGCCGGAACTTAAAAAGGAATTTATGGAGATGCCTACCACGGTAGAAGAATTGGAAGCGGCTATACAAGACAATATCTCTCAAGCCAATTCGATCCTTTTTGTAAACCAGAACATACTCCAAGAGTATGAACATCGCCAAAGTCAGATAGAAACTATCAGTACAAAGCTTGAAGCTGATAAAAGAGATCTGAGCAGATGCTTGAAAGAAATCGATTCGCTGAAGGAGAAATGGCTTCCAACATTGAGACGGCTTGTTGCTCAGATAAATGAAACTTTCAGCCACAACTTCGCAGAAATGGCTGTCGCAGGGGAAGTTTCATTGGATGAGCGTGACACTGACTTTGATCAATACGGAATACATATAAAAGTGAAATTCAGGGAATCTGGGCAACTTCAGGTTCTAAGTTCTCACCACCAATCTGGAGGAGAGCGTTCTGTCTCAACCATCCTTTACCTCGTCTCTCTTCAAGATCTCACAAACTGTCCTTTCAGGGTTGTTGATGAGATTAATCAAGGTAAAAGTGTAATGCTTGCTTACAAAAACTGTCACAAAACACCATCAAAATTTGTAAAAAGCTGGAATTGCCTCTGCAGGTATGGATCCTATAAACGAAAGGAAGATGTTTCAACAATTGGTTAGAGCTGCTAGCCAACCAAACACACCACAGTAAGTTTTTCCGCTTTCAAATACCACAGTAAGTTTTCTTGTGTCGTAAAGTGTGGTGGTCTTTTCTCATGTAGGTGTTTCTTACTGACCCCGAAGCTCTTGCCTGAGCTTGAATACAGTGAAGCCTGTAGCATTCTGAACATCATGAACGGTCCTTGGATCGAGCAGCCTTCACAAGTTTGGAGCTTTGGTGATAGCTGGGGAAATCTCATGAGACGAACGGAAGCAAGTCAATGTTCTTGACTTCACCAAAAAAAACATCATCATCTTTCTATTTTGGGGTTTTTGGAAGAACATGCGTGTGTATATTTAAATATTTATGCTATTTAACCAACCGGTTTAACCAGATTGAACTATGTAACCGGTTTACATTTTCTCGGGGGAAAAAAAGTTAAAAAGAAGTCTAAAAACATTCCACGGGATAAATTCTGGAATGAGTTATATGATCTATCGATGTGATCTCCAACGTCTCCTTTCTCTTTTCTGGGTTCCTTCCTTTTAAGTGATCTTCAATCCATTCTTCTTCAGACATCAATTCCGCTTGGTAAAACCCAGAAACTAGAGTTCGCTACTCCTTTGATCGCCTTTTTTCATTCCCAAAATCGAGGTTTTGAATACGCCCCTTCTGACCTGACACCGGGAATGTTGGTGGGTTTCGTTTTTTTTTTTTTTTTGTCTGGATCGTCCTTGTCTGATTGATCTTTTAGGTCTGATTGATCTGTGTTTATACTATTTCTTCTGTGTATATGATTGCAGTATTGGATCACAATGTAGTAAATGGGGATAACCAATGCTAGTCTTTTTTTCAGCTTAGTTAAATGGAAAGGAAAAGAACAGATGACAGTGAAGCAGGATCTGTCCCTTTGCTTGTACCGGTTGATAGATTTGGGTTTCTGAAGCAGGAACATGCCAATTCTCCTCAACGTTTCACCAAGACTAGATCATCTAGTAACTATGACAAGTATGTCTCAATGAGCAAATTGATAGTTTTTTTCTTTTTCTTTTTGGTTGTTGTTGAGAATCAGTATTATGCTTTGTTATTTCACCATGGATGCTAAATTCCTTAGGGAGGAGAGAAGAGTGACAAAATGGAGGAAGATGATTGGAGCTGGAGGTAGTGATTGGAAGCATTACGTTAGGAGAAAACCTCATGTTGTCAAAAGGCGAATTCGGAAAGGGATCCCTGATTGCTTAAGGGGTCTAGTTTGGCAATTGATCTCTGGAAGTCGAGACCTTTTGCTTATGAATCCCGGTGTTTATGAGGTAATGATAATCTCCTTGTTTTTGATTCTGATATGTTTCATTTTCTCTGCCTTCATTGTGGGAAAAAAAACTGATAATTCTCTCTCGCTTCCACTGTAGCAACTGGTGGTTTATGAAACGTCAGCATCAGAACTCGATATCATTCGGGATATATCCCGCACTTTCCCATCACATGTTTTCTTCCAGAAGAGACATGGACCAGGCCAAAGATCATTATACAATGTTCTAAAAGCATACTCTGTCTATGACAGAGATGTCGGATATGTTCAGGTGTCTATCACGAGATTTTTTCCTTTCTTCTTATTTCCCCAATATGGTACTAAAAAGTCATGCTTCTATATTTATTGCAGGGAATGGGGTTCGTAGCCGGTTTGTTGCTTCTTTATATGAGCGAAGAAGATGCTTTCTGGTTATTAGTTGCATTACTCAAAGGAGCTGTTCACTCCCCAATGGAAGGATTGTATCAGGTGAGCTTCTTGCCTCTTTAGTTACGCGAGTTTTAAAACGACAGAGCCGCTTTAGTTGATTGAAGGATATTAAGAAAATGACTTAAAGGCAAATAAAAAAATATACTTTCCTTCTTGAATTATAGTTTATGACTGCTTTTTCAAATTCTCTGTCAACTATCCTGTAGAGACTTTTTATTCTGATTAGAGATTAGCGGCTTTATTCTCTGTCAAATGCTTCTCGCTGAAGTTATGATATATTAGCTCTTTGGAACATTATGCTTGAAAACATAATCTCAATTCCTCGGCGGGACTGATTAAAAATGATTTTAGTGACTTAAGATATATTTGATTTGTGTAAATGTAGGCAGGGCTTCCTCTTGTACAGCAATATCTGTTACAGTTAGATCAGTTGGTAAGAGAGCTAATGCCAAAGCTAGGAGAACACTTCACTCAAGAAATGATAAATCCGAGTATGTATGCAAGTCAGTGGTTCATAACGGTCTTTTCGTACTCATTTCCTTTCCCTTCGGCTCTACGAATCTGGGATGTGTTTCTAGCCGAGGTGAATCAAAATCAACATCTCTTATAAACTCAAAAGTCTCTATCTTTTCCCTCCAGTTTTGGATCATTTTTTTTATATTTTTTTTGTGTCGGTATAGGGTGTTAATATTGTGTTCAAAGTCGGTTTAGCATTGTTGAAGTATTGCCATGATGATTTGGTGAAATTGCCATTTGAGGAACTGATGCATGCTCTGAGGAATTTCCCTGAAGACGCCATGGATCCTGATACTTTGCTTCCATTGGCTTACTCCATCAAGGTTCTCTCTTTCTTATGACTACTAAAAAGCTATCACTTTTTTGGATGAACAAGTTGGGCTTGTGAAAACCCAAAAGAGACGCTTGAAATTGAATCTCTTGGTCATTGTGTATATTTTGGTTTATGAATCTCCAGGTATCAAAGCGTTTGGAAGAAATGAAACAGGATTGTGAGAAGGCCATAGCTAAACCGGCCAACCCGGTTCAACTATAGAGTTTGATAATCAATAGCCGAATCCAAGGTTGGGGATTTTTTCTTTGGTCAAGTCTCTTATGGTTCTCACAACCTTTTCGGCAAAGTGCAACTCATGTGTGAAGAAAGAATAGATTTTCTCTTTCTATTGTAAAAATAAAAGTTCGATTCCAAGAAAATCAACTTATATCAAACTAATAAATTAAATTTGTCCCAAACCGGGGTCGACCGGGTTTACAAACCGAAAACCAAAGATTACAAAACCAAACCGGAATTAAGTAAAATCAACGAAGAATCGATTTGGTTCGCCGGAGGAGAAGGCTGAAATCGCGTTAGGGTCATTCCGGAGCATTCGACGCCGACCACCGGCGGTTGTGAATCGAGAGCTTTGCGGTAACCTCACCGGAGAACCGACTCCGACCGACGGTTAATTAAACTAATTTTTGTAAGACCCGCAAAAGCAGTATGATGTTGAATTCAAATCCGAACATAATACCTCACTTGTGGCTTGGCCAGTCTGGTTTGGTTGATTTGCTCGAGGCGTAGATAACGTCTGCGTCAAGAAATAAACCTTATTTCATTATTGTCTCTTAATTAAAATGCAGCAACCTTCACTCCAAATCTCTTCTTCCTTCAAGGTTTCGAAAGAATCATTTTGGATCTCCGGTGAGTTTCGTCTCGTCTCGTCTCGTCTGATAATATGTAAAAGCATCCGTTTATGATAATTGCTCAACTGGATTTGGATAAACAAACAGTTTTTGAGTTTTTTTTTTTTTTTTTTTTGCAGAAGATGATGAAAGAGGTGAAGGAGGCTTTTCTTTTTGTATTTTCATCTGATTTCTGGCACATGGGTCTTTGGAGCATCGCTCTCGTTTCCTCCTACTTGCAATTGCATAAAGCAAGGATCTTTGGCTCAAAATATACTCCCATTTCTGGCTCCATCGATCCAAAGATTGGATCTTCGAGACCCATTTGTGTTATCACTGGTGTAAGTAAACTAATGCTGTACTCTTAATTTACTTAAAACGTAGGAACTTTGGCTAAAAAGATCACAAAAATGGGTTAGTGAGACCCATTTGTGTTATCACTGCTGAAATTAATGTTGTGTGAATCATTGCCTTGATTGTGTAATATTGTCATGTAAAGTAATGCCTCCATTTTAAACTGTAGAGCTCTTATTGTGTCTATCAAGTATCGACTGTGTGTTGAACTTTGATGTCAGGCTACTTCTGGGCTTGGTAAGGCCACTGCATTTGTTCTTGCAAAGAAGGGTTTCCACGTCATTCTTGGTAAGAAATCTATGATGCATTTCTTCCTCAAGTGATAATGTATCAGAACGTATTGGATAAATGTAGTTCCCATCACAAAGATTAACAAATTTTACATTGATTTCATCAAACTTCCCATTCTTCTTTATTTCTATGGTGGCCTGATGAGATGAATCTTTCTTGAGTTTTTCAGTTGGACGGTCCTCTCAGCTGCTTTTAGAGGTTATTTACAATCCCTTTTGTTTTCGCTTTTGTCGAAATAAGAATGTTCTTGGCTTATAATGACATTCTTCTTTGATACAAAAGTCATTTTCTTGGCTTATAATGACAGACATTGAAGGAAATGAAGAGCAAGAACAAAGATGCCCAACTCAAATCTTTCTAGTTGACATGTCTTCTTTTGAATCAATCTTCAAGTTTAAAAACTCTCTAGAGCAATGGCTCTCGGACTCAGAGTTACATCTTTCGATTCAGCTTATGGTGAACAATGCTGGGATAGTGGCAACTTCTAGTCGACCAACCACGGAAGGTTATGACAGGTAAGTCTGGTATTCATCACTTTGACATCATCGAAAGGACGCACTTATGTTTCAGTTTTCATTAAAATTAGCTCATGTATTTTATTTGTCAGGATGATTGCTACAAACTATGTTGGCCCATTCTGTTTGACCAAACTTCTTTTGCCACTTCTGAAAAACAGCTCGGTGCCTTCACGGGTCATGAACGTTACCTCTTTCACACATCGTTATGGTGAAACATACTGTCACAATTCACAAATGGATGGACCCTATAATGAGAGTAAAGCTAAAGTGAAACTGATATCTTATCACCTGTCTATTTCTCTGTAGCTTCTATTCGGAAGTTTGACAAGGATTCTGTAAGTGGAGTATATATTTCGACACTAAACAAATATCCTTATGCTCGGGTCTACGAGTATTCTAAATGTAAGCCAAAACCTCTAACAGTTACTTACAAAGCATAATAGTATATATATTTTTATTCTTCCTTGGACTGATGAGTTTATGATGTTCTTGAATAGTATGCCTTCTACTTTTCACATATGAATTGCATAGACAGCTTTGCCTCACAGACGATTCACACCATGTCTCTGTTATGTATGCTTCCTATATTGCTCTCTTGATTTGTTAGTCTATCACTCTTTAAAGATTATGTTTAGACTTGTGAGTTTTGCTTGTTGAATGCAGAGCTGCAGATCCCGGATTTGCAAAAACGAATATAATGCGCGAGTATCCTACATACATATCTGCCATGGCGTTTCTTGGTTTCAAAATTTTTGGCCTCCTCCAATCCCCTGATGAAGGAGCTGAATCTATCGTCGATGCAGCTTTAGCCCCACCTGTTAAGAGAAATTTTCTCTAAAAGCTTTATATGAATCTGGAGTTGTTTATATGATCCCTGATCTGCTTCTTTTGTTTTTAAAACTTATGCAGGAAATATCAGGTGCTTACTATTTTGGAGGGAAGGGAAGGACCATTGAATCATCACAAGTTTCTAGAGACCCGAAACTTGCTAAACAGCTTTGGGAAACTTCTTGTGATTTGTTCAATGAGTTGCAGCTTCTTCATCACAACAACTAATCAAAGACTCGCTTGAAGATCTTTATCTAATTTTGTTGCTTACATATTATCTCTGTTTTTTTGTTGTTATTTCTACTCGTTTAAGATTTTAAGATTCATATTTTCAAATTCAGTCAATCTCATGGATATGAAAGAAATGTCCAATGCTCAGTCCCATCTCAACTTATATATGAACCTTTAGCAAAAAAAAAAAATTTGGGCCCTTTTTAAAATATTTTTTTTTTATAGTTTTTTAGGTCCATTTCTTCTTGAAGAATTTTTTAAAAAAAAACTTGGACTCATGGCAAATGCCCATATTGCCATGGGCCTGAGTCGGGCCTGAGTCGGGCCTGCCAATGCTACAAGAAACTAAGTTGCCTTGGTCCAGTAGTAAGAAATGTTTATGTGAACTTTTTCTATCTGGGTTCGAGTCACCTTGGCCACAGTGGATTTAACATGGCTTCCTCTGGCCTATGGAGATTAGTCGAGTGTGTAGCAACCCCGGATTACCCTATATTAATCAAAAAAAAAAAAACAAGAATTAAACTTTGTTTTTGGTCAAGTGTATTCGCTTAAACATAAAGAGTATAAAACTACCACTTTAAAACTTTTAGTTTTTTTAAGATTAACTGAGTTACTCAATTTGGCAAACTAATCTTGTGTTTATCTTTTGTTTAATCGTTGTTAGACTAGTTACAATGGTTTGTTGTAAACTCTTTTACAATAGTTGATAATTTTTATTGAAGTGCAATGGTTTGTTTTTAGTGAATCAGTAATGAGGTGGCACAAGTTCGGTTGAATGTTGATAAAAGAAAAGAAAGACACTTGTCAGACACATAGTGGGCTAAGAATTTTATTTAATTAAAAAGATATTGATTTTACACGTGGCGTATATTGATTGGTTGCTGAGATTTTAGATTTGTTTTTTCCCCTTAATCATTTAACATCGATTATCTCACAATAATATATATATATATATAAATATTTTTATACCAAAATTCATCATTTTTTATACTCTATAAATAGACACTTATTTCATTTCATTTGGATACAGAAAAAAAATTCATCTTTTTCTACTAAACTTTTCTATTAGGTTATGTTTGTTTCATTAGTGTTGTGTGTTTATTGTATTGTATTTTAAATTTTCGTCATTGTATGTGCTTTAATAATAACTATCTGTGTTTCTCATTTTTATTACCTGTATTTTTTTTTTTAAAACGAAAATTATTTCACAAAATTTTTAACTCATACTAAATTTATTTTAATTTTAATCGATAATTAATTGTTATAGATGTAATCACAAAAAAATAAAAACATAAATAAAATAGGAAAAAATATGATATAAAATAGTGGGGTAGGGTAGGGGTGGGCCGGATCCGGATATCCGGGAATTTCAGGATATCCCGAATCCAAGTTTTAACTATCCGGATCCGGATCTGTTGTTCCCGGATATCCGGACTTCGGATATCCGCCCAGAAATTAAGATATCCATCGGATATCCGGATCTGGATCCGAAAAAAAAATTAAATTAGAATAAAATATTAAAATAATGATAAATTAAAAAGTATATATAATTTTTAAAGAAAATAAATAAATTTTGATATTTTTAAAAAATAATAATTTTTTTTAATTTTTAATATATAAAATCTCAATATATTTAATATTTTATTAATAAAATATTATTTTAATATATTTAAAGGAACCGGATCCGGATATGAAATAACGTTTTTGATTGGAAATATGAAATAACGTTTAGCAGTGAAAATATGAAAATAACGTTTTTGATTCCGATTTTCACTACTTTTTTAGCAGTGAAAATATGAAATAACGTTTTTGATTGGAAAATAAGAAAAAAATGCAATTTTGCTTTACTGACAGAAAACAATATTTTACGTTTTTTGCGGGAAAACGGAATATACGTTTTTTTATGTTTTTGGTGAGAAAACGATAATACACATTTTTGGCAGAAAATGAAATTTTCGTTTATTATTTATTATTTATTATTCATTGATTATTATTTATTATTTATTATTTATTATTTATTATTTATTATTTATTATTTATTATTTATTATTTATTATTTATTATTTATTATTTATTATTTATTATTTATTATTTAAGTGTAAATAGGTTTAAACGGGGCCTATTTATTTTGACTGAAAATCTTTTTATTATACAAATCTAAATGGATAAATCCATTTATTTTAAACTATTAAATGAGTTTAAATGATTTTTTTTTAAAACACGACTCATTTAGACCCGTGAAATCTGTAGTCATAACAACATCCCTACGTTGAACCATTGTAGATAGTTAGAAGGTTATCGAAATTTCGGGGAAAAAAAAAAAGCCTTTTGTTTAATTTTTCGTGAGCTCTGATTGATTCACGAGGATTAGATTCTATCAGAGCTTAGATTGTTTACCCATATATAAAATATTGTTTATATAAAATATTGTTTACCCATATATATTTGGTCATTGTAAAATATAGAAAAGAGAGCTAGTGGTAAAGCAGAATTAGATTCTCTGGGGCCCACAAGAACATAAACAGCTCACGTACTGTCTATTTCTTGTGAGTATAGAAATATGAACCGTGTGGTCTCGAACAATACACATGTCGTCATTTGATTGGCTAATCTTTCTTTAGCAGAAACGTTTCTGTGGCTTAGCCAATCTCGTAGTATTAATCTTAAAAGCCATTAAATTTCTTGTTTGACTAAAGAATCAATACCTTTAAATAAAAATTAAATTTCTTGTTTGACCAAAGAATCAATAACTTCAAATAAAACGATTTTATTGCTGTAATTAATTTTTCGTGGTTAGGAATCGTCGTGATTTTATCTCTGTAATCTTTTCGTGGTCAGGAATCGTCGTGAGAGAACGTGGCTACCTCAAAAATACAATTGTCACCCTGTGATTCGTTTAAAATAAAATAACAGAAATATTGATAACCTCAAAAATCAATTAAACTAATTTGTTGACAAAAATAGCATTACAAAAAGATTTGTTGCTCTTTATAGTTTGTGTGGCCAAGAATCGTCGCGAATCTCGCACCTACGATTATCTTTCCACAAAAAGAAAAAGTAGGGGTCTTTTAGTAAAAAAGCTCATAAGGGGCAAATACGTAATTTGTCGGAGCCCTAAAAGCCGCACAACGCATCTGGGCTGGAGACTATATAAATAACTCTCTCTCCCCTTCTACTCCATATTTTACAATATCACAAGCTCGTTTCTTTTCATCATTACCAAATCATAAATCGCCTGTCAAATTAGGGTTTCGAGTTTTCTGAAATCAGGTTGGTTTCTTAGCTTTAGAGATCTCTTTCAAACTTTGATCTTCTCCTTCAATCTGTATATTATGATCTTGTTCTATGATCGATTGATTAAATTTGGCTTTTGTTTTCGTTTCAGGTTTCGTTTGTTTGATATCATAAAAGGTTTCTTTTTTGGTAGAAGAGATTAAAAACTTCCGGATCGAGATCAATATTTCCCTATACACGTAAGTCTCTAACGATGAAACGATTTCGTTCGTATTGTTTTATTATGTTTTCATCAGATCGTGATTCCTTTGTGTGAGTGTGATATCTGGATTTGCTGGAACCTGGAAAACGTGGCAGAAATTTGTTGCTTTGTCTTATAATAATCTCTCTGCAATTTCGAACATAATGTCACCAATCATCATCATTCGAAACATTGATTGTTTATGATGTCCTAATCATCATCTTTTGCATTCTCTTCATTTGGTTATGATTATCTAACCTATAACTTTGTTTACAGAAGAGCGTGAATGAGATTATGATGGAATCGAAAGCTGGTAATAAGAAGTCTAGTAGTTCCTTATTTTACGAAGCCCCCCTCGGTTACAGCATTGAAGACGTTCGTCCCAACGGTGGAATCAAGAAATTCAAATCTTCTGTCTACTCCAACGTGAGTTTTTTTTCTTATCTAACATATCTTCAAATCTTTCTTATATTCAACCATATGTATGTATGTAGTCTTATTGACAATCCTTTTTATTGTTTTTCTTTTGTTGCAGTGCGCAAAGAGGCCATCCTGAGTACTAGTCAATTCGGACAGTCCTCGTAGTTTTAACTTGCTTTCCAATTTTAGTCTCCTTTTTTCAAAGCTCTGGTTCCCAAATCCCCTCGTTCTCTCCTACAAGCACGTCTTTTCCTCTCACGACAACGACAACTAAGCGAGATGGCCATGTCAGTCTCTGCAATCGGGTTCGAAGGCTACGAGAAGCGGCTCGAAGTATCTTTCTTTGAGCCAAGTCTCTTTCTTGACACTCAAGGAAAAGGACTCCGTGCCCTAGCCAAATCTCAGATCGACGAGATCCTTCAACCAGCTGAGTGCACGATCGTCTCATCTCTCTCGAACGATGAGCTCGACTCTTATGTACTCTCTGAGTCAAGCCTTTTTATCTTCCCTTACAAGATCATCATCAAGACTTGCGGGACTACAAAGCTCCTTCTCTCTATCGAACCACTCTTGAGGTTTGCCAGTGAGCTCTCTCTTGACGTCAAGTCCGTGAGGTACACTCGTGGAAGCTTCCTCTGTCCTGGAGGCCAGCCATTCCCGCACCGCAACTTCTCTGAAGAAGTCTCTGTTCTTGATGGTCACTTTGCTAAGCTGGGTTTGAGCAGTGTTGCATACTTGATGGGCAATGATGATGAAACCAAGAAATGGCATGTTTACTCTGCTTCTTCTCCTGCCAAGAGGTACAACAGTAGCAGCAACAATGTGTACACGCTCGAGATGTGCATGACCGGTCTGGACAAAGACAAGGCATCTGTGTTCTACAAGAACAAATCAAGCTCGGCTGGTTCTATGACTGACAACTCTGGCATCATAAAGATACTTCCTCAATCCCAAATCTGCGACTTTGAGTTTGAGCCCTGCGGCTACTCTATGAACAGCGTCGAAGGAGACGCGATCTCCACCATCCATGTGACCCCTGAAGATGGATTCAGCTACGCTAGTTTTGAAGCAGTGGGATACGATTTCACGAGCATGGATTTGAGCCATCTTGTCTCAAAGGTACTAACTTGCTTCGAGCCAAAGCAATTCTCAGTAGCGATCCATTCGAGCGTCGGGCAGAAGAGCTACGACTCGAGTCTCTGTGTTGACCTAGACGATTACGGATGCAGAGAGGCAACAATGGAGTCTCTGGGAGAAGAAAGAGGAACAGTGATGTATCAGAGGTTTGAGAAGCTGGGAAGGTATTGTGGTTCTCCAAGATCTACCTTGAAATGTGAGTGGAGCAGCAACAGTAGCTGCACCAGCGAGGACGAGAAGGAAGAGGGAATCTAAGCTTTTTTTTTTTTTTTTTTGGCTTTTCGAATAATGTCTTTTGTTTTTTTTTTCCTCAAACCAGTAATTGAGTCTGGTTATGTGAACCCGAATGATCGAAAGTTATAAAATATATATTTTTATGATCATTTTCGTGATTTATATATTTTATGATGTCTTATATAAAAAAAAACAACTTGCTTGATGAAATACTACTAAAGTTGAAATTTTGTTTCCCCCAAACCTAGTTGCGATAGTGGAAGGAGTGACGAAAGATGGGACTAAAACGGGGCGTTTTGTTTAGCAGTCTTGATACGAGTGACACGACGTAGTTTTCGTTAAATCGTCTACGCTTATCCTAACCGAACACACAGAACAATAAACGTGTTTTCTCGGTTGTGAATGCTAATTTAGTTTACTTCGTGATATTGGTGTGGCCTATATCAATGTGTCTTTTGTAAGCAAGTTGTGTTTGTCGATATTTGGTCTAGTTTGTCTGTTTTTTTCTCTCTTTCTATGTCTCTCTTGTTTTTAGAACTTCTTTTCTCAAAAGACATACTTATTGTTAAACAATCAAGCGTAAGTGTTTTTCTTTCCCAATAATTCACTAAACTTTGGAGGATTATACGTGTCATCAAAAACGTCAAGCTTGCACTTTGTTACAAAGAGGAGATACGAACCAAACTTTAACACACACACACGAAATTAAGGAAGGACGACCGAGACTTATATATACAACTAACCGATCTTGAGAATTTGATGGCTCAAAGAAAAAACACATGGTCAGCTAAATATTTTTATTTTAACAATTGTTTTTATAACTGCTATTAATCTTTTTCATAAAATAGCAGCCCCTTCGTCAGGTTCTATACACACAAAGCTCACGATGGTGACCATTAGAGGAACAATAGAAACGAAGAGAAAAATAATAAAAAACTTTTTTTCATATTGTTCTTCCTCAAATTTGATAAGGACTATTTTTATTTTATATGAACAAAAATAAAGAATGCAAAAAAATCATATGAACAAAAAGTTACTAATAAATGGTGTATTTTTTAGGAATAAAGAAGAATTCATTAATATTCGTCCTCATTCCTTGGTCACCATTCAAAACCAAAAAAAAGTCACCTAACGTAATTAAAACTATCAAACCAATTTGAGCTTATTCCCTTCTGATTCTATAGCTAGCTAGACTATCGTATAACACAAAGTTCTAATTGGACCTTGATGATATGAGATTCATAATCAACATGTATAACAACCTAAAAGGAATTAGTTTTTTTTTTTTTTAGCATTTTCAATGATTGAAACCAATTATATATATATATATCTATAATTATAAATTGAAAACCTGATTTCTAGAATTCCACATTGCTAACGAGATACATAGTATATAATTTATATGGCATGTACCGATCTATTCATTTCAAACTATAATTGAGTTGGAAATCCATGATTCATAAGAGTAATATGTAAAAAATTTCAATTAACCCTTTTCTCAAGAAAAAAATATTTCAGTTCTTTTTTTTTTATTGGAAATATGGGCGGTTCGGCAAATGCAATAAAAGACTTGCTTAACACATCTGCGTAAGTCTAACATTTTCCCCGTCTTTTATGCCGTGAACGTAATCATAAAGTTGTTTTTTGATAAAAGTTTTTCTTATAAGGATTTTTGATACAATTGTGTTCTGAACATCTCATTTCTGTTTGATATAGTTTTCTTTTATTTGACGAGTTTCTTTTTGAAATAGTTAGATCATGCGTTTAATATGCTTCCGGATTCACCTAACCTAACACACCAAATGGTAACAATTAGTTTTCTTTTTGAAATAGTTAAATTAAATCAGGTGTTTAATTAATATGCTACTCCTATTCGTTTTTTTTTTGTTTGTTGGGATAAAACTTGTAACATTTTACGAACTTTTTAATATCTTCGCAAATTATAACACGAAATGTTTGCCAAACGCATATGCACAAACCCACGTTACATATTTCTATTTACAGCCATAGACTTTTAGCCCATATCTCTACTGGATTAGAAATTCCTAGACGACAAAAAAATACTATATCATACATATATATATTTGAGATATTTTCGAAGAGTTATTATCATAATAAAAAAAAAATGAAAAGAAAACAGGGAGGCGTGAGAGAACCAATAAAAAGCTACCGACATAAGGCAAAGCTGATCGTACCATTAAACGTCGTCCACGTGGCACCACACAAGTGTCTCCAATTGGCCTATAAATACAAACCATATGCCCACCTCTTTTCTCATCAAATCAAAACACAAAACTATTCAATATAACACAAAAATTTTATCTTTAAAGAAAAATGGCAGACAACAAGCAGAGCTTCCAAGCCGGTCAAGCCGCAGGCAAAGCTGAGGTCTCTATCTCTCTATTTGACACTTTGATCTAATGCGGATCACACTTTGATTATCTTGAACCAAAACCTATCTATCTTGAACCACTAAGCAGCCTTTCTTTTTAACTATATACTAATTTCATCAACTAACAAGATTAGAAAGAAAAAAAAAAGATAAAATTTGTTTCGTTAACCCTTTTAACCTCTCACTATTCATCATTGTTTCTTTCTGTTTTTGGCTATTTCACATACCATTTCCGTTGCTTCTTTCTTCTTTCTTAGTTAACAATTTCTTTGGATTTTGTTGTCATTTATAATGAAGTAATTGAATTAATATAGGAGAAGAGCAATGTGCTGCTGGAGAAGACCAAGGATGCTGCTACCGCAGCTGGAGCGTCCGCGCAAACAGTAAGCGATCCATACACACTTATGATATATATATATAGAAATATACATATGTAAATCTCATATCATTTATACATATACGTACTTAATATACATGTATATAGTCATATCTTGATATGATATTTGTATTTATGAATAGGCGGGACAGAAGATAGCGGAAGCGGCCGGAGGAGCGGTTAATTTTGTGAAGGATAAGACCGGCCTGAACAAGTAGCGATTCGAAAATTAAATTGGGATTTATAATATCCCTTTTTAATTAATTGCTGTAGTTTTAAATAAAATTGATTCTGTTGTTGTTGTTAGTGTTTTAATTAATGTTTCTCCCTTTAGGTGTATGGTTGGATGTTTATGTGTGTTAGCTTCCACTTAATTAATAAACATCTATTCCCATCCTTGTTATTCATGCACTTGATGCTTACATAATTATCAACGTTATCAAAGAATAAAACGCTCAAAATAAAATGATCATAGAAATGAATTTACAAAAAAAAAAAAAAAAAAGTCTTTATTCATGATATATTATACTCCCTCCGTTTCTTTATATAATATGTTTTAGAGGTTTTTTTTTGTTTCAAAATATAAGATGTTCTCATATTTCAATGCAATTTTTACATTTATTAAAAACCGTGTGACTAATTATATTATGCATATTTTTTTTTAATTGGCTAAATTATTTTTAACTTGTATATTAAATGATATTTTTTAAAGAAAAATAATTTTCTTAATCTTTGTGTTTTTAGCCAAAACATCTTATATAAAAAAACGGAGGGAGTAGTTATTAAGAAAGAAAAAAAAAAGAAGAAGATATATTTGGATTACTAATAAAATATAAAAAATCTAAAAATTAAAAATTCGATTGATTTTATGGGTTTTAACCAAACCGAAACCGAGTTTTGATCTAAAACTATTAACCATACGGGTTTTTAGTTTTAACCAAAACCAAACTGACCTATAATTATGGTTTGATTCGGTTACAGGTTTTTTTGTCCACCACTAGTTTTTATATCATTGTCTACGATAGTGAATGTAGAAGAAACAAAAGATGAGACCCAAAACAGTTTTAACAATTTTCATACAAGCGAATCAACGTAGTTTACGTAAAATCGTCTATAACAATAAACATGTTTTCTATTGTGAAGGCTAATTTGTACTCCTTCTATATTTGATTATAAACACATTTTTTTTTGTTAATAAACATTTTTTCATAACTTGAAATCAATAATAATTCAATGAAATCAATTATTTTCAAATAATATTTTTGAAATTTCTAATTGATCATTATTGATTATTTTTGCATAGAAAAACTCAAAAACTATTTTATGAAATAAGAAAATTTTTTAGAAAATCTTTCTTTTAGAAAAAAAGAGGTACAATTTAGTTTAATTCATGATATTCTTGTGCCCTATATCTAGATGTCTTTTGTAAAAGAGCTTTGTAATCTCGTGTAGTTTTCATGTTTCTCTTTCTTGTTTTTTACGTGTTTATAGAACTTATTTTCTCAAAAGACATACTCAGGAGGATAGGATTACATGTCATGTCATACAAAGAGGAGATACAATTACGAACCAAACTTTATAACACACGCGAATTTAAGGAAGGAGGAGCGAGAATTATATACAAATAAAAGATCTTGAGAATTTGATATGGCTCAAAGAAAAAACAATTGGTCAACTAAATAATTTGATTTTAACAATTGGTTTTATAACTGCTATTAAACTTTTTCCTAGAATGGCAGCCTCTGTAATTATCAAACGATAAACTCCTTCGTCAGCTTCTATACACACAAAGATTCAAAGAAAATCACCTAACATAACTGAAATTATCAAACCAATTTGAGCTTATTCCCTTCTAATTTTTTTGAACTAGCTAGACTATCACATAACACAATGTTCTAGTTAAATGTTGATGATATGAGATTCATAATGTATATGCTTCCGGGTTCACGTAACACACCAATTGCTACTCCTATTCGTTTTTTTTTTGGATAATTAAAAGTTGTAACATTCTACGAACTTTTGAATATCTTCGCAAATTGTTGGAACTAATTTTTTGTCAAAGCTCGAGGGCTTGATAAAATTGTGTTAGTGTGAAAAGAAATGAGCTGAGCTATTTCTAATGAAATGTTTTCATTAACCGAGAAATGTTTTCTCGTGTATATATGTTGGAATAGTTGTGTCTTAAACGAACAACATGAGAGAAGAAAAGCCATACGTGCGACGTTCGCATCTTGGGCCTTGCTTGGGCCCGTGGACTTTTTGAGGTATCGATCGATACCCCTAGGTATCGATCGATACTCAGCGGGCCGACTTAAAAATCGCAGCCGCCTAAGATGATCTGGAAATATTCCTTTTATGATCTGGAAATATTCCTTTTTATGATCTGGAAATATTCCTTTTTATGATCTGGAAATATTCCTTTTATGATCTGGAAATATTCCTTTTATGATCTGGAAATATTCCTTTTCTGTCAGGGAAAAACCCTAGCCTCTCTCCTATATATACAACACGATTTTCACCTAAAAAGATTATCCTCTGATACACAATAAACACATACTAAAAGTTCTAGTAATAGTTTCTTCAATTCCCTACTGTCTAGAGAGTAAGTCTTTAATTTCGAGAGTATCGTAGAATAATGGTCGATAGATCTGGATCATGGTGTTGATGATTCAGTTAAACTTTGGTTGTATCCTGGGACTCATGGATCTATAAAACCCCGTCACACTACGGGAGATTCTTAGAGTTAAGGAAAGAGATTTATCTCGCCTCCTCAGATCTTGTTATTGCTTTATCGTTTTATAAATCGTCTGTTCCTTAACTGTTTATTTATTTATTATTATCGTGATTAAATCATTCCTGTCTGTAGTGTAAAATTTTGGTCCTACACAAATAACAACACGGAATGTTTGCCAAACGCAAATGCAACAAACCCATGTTAGACGTTACTTTTTCTCAAATCAAAAAAAGAAAAAAGAAAACCACGCTAAGTATTTCTATTTACAGCCATAGACTTAGCCATAGTGGATTAGAAATTACTAGACGACACAAAATACTATACAATATTTTTATATTGAGATATTTTCGAATAGTTATTTCAATAAATAAATGAAAAAAATAAAACATGGAGGCAAGAGAACCACATACAAAGAAAGAGTCCTACTAATATAGTAAAACCCTATATATCCCATACAAAAACGACACGTGGATCCTGATAGCCAATAAACAGCTACCGACGTAAGGCAAAGCAGATCGTTCCATCACGCGTCGCCCACGTGGTTACCGAATACACGTGGCAGCATACAAGTACCTTTAATTGGGCTTATAAGTACAAACCTTAAGCCCACATCTCTTCTCATCAATCAAAAACAAACACATCAAATTTCGTATAATAAACAAAAATATCTTGCAAGAAAAATGACAGACAAACAGCAGAGCTTCCAAGCCGGTCAAACCGCAGGCAAAGCTGAGGTCTCTCTTTGACACTTTGATCAAACGCGGTTGGAGATACTTATTTAACTACTAACATGTTTATGAGAATTTTGAAACACATTACACTATTTTAAACACATAGAATCTCGAACCATAACCTATCTATTTGAAGCACTAAGCAGCATATTAATTTTTAAGTGTGTGTGGACAATGGTGTGTATAGGAGAAGAGTAATGTGCTGATGGACAAGACCAAGGAAGCTGCTGCCTCAACTGGAGCGTCCGCGCAAACAGTAAGTGATCCATACACATATGTTATATACGGTATATGTATAGAAATATACGTTTTTAATATACATGTATACGTCGATCTCATATCTTTTATTATATGCTATTTGTATTTACGTATAGGCGGGACAGAAAATATCAGAGGCAGGAGGAGGAGCTGTTAATGTTGTCAAGGAGAAGACCGGCACGAACAAGTAGTGATTCAAAAAGCAAATAATTGAGAGTAATAATGTCCCTTTTTAATCAATTGTTGTGGTTTTAAATAAAAAAATTGATTATCATCTTCATCCTACTTCTTCTTCTTCTTGTTTTTAGTGTTTTAATTAATGTTTCTCTCTTTAGGTGTATGTTAATTTGGATGTTTATGTATTTAGCTTCCTGTTAATTTATAAACATCTCATTTAAGTTCCAAAAGCTTTATCCTTCTTATTCATGCACTTGATGCTTACATACCTACTTCATCTCGTTTTGGTTAAAATTGAATTATAAAGTTAATGGAAGCGAGATTATACAGATCTAATCAAGAACAACAAAAATCTTATAAATGACAAACAAAATAAGAACTTCCTGAAGGAGTTTTACAGAACCAAGAAATATAAATACAAATATAATATATATTAATAGATTAAGGCAATGATGTTTTCATAGCAAGTTCCAGATCGTTGTGGCCTTGTGGGCATGGTGAATATTGATCCAATTAAAACTATACGACAAAACTGGTAACCACAAGGAAACTATGGGCTAAAATCGAATTATACCAGGTTTTTGTTTTGTTTGTTGTTTACTCATCTTCGTCATCGCAATGGGACGGACCTTCTCTCTCAATTAGCTGTGTTTCCTTACCTCAAAAATCAAAATCCTCTCTAAAACCCTAACATTCCCCCGAGCTTCGCAATCGCTGTTCCTCCGTTCTCGTTTCTTTCGAAAGGATCAATCTTTTGATTCAGATCAGATCTAGTATACTATACCCTTTTGTTTTTTTGGCTAACCCAGATCAAATCAGAGATGAGATATCAACAATGGCGATTGATGCTTCTTCGAAGCTACCATCGGTCTCATATTGCTTATCCTTCTCCTTGTTCTCAGTTTCAGGTAACCTCCATTTCGACCCGATCTTTCTCTTGTTTCCTTCACCTACCTTCTGGGGTCGGAGCTTTGCAACAAAGCGAAGAGCTTCGTTCCTTAAGATCCCGAATGAGGAGCTCTGCAGGAATGGTGAAGTCAGTGGGTCGAAGCTTCTCGTCCGAGCCTGTGATCGAAGAGAAACCTACTGCTGAGTGTGTCGTGATTGATATCTTTAGCAGATTGAGTGGTGATGATGAGATTAGGAAAGAGTTGGAATCGAGTGATATCGTGATTAGCCAAGACTTAGCTTTGAAGATTTTGAGAAGGCTCGAATCAAACCCCGATGTTGCGAGAAGGTTTTTCCAGTGGATCACGGAGGCTTTTCCTGGGGAACTTACCTCGAAAAACTATAACATGATGCTGCGTATTCTGGGTGGCAATGGACTTGTCGATGAGTTTTGGGGGTTGGTTGATGCTATGAAGAAGAAAGGACATGGTTTATCGGCTAATGTTAGAGATAAAGTGGGTGAGAAATTTCAGAAAGATGGACTGGAGAGTGATTTGGTGAGGCTGAAAAGGCTTTTCCCTTCCGATTGTTTAGATAATTCGGCTGAAACTGTTTGCGATAGGGTGTGTGACATTGTTAAGAAGGCAGAATGGGGTGATGATGTGGAGAAACGGCTAAGAGATTTGAATGTTGAGTTTCAAAGTGATTTAGTGAAGATGATTGTGGGAAGTCTTGATGTTGTACCCAGGAAAGCTTTGCTGTTCTTCCGTTGGATTGATGAGTCTGGTTTCTTTAAGCATGATGAGAAAACCTATAATGCTATGGCTAGGGTTTTAGGAAAAGAGAATTTTTTAGATAGATTTCAGAACATCGTCGAAGAGATGAGGAGTGCTGGTTACGAAGTGGAAATAGAGACTTATGTTAGAGTTTCTACGAGGTTCTGTCAGAGTAAATTGATCAAGGAAGCTGTTGACTTGTTTGAGATTGCAATGGCGGGTAGTAGTAGTAGTAACAAACCCACCCCACACTGCTTCTCTTTGTTGCTCAAGAAAATTGTAACTGCCAAGCTTCTAGATATGGATTTGTTTTCAAGAGCCGTGGAAGCTTATACCATAAATGGTAAGGTGTTGACGGATGCTATGCTGAAATCTGTCTTGAAGTCTTTAAATAGCGTGGATAGGGTTGCCCAGAGCAATGAGGTGTTGAAAGCAATGAAGAAAGGAGGCTATCTTCCAAGTAGCGATCTGCAGAGCATGATCGCATCAGGGCTTAGTCGTAAGGGAAAGAAAGACGAAGCCGTTGAACTTGTAGACTTTATGGAAGCATCTGGAAATAACCTAGATGATAAGGCAATGGCTTCTCTTGTTGAAGGGTATTGTCATTCCGGGGAATTCGAGGAAGCTTTAGTGAGTTTCGATATAATGGTTGGAAAAGCAGGAGTCTCCTATGCTGATTATGCATTTGAGAAGTTGGCTCTTGCTTACTGCAACAAGAATCAGGCAAGAGATGCATGCAAGCTTTTGACTGCGCAAGTAAAGCAAAATCAGCTGAAACCTCGTCATAGCACGTACAAAATCTTGGTGAGGAATCTGTTGACAAAAAAGATTGCAAGAGATGGTGGGTTTGAAGAAGCTTTGAGTCTTCTACCAATAATGAAAGATCACGGATTCCCTCCTTTCCTTGACCCTTTCATGAATTACTTCTCAACAACTGGAACAAGCACCGAAGCTCTTGGTTTTCTGAAGGCTATGACCTCGAAGAATTTTCCATCTACCAAAGTGGTTCTGCGTGTATTCGAAACTATGATGAAGTCTGCAAGGCACAGTGAGGCACAGGATTTACTCTCTACGAGCCCAAACTATATCCGTAATCATCCAGATGTTCTAGAACTCTTCAATTCCATGAAACCTAATGAATCTGCTGTAGAAAAACCTAATGAATCTGCTTCTGCTTAGCCCCAGTTTTAGTTTACGTTCCTTGAAATCTTTTTTTTGTTTCTGGGCATTTGATTCAAAAAAAGTGCCAGAAAATTTTCTTGCTTTTTCCCTTTTGTTTACATGTATCACCATTTACCAGTTAAATGTCTTCATCAATCTGGTGCACTGCCAAAATAATTTCAAGGTACTCTGCTCTTTTAGTTTTCACTTGCTCATCATCTTCTGCTTCTTGGCTCTGCCATGGTAACCCATGATTGTTCTGAATCTTATTAACAAGATCTATCTTTAACTCCATTTTTCAATTTCAACTTTTTTCTTGTACCATGTAATAATGCCTATTGATCAATACTTCTGTTTGACATTGATAAGTTTATGGTATCAAAACGGTTGATCCATGAACCTTGACGATGAGATATGAAAAGTCACATACTGTCTCTGTTTAGTTAAGTTGGAATTAGAAAGGTAAATGATGTGCAAACCCAAAAGAAACTTCACTCTTGTTGTAGACAATCAACCAAGCCTTTTGTAATCGTCCATGGGCCTGAGAGATTTAGACACCAAAACTAAGCCAGCAAGAAGAGAACAGAAGGGATTCAAGGTCAGTTTCCATAGTCTGTTCTTTTCTGATTATTGATATAAATTAACAGGACCACAACCACAATCGGATATATATTGTAGTGCTGGTCTTTGTCGCTTTCTATGCCGAATTCTTTTGTTTTCGTAGATCGATCACAATCGTGAACTGTATATGTAAATGTTTGAAAGGTTGCACCGTTTTCATTCTCATTGTCAATCGCATCATCTCTGCAATTCTTTTTGAATTTTTCTGCCGGGAGTGTGGAGAAATAAAAGGACTGAACGAGGAGGAACAGATCGGCGAGAGAGCGACGTAGCAACACAAAAAGACAAGCTTTGATGGATGTTCTTACAAGAAATGAGACAAAAGAGTGGAAGAAAGAAAGAAATATGAGAGATGTGTCATCATTTCACTATGATTAGTTGCTGTTTAGAGAAGGGGACCGTTTCAAACCCTTGGAGTCATCTGGCGGGTTTCCGTTTTTTTAAGCAAAGCCTGAGATGCTTTTTTTTTACGCTGGTTAGAAAAAAGAGGAAAAAAAGAAAGTTAAAGCAGGTTTCCCATTCCAACGAGGAGACAAAGTTTCTATCACTTTCCCGGGAAAAAGCTAAAAAAGAAAAAAGAAAAAAGAAAAAAAGAAATCAATTCTGTAAGCACTAAGCACGCTTAGTTACCTGCTTGCTTGGGACCGAAAATGTAAAATCATATATTTAGGCATGTATCAAGTTGATTAATTACTTTAATTCTTTATACGCTTTATTTCAATGAGCTTGAAAACTTTTCTCATTTTTTTTTTTTTTTTGTCAATTACTCATTTTATTAAATTAAGTTTGGCCGGAAAAGTTATTAGCATTTATCGGTTCGTCTTACTTACATGGAAAAATAAAAAACTTCGTGTTCGAGCTCTTTTTACAAGAAAGTCGGCACATATATTCGATATTTGTGAAATAGAAAATAAGTTGAAGTTGATAAATGACACTCTGAATAGTCGGTAATTTCTCTTGTTAGAAGGAAGAGGAAATTTTTTTATCATTTAAAAATAGTAAAATACAAATGGAGTGAACTCTGTGTGTGTGTTATGGAGTGAACTTAAAATATCGCTATCAATACTGAGACATGTAATATACTCCGTGGTTATCAATTACTATAATTTACTTTTGTGTTATTGAGTAGGTCAGCATTTTATTTCTACTAGATAAACGTAAACATTTCGTTTTTATTGTATATGATAATTGGTATTTTTAAAAAATGATTTGAACTTCATCGGTATATGTTGATAATTTATTTGTATAAAACGTCGTGGCTAATGGCTATGACTATGGGTGATGAAAAACGAAATGTTTACGTTTTGTTTATACCAAATACAATAGATTTGAATAGGCATATCATTTGGTATGTTAGGTGAATCCCGAACGCATTTTACATATGCTCAGAACACAATTGTCCCAGATATCCAAAAAGTCAAAAACAATGATCATGAGTTTGTTAACGAAACAAAAAAAAATGAAAACCAAATAACATAAACTAATCCAGATATTCTTAATGTTTAGAGCTATTTAAAAAATCTTAAATGCAATTATACAACAACTTTGTATAGGATTCTAATTCGTCATTTAATATTTCAAGTCGATATATATTAACTTTGTGATGATTTATAGTTTTGAATTCGTAACACCAAATTACATTTATAAGAACTATATAATATCATCTTTTTGAATGCCACAACTATTTCTTTTTTAATTAAACAAAAAAAAACTAAAGCTAACCACGATTTGATGTAATAATCACATAGATAAGGGAACTGATGGCAAGTTGCTTCGACGATTCACTTACATGGACCGACAAGACATGGTTATAATCATTTTATTCCAATAAACCATGCAAAATACAATTATTGATAAAATTTTATCCAAATGGAACACAAACTTAATTTCAAATTCTCATGATTTCAACGGATTCTAAGAAACAATATGATCATAACTTATTTGTTGTCTACTTGATGACTCGCAGTGACCAGTCCACTAAAATTTCAGGAACTATAAAAGTATAATATTCGAAAAAGAAAAGCTACAAATATTCCATATGCTTTTAAACCTACCTTTTAATAGGCTGCCTACGTTTTTCTTTTTCTTTTTCTGCCTACGTTTTCCATTATCATTTACAGGTAATTTGGATTTGTTTTTCCTTCCAGCTTCAATTTAAAATTTTATGGGAAAATTTCCATAAAAAATATTTCAACTAAATTACAATAAGTTTTTTAATATTTCAACTATTTTTGTGTGTAGAAAAATATTCAAACTAATATATTTTTTCATGACAAATAGAAAACACTAAGTGAGAAAAAACAAAAGTCTTGGACAATTGGGTTTGTACTATATCATTGCCAACTTTAACAAAAAAAAATTAGGTGTATACATTGCCAAGCGTACATGCAAATGTAATGGCTATAAATCGCAGAAATAGGTTGAATCGTCATAAACGAATTAGAAGATCACTTAAAAATCCAAAATGAAAGATCAAAAGATGTAAATTATCTTCATTTTTTGTTGTTGTCAAAGATGTAAATTATCCTATTTTAATTTATAGTATATCTCATCTTGATCTTTCCATACTTAACTATTTTTATTATTTTTGCTGAATATGAATTTTCCACTCATTTATGAAACCGTCATGTGGTACTTCCATTAATCACAGAGAAAAAGCTTTAGTAAAACTCAATCTCTATTTTAGAGTTTAAATAAAGAGCGGTGAGCTTGAAATCTTAGTTTTAATTTGTGAGCAATTGTGTGACTCTAAAATAGAGATTTGTGTCTATATATCTCTCTTGAAATCTTAGTTTTAATTTGTGACCAACAAATTTTGTATACAATTTTAAACTTATATACGAAATCTATAAATTGTACTAATCACGCAAAAAAAAAAAACGTATAGTAAAAAACAATCACGCAAATAAAACGATGGCTAAATAATCTAATACTATAATTTCATCAAATACTATCCCCCTAACATTATTGAAGTTGAGACAGTTTAGCTCCACCACCTCAGGCATAGGACTCAAGTTGGGAACCATCTTTCTCCATCTGCATTCTGCACAGTCTTTCATGTCATGTTTTGTAATCTTATACCTACTATAGTATTTATGATTTTTATTTTTGTTTCCTCTGAAATCTACAGAACCCATTTTCCATCAAACGTCATATCAAGGAGAAAAGCATTAAATTATTAATGATTGTTTCTCATAAATCGAGTTTTAAGAAACCGTGTCGCGTGGACAAAACTATAAAAACTTGACTAGGAATGACGCTTGGGAAAGTAATTATATAATGTTTTCTTTTTGGTTTACAGGTCGCGGTACGTATCGATGAAGATAACCATGATGTACGAATGTCAATATATTTAAATAAATAGAACGTTGCAAAATCATTCTAATATGTGCTACTTTATATATATAAAAAAATTACAGGTACTTCACTAATTAAATTAACAACATTGTTTCGTTGATCGAAATCATAATCTAAAAAAATATTATTGTGTAATTGATTATTGACATGAGAATAAAAATCTAGCATAGTTTGGACTAGCTTTGAAAATTTTAGTTTATTGGGCAAGTTAAAAATACAGATAGATTCGTGTTCAACAGTAAACAGTAGTAGCTCTAGAGTTTTGTATGACCATCATATCGCATTTGAGTTTTCAATGTAACCGTTGTTCTTCATATAATTGATTCTTCAGACGTTGAATGAATTTTGTATTATTATTATTTTGTGAAGAACAAATATACATTGTTTAGTTTTCCATTATCAAATACAAAATTAGTTTTTAATTGAATTTGTATTATAATAAAAAGTCTTCTCTAATTTTTAAATAATCTTAAAACCCCATAAAAACATTATAATAAATGATACTAGTATAATAACTTTTGACTAAAATAAACCATAGGAGTATTTGGTTTAATCTTTATCAAAAAAGAGTATTTGGTTTAACACCATATATAGTAGGGGTGGACCTATCATCCGAGATTCGATATGAAATCCGTTCTGATCTGCTCTAAAAATCCGGATATCTGAGGAGGTCGGATCCGGATAATAAAATCTCAGATCCGTCAAAACCAGATCCGGATCCTTTAAATATACTAGAATTTTTTTATTAATAGGTTTTCAATATCTTGAGATTTATATATAAAATAATAAAAATAAAAGAAAATATATTTTTCATAATAACCATTTTTTTTTTACAAAATAGTATATAAAATTTTAATTTTTATAATTATTTTTAATATTTTAATTTTTTTTTACGGATCCGGATCCGGATATTCATAAATATCTTAATATCCGGATATCCGAAAAGCCACAAAGCCGAATAAAAATAATTAAAACTTGAATATTATGGATACGGATACGGACCCGAATATCTTGAAATTTTCAGATATCCGGATCCGTTTCACCCATAATATATAGTATATATTTTGAACAAATGCAAATGCTTGTCGTAATATAACTGCCAACTCACATAGACAAAACCTAGTGAAAACGACAAGCGGTTTGGACAAATTGTAAGGTTAAAATTTTAATGTCTTGTACTTGGACTATGGGCTATCTCATTATCTAATTTTATGAATAAATAAATAAATATATAAGTACATTACAAGATATCGAATATCTTATAGTGAATTTAAATTTTGCAGTTGTAAAATAAAAAGTGGGATAGACTTTTTGTATTTTGAATGTTAAGAACTTGTATTGTGTTTTGAAAATTTGACGGTCTTTTATATATATATATATATATATATTATTTTGGTGTTCAGATTAAATGTGATCGTTATCTCTTAATGGAAATTAATCGAATCTATTTTTTTTTCCATGCAAAATGCCAAACTAAGTTCCGCATAATTAATAAAAGACTGAAAACTAAAATAAATAAAATCGGAAAAGTATATATACTATAAAGCAAGAAATACCCTACATACATACCATACAATTAAATCACTAAACTCTCGTGTTTAAAATCAAGGATGTAAATATACTGGATGGACTATTTGGTCAATTGAGCTTTAGTCTAATTTTTTTTATCTGTGGGGGATTTTACTGGAAAACAAACAAATCATCAATATATATGTTTATCTCTGGGCCCTGGATTAATCATGTATTGTAGCGAAATCCTCAATGCTAAAAATCTATGTAAAATGTGAAATCTCTAATTATTTAATGAATTTATCTTCCTTTAGTTATTGGTAATTAAACATACATCTTAAATTAGCGTGTTAAAAAAAAGGAATACTAACATTTGGCGCCAATTATATATATTAACATACAACATTTTTGTTTGAAAAAGTATTTATATATTTAACTAGGGTGCGGTAAATATTTTTCTAATTTTTTTATTATCTAATATTATTTGTTTTTTTTGTTCTCGTAGTTAGTAAAATTGTTTCTATCAGTTTAAAATCTGTTTATTTTTTTCCTATGTTTAAAAAAAAAACTTCTTAAATTTATGTTATCTATGAGTTTGTTTAGTTGATGATACATTTTTTTCCTTTGTTTTTTTTCTCTTTGATGGTCAGTTTTTGCATTTGGTTGGTTTTTTAGAGAGAATTATAGTATCGTTTTAATTTTTTTAGAAGTGAGTATTTTTAAGTTGATCTAGTGTAAATGTATTGTTTTAAAGTATACGACTTAGTAAATGGATAGATATTGACTCCCCTTCTTTGTTTACTTTTTCTGAATGTTTTTTCCCCAAATTTAATAATGTTTTCTGAATTTAATTTTAGATTATTACATCTATACATGATTTAGATTTTTTTATCATTGTTTATGTATTTCCCATTTTGAAATATAGAAATCATTAATGACTAATATAACATAATTCTGGTTTGAAATAATGAGAATTTGAAATTGCGCTATAAAGACTTTACGGTGAAACGGCTACATAATAATGGTGGAGGTGGTTTTGCTCACAAATTGAATACGACATTAAAGACAACATAATGTTGATTCATCTCTCGCTTAAATCGTGTCCACTATCTTCTCTATTACGATTGATTGATAGATCATTTTTTGGATTTATCGTCCATTCGTCGTCTCTATCAAACTGTTCTCCATCGGTGAGTCTGACGAAATTATTTTTGGGTAAACAACGGTTTACAAAGTTGGGCTCATTAAGGTCTGATACTCGTCCATGTTACGCCTTTTAAGATTCAATTTTTTTTTTTTGGGATGTGTGTTCAGATTTCGTGAAAAGAAGGGGAAAAAATTGACGCACATATTTGGAATGTCGCGATTTTGATTTTCTTCCAATAACCTAATCCGAAACTCAGCCGTTACTGTGTATGGGTTATTCTCACTGTCATTGCCGTGTTCGAATTGATGATCGGTAAGTAATTATCATTTCCCAGGTTTAGTTTCCGACGGTTTGGTGTTTAATCACGATTGAAAAAAAAAACTCATATGCAAATTCATGATTCGACTGGAATTATCTAGATTTGACTTGTTTCCTTCTTTAAACAAAATGCGTGCGTTGTTGATTTCATCATTTTCTTCTTTTAAATTAAAATAGTAAGCAAGTGTGGATTATGGGTGGTTGGAATTGACGATTTCTGTATTATTGAGCTAAATCATAGTTTTCAGTAATTTCATCTCTAAACTAAAATCGTATTTGTTTTAGAGAAATTGTGCATAAAGCTATACATTAATTGTGATGCCTGTTGTTGGTTTAAAAGATGAGTAACTTTAAGCAAATGGTTTAATCGAGTGGTTGAGACGTTATCATATAGAGGTGTTACCTTTGGAATAGTGTAGCTTCGACACTAACCGGAGATTGAGAGGAGCTCTTATGCACCATTAGTATCTTCTGCGTTTGTGTGTAATCTGCATTACACCAATCTTCAATTCTTTAACAACTTTTTTTGGGTTTAGTCTCTGCTTATATAAGCGTCTCTTGTTTCATGGTTCATTGCAACTTTCATGAAGGTATATCCGGCGATGAAAACCTATGAATACAGATTCCGCGTTTTATTGCTTACATATTGCTATATTTTAATTTACGGGTTTAGAACAAGGCAATTCATAGAAGTGGCTATCTCATGGTTTATGCTTGTACCTTTTGGCGTTGGTGTTAATTTATGTGTCCATATATTTAGGTGTCAATATGTTTTAGTCTTCATACGTAATGTTGGTCCTATATTTAGTCAGAGTGGGCTAGGCTTTTTATTTTTTGAAGTAGTTTGGCCTATCATTGAGGTTGATATTTTGGAGATTTTTTGTACAAAATAGTAGATGTCTAGGTGAATGATGAAATGGCGAAAATAAAAATTATCAAAACTAACTATATATATCTTGGTAATTCCACACATCGAGAAGACAAATATGCTGAAAATTGAGTGGGCAACAAAATCAATAAATAAAAAATATTTTTGAGCCTAGTTTCTTTTTCATATATAATCTTCTTCTGGAAGTTCTCAACATATTAACCCCAAATGTTGATGACATGTAAACATATATATATATATTTATAACCCTTTAAAAAAAGAGTAATTGCAACAGATGATAATTAATAACTACAAAATTAAGTCTACTTTTTTACTATTACTGTTCATCTAAAAAAGACTTTCTCACCCCATCTCTTCCAACTAATTACCTTTTGTTTTTGTTTTTGTTTTCTCTCTCATCCATGGTTGCAGAAGAAGAAGAAGAAGAAAGAAAGAAAGAAAGAAAGAAGAAGAAGAAGAAAGAAGAAGAAGAAAAAGAAAAAGAAGAAGAAGAAAAAGAAAAAGAAGAAGAAGAAAAAGAAGAAGAAGAAGCAGATGCCGACGATGGAGGCGAGGACGGCGGCGGCGGCGGAAAAGATTACGATAGAGGCGACGCCGGTGAGAAGAAGAAGAAAGAAAATAAACCGAAGCCGGCGACGGAGGCAAAGACGGTGACACCGGCGAAAAAGAACCCGACGCCGGCGAAAAAAAACCCGACGCCGGTGACACCGGTGGTATGAACAGTGTCGCCGGATTATCATATGATAGCTGAATTAACACAATAATATATGATATGATAACTGGTTTAACATGACAATTTCATAAAAATGAACATAATAACATGGGTTAACATGACAATGTTAACTGGGTTAACATGACAATGTTAACGATGATAACTGAGTCAACATGATAATGTTAACGAAGTTAACAATGATAACTGGGGTAACATGACAATGTTAACGCTGATAACTGAGTTAACATGATAATGTTAACGATGTTAACAATGATAACTGGGTTAACATAACAATGTTAACGATATTAACAATGATAACTGGATTAACATGACAATGTTAACGATGATAACAATATGTTTTTTGGGTATGAATAGTGACCGTTAAATTTAAATGAACAGTGCGTCCGTCAGATGAACAGTGTCGCCGGATGGCATTTTTGTGATTGTTAAAAAAAAAAAAAGGATATTTTGGGTTTTCTCTTTCTCCTCACCTAATTTTCAAATCAACTTCTAATTTTTTGGTCAACCTACTATATACACCTAAATCACCCTTAAAAAAAAATGTAAACATATTTATACACTGAAATATTAGGTCTAGCCATGGAATGTTGGATTCCCTATCTACCAAGCAATCAGACACCCGTGTTTTTTCTTTTCTTTTTTTTTTGGTTTGGAAACATAAAATATTCCAATTTTAATCATCCTTGAAACTCAATAATTTATTTCCATAAAAATTCTACACTGTATAAGAAACATTTTAGATTGTAAAGATATGTGAAATAAATTCAGAAGTGAAAAATGTATATCTTTTAAAATAGGGCCATAGACAAAAAAACACGGCAGAGTGGCAGCTAGCAAAAGAACAGTATTCTAATTTCCTGCTTTACCCTTTTAAATTTTTGAAATACAAATTATATTTGCTCTACTACTGACTATTCTTTTGTCCATTATTTACAACAATATGGGTAAATATTAATACTATTTTTTTGTTTTCTACATTTTTAATATAATTTTATTACTTTTTTAACGGTCTCCCCACACACAAAAGCTTTATCGACAAGCATGCTATGAACTTCGCTTTAGACTACCAATGAATCTCGTATTTCTTTTCCTTCTTTGTTTTTCTCGTTTCTGACACACACAAAAAATATTTTTTTTGATAAAGATTATGCTTTTGGTGAAGTGGGTTCCTCTGCCATTTCTTGATGTTGAAATGTTTATACTTTAACCCAAAAACTTTAAAGAAAAAGAATAAAGATTTGGTTTTTGATTCTTCCAATCTCTCTCTCTCTCTCTCTCTCTCTCTCTCTCTCTCTCTCTCTCTCTCTTTCGCTCTCTTTTTGTCTCCTTTTCTTTCNTCTCTCTCTCTCTCTCTCTCTCTCTCTCTCTCTCTCTCTCTCTCTCTCTCTCTCTCTCTCTCTCTCTCTCTCTCTCTCTCTCTCTCTCTCTCTCAAATACCAGATTATCTGGAAACTGAGTACATCTTGTTTTCTGCTCATTCCCTTCTCTCTGTTCAACAATGGAGAGTACTATACGTATGATGATGACGATGAGAAGATCTTTAGTTTATTTCTTGGGATTCCTTTGCCTTCTCTGCTCTGTAAACGGTTTGCTTTCTTCTAAAGGAGTTAACTTTGAAGGTAATTCATTAAAAAATTTCAATTTTCCTCCTCACTCTTTTGCAAAAGATTTTCAGCTCTCTATTTCTCTCTCTTAAATTCTCACTTTTGTCGTTCTTGATCCAAACTAAAGTGGCAAGTGAATTTTTCTTCAGTGCAAGCTTTGATGGACATAAAAGCTTCATTACATGATCCTCATGGTGTTCTTGATAACTGGGATAGAGATGCTGTTGATCCTTGTAGTTGGACAATGGTCACTTGTTCTTCAGAAAACTTTGTCATTGGCCTGTAAGTTTCACATTTACATTCATTCATATATTACACTGATGAGCGACCAAATTCATGTGAAGAAACAAAAATGCTTTTATTGTATTACAGGGGCACTCCTAGTCAGAATTTATCTGGTACATTATCCCCAAGCATTACCAACTTAACAAATCTTCGGATTGTGTGAGTACTTACTGTTTACTAATTGAACTTTTGACTTTATACTCTGTGTCTTGTCACTTGTGTGTGTGTGTGTGTGTGTGTGTGTGTGTTCTTAATGATTTTTCTCTTGCAGGCTTTTGCAGAACAACAACATAACAGGAAAAATTCCTTCTGAGATTGGTCGGCTTATGAGGCTTGAGACTCTTGATCTCTCTGATAACTTCTTCCGCGGTGAAATTCCTTTTTCACTAGGCAATCTACGAAGCTTGCAATACCTGTAAGAATAGAAAAACAAAAAAAGAAAGTTATTTATGGATCTCTTAATTTGTGTTGTTTTAAGGAATTTGTGATCTTGATATGTGATATTGTGTATCATCAGGAGGCTTAACAACAATTCTCTCTCAGGAGTATTTCCTCTGTCACTATCCAACATGACTCAACTTGCCTTTCTGTAAGCTAATTAGTCTTCACTTCACATTATTCAGTAAAGCTATTCATATACAGTGACATGTAATGTAATGTTGAGATTTGATCTGTTTTGTTTTCAGTGATTTATCTTACAACAATCTTAGTGGCCCTGTCCCAAGATTTGCTGCAAAGACCTTTAGGTGATTGATTCTCTCTCAATGTCTCACTCTTTCACTCTATGATCAACTCTTAACGTTTCCCTTTTGATTACAGCATCGTTGGGAACCCGCAGATCTGTCCGACGGGTAATGAACCAGACTGCAATGGAACTACATTGATACCAATGTCTATGAACTTGAATGAAACTGGAGGTAAACTAACTAGCTGCTTGAAGTAAACTTCAATCTTGGAAAAGTTTCAGTTTTAGCTAGGCTTATCTTTGATAATATATATAACTAACATCTGCTTTCCCTTTTTAAGCTTCTTTATACTCCGGTAGATCGAAGAATCACAAAATGGCAATCGCAGTTGGATCCAGCGTTGGGATTGTATCATTGATCTTCATTGCTGTTGGGTTGTTTCTCTGGTGGAGACAAAGACATAGCCAAAACACATTCTTTGATGTTAAAGGTTTGATCTTTCTCAGTTTCTTTCTTGCATATAGAACATTCTTAAGATATTCATTTGAAAGAATTTTCCTTTATTATGTTTCATCAGATGGGCATCATCATGAGGAAGTTTCACTTGGAAACCTGAGGAGATTTGGTTTCAGAGAGCTTCAGATCGCGACGAATAACTTCAGCAGTAAGAACTTATTGGGGAAAGGCGGCTATGGAAATGTATACAAAGGAATACTTAGAGACAGCACTGTGGTTGCGGTGAAAAGGCTTAAAGATGGAAATGCATTAGGAGGGGAGATTCAATTTCAGACAGAAGTCGAAATGATCAGCTTAGCTGTGCATCGAAACCTCTTAAGACTCTATGGTTTCTGCATCACGCAAGCTGAGAAGCTTCTGGTTTATCCTTACATGTCCAATGGAAGCGTTGCATCTCGAATGAAAGCAAAACCAGTTCTTGATTGGAGCATTAGGAAGAGGATAGCGATAGGAGCTGCAAGAGGGCTTGTGTATCTCCATGAGCAATGTGATCCGAAGATTATCCACCGTGATGTCAAAGCAGCGAATATACTTCTTGATGACTATTGTGAAGCTGTGGTTGGCGATTTCGGTTTGGCTAAACTCTTGGATCATCAAGATTCTCATGTCACAACCGCGGTTAGAGGCACGGTGGGTCACATTGCTCCTGAATATCTCTCAACTGGCCAATCCTCAGAGAAAACCGATGTTTTCGGGTTTGGGATTCTTCTTCTTGAGCTTGTAACCGGACAAAGAGCTCTTGAGTTTGGTAAAGCGGCCAACCAGAAAGGCGCGATGCTTGATTGGGTTAAAAAGATTCATCAAGAGAAGAAACTTGAGGTGCTTGTGGATAAAGAGTTGCTGAAGAAGAAGAGCTATGACGAGATTGAGTTAGAAGAAATGGTGAGAGTAGCTTTGTTGTGCACACAGTATTTGCCTGGACATAGACCGAAAATGTCTGAAGTTGTTCGAATGCTCGAAGGAGATGGACTTGCAGAGAGATGGGAAGCTTCTCAAAGATCAGACAGTGCTTCAAAATGTAGCAACAGGATCAATGAATTGATGTCATCTTCAGACAGATACTCTGATCTTACTGATGACTCTACTTTACTTGCGCAAGCAATGGAGCTCTCTGGTCCTAGATGAAATCTATACACGTATCTAAAGAAGAAGAAGAAGAAGAAGATGTTTCTTGTTTTTTTGTATAATATAGAGAGTTTGTATTTTGGGAATGTTGTGTCTCTGTAACTGTATAGGCTTTGTTATGTAAGAAGTTAATTTACTCTACTTAGGAGTTAGGGTTAGTTCATAGTTTTTACATTGTATGTTCTTGGATTTCATGTTTGGAATTTGGGAATTTCTAGTTTGAGAATTGCAATTTATTACATTATTATATATAAAATTTTTGTTTTTTCAATTAAAGTAAAGTAAAGTAACACATAACATTTTTGTGACACTGTAAAACTCTAATTTACCCAAATCTCTATTTATTAAAATTGACATGGAATAGTTATCGATTCATTTGACAAAAAAATAAAAATAAATGGCGATTAAATTTAGTCGTAACCAAAACGTAAATTAGATTGTTTGACCTAAGCCGCGTTTCATTTTCTCCTGTCTCGCGCGTAGCCATATCCTTATTGCTCTCTCGCCGCCGTAGCTCAACGCTCTCCGGCCAACTTTAGCAGGTAAGTCTCCGTTCATTCGAGTTTACTCTCCGCCTCGATTCATTGGATCTTCTCGATCATGTCTATATCAGCTGGATTTTAGGAACTAAAACTTAGGCATAATATTGACGACCTTAGTCAAAATAAGAAATATAGATCTTTTATTTATATCATAAAAAAATAACAAATTTTTAAATATTAATGATTATGCGCGGATCGTATTCGTATACGTTTTTACTATCACTATTCATTCGTGCAAGTTTAGACATGTTTTTATTTAAAGATCAATTTCAAGCATGTGATTTACATTTCTACATTTAATTACCCAAGTTAGAAACTTCAAACCTCTCATAATTAATAACTCCTTACACAAACCGAAAAATCTCAATGACAAACACATTTTCGTCATGAATATTAACTACAAGTTCATAATACAACCAAAATATTGATACATGCTTTGGACTTTTACATTGGGAGATAATTTTTTCTCATGTTTGATATATTCATTATGGAGAACCAACTCATGAAGCATTTGGAGAAGAACTTGTGTGCCTTTTCTTTTCTGCAAAACTGCAATTAAAGAATCAATTAACATATTTAAGCCTAGAAGAGAAAGATTGACTATACGCTATTTTATTTATAGTTAATTACACATAAGATAATATTGTATTTTACCCATAACTCATTTTACAAAATCTCAATCTTTCTCTTAAAAAGTTAAAATCTAAAAATTTCGAGAACATAGTCTACAACAAAGCTAAAGACGAAGTGATCATTTTTTTTTCCTATAAAAACTCATACGTTTGATCAAAACCACTGATTCCATAGTAAAATTAGAGACGAATTGGATATAATTGGTTATGCAAAACATTTTGCATTTGTAAGAAATTCAAATGCCCAAGTTTTCTAATTTTAAAACGATCTATTTAGGATGAGAGAACAATGCTTGAGCAAAAACAAAATGAAGCTACCAGATAAGAGAAGCAAAACGTAACAAAAGAGATACTAAATTGGAAATCTTTTCAAAAGTATGTGTTATGTCTCTTTCTTAAATTTGCAAGAGAAAGTTTATGTAGTTAAAAACGGTAGTTGGGACTCTAGGAGGCAATATAGTTTTGGGTTGACTCTGGTACACTACCCCTAATATACAACTTCTTCGATATACAGCCTATATTTTTCGTCTCTTTTCTACACACCACAAACAAATTTATTCTTTACTAAACATCATGAACTTTGTATTCTCTTATAATTACAACATAACGACTAAAAATTATGGTTGAGTTTAATAAACCGGTAATCGTGTTTAAAAAACTATGATTAAGATAATCCGACCCGTTAACCTCTAACCTGACCCGACTCCCTACCCAAACGTAATGAAAAAATTAAATCGAATCAATATTTTTTTTTAATTGTGTTTTCAAATTTAATTGTGTTTTGGAATCAATATTTTCTTTTAATCCACAGAACATGACACAATTCGATTCTTGGATTTTTTTTTTTTTCTCATATAAACTTTGAGATTTTGCTAGGAGAAAATATTGATGAAATCTCTTTTTCTCTTCTTTTTTTCTCTCGTCTTTACAACATAGTTATGTCCCCAAATTGATTTTGTTTTTTCAATAAGTTTGGGTCAGGGAGTCGGGTTAGGGGTTAAAAGGGTTGGATTATCTTAAACGTAGTTTTTTAAACGCAATTACCGGTTTATTAAACTCAATCACAATTTCTAATCGAAAAGAGAATACAAAGTTCACGATGTTTAGTAAATAATTTTTTTTTTTTGGTGTGTAGAAAAGAGGCGAAAATTTTAGGATGTATATCGAAAAAGTTGTATATTAGGGGTAGTGTACCATAGTCAACCCTATAGTTTTAGAGAAAAAAAATGCAAAGTGTATACATTATTGGCGCTAATAGAGTGTGAACAAAAAAAATAATACGGATGAAAGACATAAAAAGTTTTTGTGGACTGAGAAATATTAGCTTGTCAAAATATTGTGTGGAAAGTAATGACATAGTAAAAAATAAGTTAATGTGTATTAGTGTTTTGTTTTTACTGGTTTTTCATTTAATATTTTTTATGATGTGTTTTCTTTAAAAAACACAAAAATCTAATAAACCGTAAATATGTGATATTTTAGAATGCAATATAAGTTTAGATTATGAGTTGCTTTTGTTATTCACATAGATATAGATACGAACCTTACTTATTAGATACCAAGTTTCTTTGGACCTGAATCTCGATTTAAATGTGTCGGCCTTTCACTTCCACTTGACTTCTTCCCGAGAATTTGCAGTTACCTTTGCTCTGATTTTCTCTATCTCACCTTCCACTTTGTTTAGCAAGACCACTCGATGCCTTCTACGTTTGTGACGGTGAAGAACTTCTTCCACAATTGCGTTGATATTGATTCCCAAATCAATGCATCCGCAAGGTCCTAAAAGATCCAGAAATATCCCGTAAGAAGACCAGTGATCGTGCCAGAACGAAACTCCAATTCCACTGCGAATTTCCAGTCGATTGAAAGACCAGTCATTCATACTGTTGAGAAAATCGTTTGTGGATTATTAGCTAAAAAGATAACACAAAGTTTGATCACCGAGTTCTCGGCCTCTAACCGGTACATCTCGAAGAGTACTCTTGCTGCCAAAACTTCACTATCTCAAAGGAGTTACAAAGAGAGTTACATGTACTTACAACAACTAAGCAGAGAAAAATGAGGAATGATCTACAACGTCAAAAGACAAGAGAAAACATTCTCTTTCTAGATTTGTATTCTTTAGATCTCTCCCATACTGTATTGTCTATTCTTTTCCTCTTTTTAGAATACTCTCCCTAGTGTCCTGTCCAAATACGATCTTCTGTAGCTTAGCAAATAATGTCTCTGTTTGGGCCCAGTTGTTTTTCTGTCAACTTTCGTCTGGCCCATGAAGGCCCATCTTCACTGTGAATTGTCAAACAATACGCAGCCCAACAACAAACTCCACCACACGGACCTGTGATGTCGAAACCTAGACATCAACCTCTCCTCTTACTCTGCTCGTGAAACTAGCAGTCGCCGAGTCCAAAACTCCACCGGCAGGTTACTCCGACGGGTCACCCATCTTCTCCGGCGAGCCGCCTCTTCCTCCTAGAGCTCTCACTTCTCTGGCGGTCAACGCCTTCTTTCAAGGGCTCCGAATTTTCAAATCGAAAACACCTCTCCATCTACTCGTTTGGAGTGAGAGTTGCAGATCCTTGGCCATCTCCACCAGATCGGACCTTTTCTGTCTTCTCCGGAAAACCGGAACCGCCGCCGTCACCTCCAATAGATCAGGTATCTCTAATCTCCCTCATTCCTCTGACTGTCACGGTTTTAGATTAGGTGTACCTGATTTTCCAGAAGGATCGAAACCTGATTCCTGTTTCGATGCTTCTCAGGTGATCAGCTTCATCACCCTCCGGTGACTTCCTCTGAAACTCCGGCGAACTCCACTCTGCTTCGACAAATTCCGGCGATCGTAACTTGCATCGACCAACCTCCAAAAAATAAAATCCTCAGGTGAATCCTCTTTAGCCGATTTCTGTTGCCTTGGCTAAACCAATTTCAGATTTTAGTTTTACTTGAGAGTCTGAACCCGATTCTCATGATCAACAGCTTGATGTATATACTAATAGATCAAAAGCTTGCTGTAAAAAAATTATATCATGGGCCTTTTTTTAATAAAGTTTTAAAACATAAAAAAAAACTGGGCTTTAGACCTAGGGCGGTCGCTCCTCTAGCCATGGGTAAGAGCCGGGACTGACCTTAGGTAAGAGCCGGGACTGACCTTAGGTAAGAGCCGGGACTGACCTTAGGTAAGAGCCGGGACTGACCTTAGGTAAGAGCCGGGACTGACCTTAGGTAGAGTGGAATTTTTCAGGAAAAATCCGACAATGCCTACCGTGAGTGTTGGCAGAGACCGTTTGTTCGCTGCCCTTGGAGAATTCTACAGTAAGTACTAAGAAACTCTTCCTTCTTCAATCCACAACTTGTTTTTTTTTTCCTTTTCCTTGTTTGTTTGATTCGGTATGTTCTGATTTCGTCTCTTCTTCTTTGAATTCTGTAGCGCAGGAAGAGTTTGAGGATCTGTGTTTCCGTTTTGGAATTGAGCTTGATGATGTGGTTAGTGCCTCTTTCTTTTCAATGTTTTGTGGGTTTCCTGGTTAGGTTTTCCCCTGATTAGTTTGTGCATCGTGCAATGTCTAGACAACTGAGAAAGCAATACTCAGGAAAGAAAAGCACATTGAAGAAGAAGCTGATGATGACGAAGAAGTCATCTACAAGATTGAAATTCCTGCCAACAGGTGAAACCATCTGCATTTGATGATAGTTGTTAAAGAAGATGAACTGATTTTGTTATTTACATCTTAATCAATGCAGATACGATTTGCTCTGCCTTGAAGGGCTTGCTCAAGCTCTTCGCATTTTCAACAAGAAACAGGAGATACCAACGTATAGGCTTGCTGACATTGGCAAAGACAAGATACTTAAAATGAATGTTAAATCAGAGGTGTCTATACCTTGCCTTTCGCAACAAGTAACAACCTTCTTTTGTTTTTCTTTCCCTTCATGATTGAAGTTTTGTCTTTTGCAGACATCTCAGATTCGCCCATTTGTTGTCTGTGCTGTTTTAAGAGGCGTAACCTTTGATGAGGGTCGTTACAACAGCTTTATAGATCTTCAGGATAAGCTACATCAGAATATTTGCCGGTAAATGACATTGCCAGTTTCGCATACGATTGATTATTAACTGCAAATATCACTTTGTGGTTTGCATTGACATTTATTCCAATATTTGGCTTCTATGCTCTGCAAACGCTGTAGTATTCGTTTTTCTTCACTTCATATTTCAGGCGAAGATCCCTGGTTGCTATTGGAACTCATGACTTAGATACATTACAGGGCCCATTCACATATGAGGTGAGTGTTATACTCTTTTTTTCTACTTTTATTATTATCTTCTACTCTTCCTTACTGATCTTGTTTGGTGTCATTCCTTTAGCTGAAATGATAATCAAACTTAGAAACAATCTTTTTCTGTATATACGGATTTTATGATAGGCCATTGATACTGTGGTCCTTGCTTCTTATTTTCAGGCTTTGTCGCCGATGGATATCAATTTTGTACCTTTGAAGCAAGTAAGTTGCTGTTCTCTGCTGCTGCCTGCTGATATAGATATATGATTTTATTTCTCGTTGTTTATAGCATTTGTATCTTAACGCTGATACAGATATATGATTTTGCTTCTCATGTCACAATTTCTCGTTTTTTTACAATAACATAAAGATGGTTTTATGTTTGTTATCCTGGCTGATACCAATCTCTTGGTGCAGACTAAGAGCTTCAGGGCTGACGAACTGATTAACTTTTACAAGGTAAATCATGAATGAAATATTTTTTTTTGAAACCAGAAAATTTATTATTTTCTGGTTCATATGAGCCTGAATATTTACTCACCTGCAACCTTTTCTTCTTAAAAATGTACCCTTTCCTGATGGCTGTTTTATTTTATTTTTATTTTTTACTTTCTTGCAGTCAGATTTGAAGTTGAAAAAATATCTACACATAATTGAGAGCTCACCCGTCTTCCCTGTTTTATACGACAATAAAAGGTATTTAGTGGTTCTTCGCAGTAAAATATGTGTATGTTGACTATTGATTGTTGATTGTTGATTGTTGCAGAACCGTGCTATCATTGCCACCTATTATCAATGGTGCACATTCAGCAATTAGCCTGCAGACAAAGAATGTCTTCATTGAATGTACAGCAACTGATTTGACCAAGGCCAAGATTGTTTTGAATACAATGGTAATGCGGTTAACAAATCAACATTTACTGTGCTTACCTGATTAGTGATTCAATGATCATTCGTTTTGTTTTCCAGGTGACAACTTTTTCGGAATATTGTGAGAGAAAATTTGAGATTGAGCCTGTTGAAGTTACATATGACAAGGGAGAGTCATACATCTATCCGGATTTAGCTGTCTACGATATGGAAGTTCCTCTCTCTTATATCAATGCCTCAATTGGAGTGTCTTTGGAGCTGGAAGAGGTAATGAAGGCAATCACTGCGATCAAGTTGTTTGATTACTTAATGATTAATGAACCATTCTCCTTTTTATTGTTGAATTGTCGATCTGGAGATTGCAGTTGAAGTAAATCTTGGCATTTATATTAAGAGTTTTTCCTCTAATCTGCTGTGTGTTTTCTTTCTTTATTGAGGCTCCACATGATACTAATCCTTTTGTTCTGTGAAATGGCATTTGTAACCTCCAGGTTACAAGTCTACTGAACCGAATGCAGTTGCACGCTGAGCGTTCAAAATCTTGCGACAGCCAATGTCTCGTAAAAGTACATGTACCCCCAAGCCGAAGCGACGTGCTCCACCCCTGTGATATTATGGAGGTAATGTATCATAACCAAGACCTTTATACGTTCATGGCATTATGAATGATTTTGTGTACGTTAATTAATAGCTTGGGCTATCTTTCGCCAGGATGTTGCCATTGCCTATGGTTACAATAACATCCCGACAAGAAAGCCTGCTTCGATAAAACCACTGCCTTTGAATGAGCTCAGCGATCTTCTCAGAACAGAGGTTACTCTCACTTCCAATTGCTTCTTTTGTGTCACATCCGTTTGCGTTTTTCATGTGAAATACAACTAGCATTTGTATCTCACAGAGGTTTATCTATTCATCTTTGGCACTTTCAGATTGCAATGAATGTTTACACTGAGGTTCTGACATGGATTCTATGCTCCCACAAGGAAAACTTTGCAATGCTAAATAGATTAGATGACAACTCAGCTGTTATTATAGGGAATCCACGGTCTGCTGATTTTGAGGTCTCTCTCAAACCCTTTTGCGTGCTTTTTTCATTAACCTATTGGCCATCTTTGCATACCGGTTACTGCTTTGCCATTGCTGAAAGAATTTTCATTTATTAGGTAGTCAGAACGAGTCTCATGCCTGGAATATTGAAGACAGCTGGTTCTAACAAAGACCACCCTAAACCTATCAAGGTAAGCGATTTGATTTACCTTTCGTTCTCCAATTACCGTAGCTAGATTTGAGGTCTCTTGATAAATTTTTTTTTTTTGGTTTTAAGATTTATGAAATAGGTGATGTGACCTTATTGGATGAAACAAAAGATGTGGGTGCATCCAATCGCCGCCATCTGGCTGCACTACACTGTAGTGCTAGTTCTGGATTTGAGGTATATGATTTCATTTCCTTTCTTTTCCCAACTCAGGTTCTTGGCCATGGATGATGCTTAAAATCTTATCTTGAGAAACTTCTCTGTATTATTCAGCTTATACATGGCCTCGTTGATAGAATCATGGAAGTAATGGCAATCCCATTTGTGCCAACTGGTGACAATACCGGATACTATATAAACCGCTCTCAAGTAAGCTCCTTTTTTACGAGTTACAATTATCTATGATTACCAAACGCAGACACTCTAAACTATTTATGCTCTAATCTGCAAAAGGAACCCGAGTTTTTACCTGGTAGACAAGCTAGCATCATTTACAAAGGGAAACATGTTGGTAACTTTGGAATCGTGCATCCTCAGGTAGACTCTCTTCATCTTGTTTCGATTTAAAAAACCAAGCCAAGCGGTTTGGATAGTGATTTAACCGATCCGGTTTTCTATTGCTTCAGGTTTTGAACAACTTTGACATCACTGATCCATGCTCTTTCGTGGAGATTGACATCGAAGCTTTTCTTTAGAAAGATTGTTGTGTCTGTGCTCAACTGTTGCAGTGATTTTGTTTGTTGAGATAGGGAAAGATTATTCGTGAAAAATATATTTAGCTTTTTCGTTTGATGGATCATTAAGTTACTAGTTTGCTTGTATGCACACTATCGATCGAAAAGGTAAAGTGAAAAGACATGAATGTCGGTCTCATAAGACAAGCTTATTCACATGGAGAATTGTTCACACATTAGATTCAAAGTCAGAGCTTACACTCACAAATGGAGGTTTGTTCACACATTAGATTCAAAGTCAAAACTTATACCCACAAATTATCTAATAAAATCGAAGAGCTGACGAAAGTAAATACTAAATAGACAGCTAAACCACATCATATCTGCATAATTACATCTGGTTTCGTGTCGGTGTCTCCTTAATCATTGAATGTTTTTCCATTTAAAAAACCAATTTTTTTGTGGTTATACATAGAAGGGAATTGGAGAGGAGAAAGATTATCCAAAATCGCACAAGCAGCTTCTTCTCTTCCAAAGCAAAACAAACAAAAATGGAAATAGCAACAAGTTTTGTATATCCACCGCCTCCGTCAATTTTGCTCAATACTATGAGCGTCGTGGGTTTAGCCGCTCTGGCGAAGATCGGTTGGTCGGAAGTGAGAGGAAACCATCTGAAATACTCCAAATTCAACAACGCATCATCATCACCACAACCACAGAAACAGCGGTTCGGCAGCATCTCAAGCCGAATCGGAATGCTTTGGATATATACACCTGCGTTTCTAGCCGCTTCCGCTTCTTTCTTCGTCTTACCGTCTGATGATCTCAGGTTTATCCTTCTCAAATCCGCACTTGCCCTCCATTTCTTCAAGAGGATCTTCGAGGTACCAATTTGATTAGGAGTTGTTATCATCATCATCATCATCTACTAATTTATTCGTCATTTCATCGAACATAGGTTCTGTTCATTCACAAGTACAGTGGAGAGATGGCTGTAGACTCGGCTTTCACCATAACCAGCAGCTATTTCTCGTCCACGGCGTTGATGTTATACAGCCAAAACTTGACAGTGGGAGTTGCGGAGCCAGCTTTGGATCTGAAATTCGCAGGGATCACGATGTTCGTGGTGGGGATTGTTGGGAATCTGTATCACCATTGTTTGCTAGCTAAGCTGAGGAAAGAAGGTGGAGGTGGGAAGAAAGAGTACAAGATACCAGAAGGAGGTCTGTTTGATACAATCATATGCCCTCACTATCTGTTCGAGATCCTTGTGTTTTGGGGCTTCTTTATGATTTCTCAGACCATTTACTCGCTTTCTTTCGCCATGGGAACAACTTTCTATCTCATCGGTCGGAGTTACGCTACAAGAAGATGGTATCTTTCCAAGTTCGATCACTTCCCCAAGCATATCAAGGCCCTCATTCCCTTTGTCTTCTAGACAAATTTCTCTACTTCCAATGTTGTTGTTGTTGTTTCTACTAGCGTCTCAATAAAACACCCAATTTCACTGGTTTTGTTACATGAATGGGGAACATAACATTATTTAAAAATACATGAATTTGTAATTATAATTTATAGTTTCGTAATATGGACTTTCATTCAACAATTTAGGATTTTAGTATATTCCCTTCTTGAATCTCTTTACCAAAAAAAGAAGAAGAATATTTCTTGAAAATTAATAATTTAATTTGGTTTTATTATTTGCAAAATTTATTTTTTACGTTCGTGATAAAGAAAAATAAAAAATTATACGAATCTAAGAGCCTAGAAAAATAATATTGGGCCATGGGTTTGAAGCCCAAACAATACAATTGGGCTACCGTTCGAATTTTAAAATATCTTAAACACGCATATATCATAAATAAAAAATATATATATATAATAGCAGTTTTGATTTTCTCCACTAACAGTTTCTACGACAAAAAAAAAAAACTCTCTAGTTTCTAGAGTTATGACCAATCGTTGATGCCGTAGTGTTTAGAAGCCACACCAATCATGAATTTTTAGAACCTGCCCTGCCTCCTCGACCTTTCTTCGAGATCTACGACAATGGTGGCTTTGAGATTCTTTGTCATCTCGTTACTGTTCTTCTTCTTCGTCTTCTCTACAGTTTCTCAATTAGCAGGTTAAATTTTATTCTCTACAACTTTTTACATTCTTAAATTTTCCGCCATTTTCTCTCTCTTAATGTTACAGACCAAACCGCAGAGAATAAATCTGTTCGAATTCTCTCGAAGACACTCATCGGCGATGACGGCAGAGTCTACGCTTGCTCCGACAACGATTTCTTCTCCTTCGAGTCTAACGGTTCAATTGCTTGGTCGGTCCACATGAATTTCAAATGTAACACCGGTTTAGCCCCGATTTATTCTGGTTTAGACCAGGTACATACATACTTTCCAATCTCACTCAACCATAACTGTCAAATTTTCCATTTCCTGTAGTGACTGTTGTTTTCAGATGCTTGTTCTTGCAGAGAATCGAATCCTGAGGGTTAATTTCCCAAGAAACCGAACCGAATCTGAACCGGAATTGTTCTTCGATCCCGGCGAAACGATCCTCGGTTTCGCCGTTAGCATATCGAGTTCGTCGGTTTACATCACGGTTAAGAATCACGGTCTCTATGCTTATAATATGCTTCGGCAGCAACTCTGGATTGCAGAGCCTAAAACCGAACGATTTGGATACCGATTAGGATGTCGAAAAGATTACGAAGACTGTAGATTCGATTCTCGACCAGTGATTGATTCTTGCGAAGCAAGCATCTATGTAAGATCTCTTTTCTTTCTTTCTTATTCTCATTTAACATTTCATCACTGGTGGTTTCTTCTTGATTCTTGCTCTTTTTTTTCAACGTTTTTTAGATCTCAAATAATGAAGGAGAACTCTACTCTTTATCTCTCCGTGGCACTTATTACCAATGGATTCAAGATTTTAGTCTAGTGGATCGATTCTTCACCGTTACACCGGGGAATAATGGTCTAGTCTACGTTGTTTTCCCGACAAAATCGCTCATTTTCGCATTAGATTCGTTTTCCGGCGACATTCTGTGGCAAAAAACCGTCGGTCCATTAGCAGAAACTACTGGTTCAGACCCTGTCATAGACACAAACAGTCAGTTTTATTAACGAATTTATTAAGATATTTTCACATGTAAGATCGATATTTATCTTACCAACGGTTTTTTTTTTCTTATTTTCCACAGGTTGGGTATCGATTGGTTCACTAGATGGGACATTGTACTCGTTTTCACGGACAGGGAAGCTTCATAGGATACCGAAAAACACAGAAACGGATTTTGTGATCCAAGTAGATCCATTACTCGATTGTTCGGGGAATGCGGTTTATTTTTCTCAGACAAAACTAGAAGGAAAGATCAATCGAGTCATTGGAGATAATAATTATGTGTCGGCCAAGAAACCAGAAACCGCGGTTTTTTTACTTGTAGCTCCAGAGACCAGGTCTATCTACTGGTCTCAGAGCTATTCTGGTAAAACTCATCTTCAGATTATTTTCAGTCTCTTTAATTGAAACTATTTAAATTTTTATGATTTTTTTAAAAATTATGACTTTTTCATCAGATCAAATTGCGAATTTGCTATTAGACGAAGATCTACAACATTTTGTGTTGGATGAGAGGATTGTTCTTGCGTTCCTTGCCGCCGCTAATTCTGGAAATCCATTTCGATGTCGTCCCAAACACGACAAGCTATCATCTAGCTGTTCGTTTGCAGAACCAGAGCATCTTGATATCTACATTGGTAAACCCTGAAATTCCAAATATTTTTCTTGGATATAGATATCCATACCTCAAGAGAATTTTTTTTTTTTTTTTCATTTAGGTAACGAAAGAGCAATAATTTGGTTTTTACTGTTCGAGTTCGTGATCATGGTCCTCTTTGCGGCTCTTGTGAGGTTCTGTTTTATATTCTGGAAGAAAAAAAAGCTTCAAGGTCGCCCCTTCAGTGCTTTTTTGGACAAGAGAGTAAGAAGCCCTAGTCTAGCTTGTGTAACAAGTATCTTAAACTTTATTTTGTTACTTGCATCCCAATAATCCTCTGTTTTTCAGTATTTTATAGTCAAGTTTTTTTGTTTCCAGCGTTTGCTGCACAGGAAGAGCAGAGAAATCGACAGAACTATTAGAAGACTTCAAAATGAATCAACGGCCGATGAATTCGCCGTTGATAAAATTGGTGATTTGGTTCAAGAAAGGGAAAACGTGAAGAGAAAACTCTCTTCGACCTATAGTCTTGGAAGGGACATAGATGTATCAAAGTCAAAAGATTCTGTTCTTCCCTTGTACGGAGGAGGTTCTAAAAGCTTCTCTTTCCGAAATATAGAGAATGAAAATATCACGATTTTTCAAACACCACGCAATGAGTCATCCTCAGAAGAGAGCTATAGGGAGCAGCAATACGATGATGATGATGATGTTGCTGATGATGAACATGATGAAGATGACTTGAACCGTAAACAGAAGGGAAAGTTCCTTGCTCGGGCAGAGGGTTCTTCTAATGATGATGATGAATCATGCGGTATTGCAAGCAGTAGAAGAAGCATATATTTGAAGAAGAGGTCATTATCTTTGACTAATTAAGGGATTGAAATTTTGTATATATTCGTAGTTATATTCTAACACAAATATATTTGTACTTCTTAATCTATTTCTCGTAATGATCAATGAAAGTCGAATCCAAATCTGTATTCTTATTTTACATCTCTAGATAAGTCTGATGAACTGTCATAACTAATTCATACGTTATGATTCTTAATCACTGATGAAACAGTATGTAAATCATTGCATAAAGTAATATTAGTCTTAAAAAAATCAAAGGTGGGCTTGAAGTATATACAATTCGGTAGAAGATGACAAAATTAAACCAAGCAACGCGGTTTTTACCCCTGCACCCACATGCACACATATACACACACCGACACACGTGTGGCACGTGTATACATACATTTGAACTTGGCATTGTTTGAAACTTTTTTTTGGATCAATCATGCCAACAAAGGAGCATGACCACACATCTTCTGATGATGTAAATCCTTCCCTTTTGTTCTTTCATATACTTCCCCAATCTTCTGCTTAATGATCTCTTCTTCTCCTTCTCTGAGCTCATCATGATCCTCTCCATTTCAATTTTCAAGCTTTCAAATTACAAATTTGGTTGAACAAAATTTGCCGGTGAGAAATTTTCAATTTTATGTGAAAAAATGAGACTTAGTTCCGTCTTCTTAAGAGTAAACCAAAAAGCAGAATTGTTTTGGTAGTTTTAGACTGATAGAGAAGAAAGAAGCTTTGGATAGAAGAGAACTTATTAGGAGAATTCACTTGTGGAGGTATGTGTATATATAGAGAGAGAGCTTGTGGTACATGCATGCATGTTTACATTTTCTAATTATTTTATTACATATCAATCACCTAAGATATAATTCAAAATTCTAACTAAAAAAGGTGTATATTTGCATTCACCATATAGAACTATAAGATAAATCTATAATGTATTAAAAAAAATCGTAAAATATCATAAAATCCCTTATAATAAAACAGATAGAAAATGACTTCATCAAACCCAACAAAATTGGAACTTGGGCTGATAAGTGAATATTACTTTTAAGTTTTTTTAATCAAACCAAACTAGTACAATTATCAAACTAATTAAGTGCATGTAAACACAATCCCACATGTCTTTTCTCGTGTTCCACTATGCAATCAATCATAACTTGAACCTGGCCTTGCTTCAAAGTCTACACTAATTCATACAACTTAACCTTTATAATCTATTAGAAACAAATATATATATATATATATATATATATTTCTTTGTTAACAGAGTTAATTAATATATCACATTTCAAATACCAAAACATAGAATCCGGGGAAATGTTTAATCAGTGGTCACCGCACTAGCTCTATTTTGACTATGTCATGTTTCAAGACAGAACTATATGATTTACGAATGAAAAAATATATAATTAGATTTTCTTTTCATTTGTACGAATTGCCAGATTATTTTTTCTTTTAATATACAAGTCAAAATTATGTGGACATATTTCAACTAGATGTTACGTCGCGGGGTCGTTTCCTTTCTGAGATTTTTTGTTGAGAATATCCCAAAGATTTTTTATTCAATTTAGTAATCTGGTTTACGCTCAAAGACCCGAAGAAATATATAGCCAAGACTCCATTAATTCGAATTTTTAGAAGAGAAACAAGTAAACATATTTTTAAACCCTAACAAGTTACTAGAAATTATCAACAATGCAATGTTTTTGGCCGACAAAAAAAAAGGCAATGTTTTTGAAGAAAAAAAAAAGTTTTTGAACAGAGACAAGTCTTGAAATTGTGTTTTCTCCAAAGTTCATGTTCCCTCGTTTTCCAAAATCCACTTGAAATACCTTCTTTTTTTTTCCTTTTCTTTTTGTCAATCCACTTGTGATAACTGATTTGCAATTCTTGTAGTTTTTACACAAAAGAAAAATCAATTCGAGAAATGTAAAAAAAAGAGTAGCAAACGAAGATGTGGAGGCAGCCACACGTGACATTCGCGTGACTGCATGCTTACTGTTTGGCATAATCCAGACAACCTTTTTATCTTGTCTCCACTAATATTGATGTGATTGTTTTTTTTTTTGGGTAAAAGGATATGATGTGATTTAATTAAATTTCTTATTGATATTTTGTTGCACAATCATTATTGATTATGTAACAGTGAACTTGAAAATAAATTAAGTATCACCAGGGTGTATCTTGGCCTTGGATTAATCAAAGATTGTGTCCGTAAGTAAAAACACTGTACGGTTCAACGCATCAAGTACTATTTTCGTCTTTGTAGTACTAGTTTTGTTAACTAATCATTGATTATAGACTTTATAGTGGGGTGATTAGTTTCTGTTTTATGAAGCATCCTATATCTTGGAATTAGTGATTTTAATTTGGACCCCTCATATATATATATATATATATATAACTGTTACAAAATTGCGTATATTTCTATCTAGTTATTAATTATATGATGTGTATGTAAAATCTGTTTACAGAGATACTGTGTTAATTATATGAAATTTTACAGAGAAACATAAACTTTTTGTTTAGAACTTCTTTATCCAAACACTTATAAGATGTTCTTTATATTTTTCAAGGGCCGTTCAGAATAATATTGTCCATTAAAATCTTTCAACTTTCGCAAATATTGAGAATTAATTCACAAATTGAAATTATTAGTAGTCAAAGTCTACTAATCTCACAAAAACTAGTTCAAATGAAGACAGTATCCGCAGCATAAATGGAGCAAAAGAATGGGCGATTGTGATGAAACCTGAGCTTAAAGACAGAACAATAGACGAGAATGAAAGATATAGAAGAAGCAGTCAATGGGAACCTCCATCCGACGGATGGCTAAAGTGTAACTTCGATAGTAGCTTCATTCAAAATGGAAATTCAGTGGGAGTAGGCTGGATTTTGCGAGATCACCTTGGTAATTATATCGTTGCAGGTTATGCGAAGCTACAACAAGTTTCTACACCATTACAAGCGGAGGCAATTGGATTTCTACATGTCATTCAAACTATATGGGCACAAGGATGGAGAAATGTATGGTTTGAAGGAGATAACAAAGAGTTAACTACATTAATTAACACGGTTACGGAAAATGCAGAGATCGGAAACATCCTAATTGATATTCGTCATTGGATTCGGAAACTTCCTCTATGTTCCTTAAGCCATGTGAATCGGGAACAGAATGAAGTCGCATATATTCTTTCAAAAACATCTCATGCAAGTAATTGTTTATTTTCATTGTTGAAAAGTCCACCACAATGGCCTGTAAACTATTTGTATTTTCCGTTTACTATATAATATAAGCAGAAGTTAGAAAGAAAAAAAAAAACTAGTTCATTGGCCCATTGGTTTCTCTAGTCATGCGATCAATAATTTACTATTAATCAAATTTTATCCCACAACCATTCCTCTATATGGGCTATTAAGCTCTCAATTATTGGGCTTTATGGGCTCGAGGTGTTATAAATAATGTTGCCAGACTTAATTATCTTTTTTTTTTTTTTTACAACCGCACATTATCAAGTTAGAATGTGGAATATGATAATGCTTAATTACCTTTTTAAAGTTTATATATAATTTTTTAATAAATTTGTTTTGAACTTAATGGGAGATAAAAATTTGTTTTTTTAGTGTAGTTTCCTTGGTGTGTTTTCACGTATTTTTTTTCAATAAATCTGATGATGTAGTTCATGTATTTTATTTTAAATTTCACCATTCTTAGTTATAAGCAAACTGAATCATTTTAAACAAATAAAAATCAACTGCTCTTTGGTCAAAAGTTCGAATATAATTTTTAATCAACCTATAAGTATTCAATCATCGCAACTTTTTGAAATATTTTATAGAATATTCATGGGGTAAAAAAAAAAAAAATCACATGGATATGTACTATCTCCTGCAATAAATCTACTTACATTGGAAAAGCGGTTCGTGACTATTCGACTGTATAGGTAAAAAGGAGAAATTGTCATGATTAATACTGCAAAACACCAAAAAAAAAAGAAAGAATCGGCTCTCAAATTTGAATTTCGTGGGTAAAAAGTTTTTAGAGATGATGAACAACAAAAAATAGACAAAAGAAAAGACAAATAGCGAGAATATTAATATCAATAATAAAAATAAGAGATTGGGGAAACACAATAATAATTCGAAAATAATCTGCAAGAAGAAAAAGAAGAGACAAAGATTTATTATATATGAAACATTTTCCTTATTTCACCTGTCACAAGTGATGCCTACATTTGCATGCCTCTTCTGCTCCCACCACAATCATTAGTTTCTATTGTGGACCCTTCGTTAAATGGCTTAACCGGTCCAATCCGAATAGCTTTATTCGGTTTTTCTATTCCTTAAACCAAAACAATTGAAACTATATATCTACACTGCAATATCCCAATACATATTCCGAAGGTCTGATTTATTAATCAGAATGTTAAAATCATTGGCCTACTAAAATATATATGAGTTTTGGTTTGAATTTGTTTAATAAAATAGAGTGAAGAAATTTAAATCGTACATAGTTTAGATGGTTTCAATATAATTCGTTTTTCTAACAAAAACGAATTAATTTTCATATTAAATCCTCATCAATAGACAAATACCACTTGAAGATAAGATACAATATATGTTCGCAATACATAGCAATAGCTCAATCTCCGACATAAATCGGAAACTCTGATTATGGGTCTTGTGGAGGCTCTGGAATAGTCGTCATGATCTTCTGTTTACTGTTTAATCGGAATAACATCACTACAGTGAAAACGATGAAACAAGCCTCTGGTGATGCGAAAGAACGGAACAATAGCCATACAGAAATGCATATATATATTCCTACGCAACAAAGAATTCGCAGAGGGCATGTGCAATGGAGAAAACCAAACAGAGGTTGAATGAAATGTAATTACCATGAATGTAATCATATCTCAGGCTTTGAATGGATTATTCGTAATAGTAATGGAAGTTTCGTAGATTGTGGTGTGGAGAAATTTCAAAGAAAGAACACACCTAGAGAACCATAGTGTACATCATTACTATGGGCAATGTAAATGTCTTGGGCCCTTGGATATCATGTAATGGAGTTTGAAGGGGACAATTTGAACATCACCCGTATTATTAATGTGAATCTTACAAATCTCAAGCTCCAACATTACATATAGGCTATTAACCGATGAAGTGTAATGTCTGACAACGTCAAATTCTCATTCAAACATTGAGAAGTTGATACTTGTGATGATATGTTAGCTAGAAAATCAATTATAGATTCATCTTCTTGGTCTATGTATCATTGTTATCCAAACTTTATGTATCCATGTAATTTGTCAAATCAATAAAAGTCTTACTCGGAACAAAAAAAATCATATTAAATCATTTTACAACAACAAGATGAAAAAAACTATATCAAAAACAATTGAACGAAATTTCAATTCGGAATAAGCATCCATACATGATACAATTATGATTCAAGAGATTTGTTTATTCTCAGAAGAGAATAGATGAATAGTTGGGTTCATAGTTAGTCATCTTCATCACATGCACAACGATGATGAATGTGACATTCACATGGACATGGATATTGATATGTGTACGACCATAAACCCACTATATTGATAGATTCTCTTTATATAGAGTCCACTCGATCACAGAACAAATTAATTTGCCTCGCTATAACCAAACAAAAGAAGACCATGTTATTGAAAACAACCGTACTCTATATACACATATATATATAATATGGTGTATTTTTTGAAAAATGTAAAACGGTGTATAACTCCATATCACCCCTATCCATATTCTTCACATTCTGCCAACCCCCTCACCATGTGCCATCATCTCTCCTTTGGTCCATCTCAATTTCAGAAGTTGGCCAACAACATTTTTCGTTGGTCCATTTTGAAAACTTTCATTATTTTCACACATATATTTATATATACGGCACTATAATAATTAATTGTTATATTATTAGTACTTGACTACTTTGTAAACCGGAGGAGCTAGAGAGTCTTCGTATAAGTTGTTACAACTAGTTCGCAATACCTGATATGTAAAACATTTTCTAGTTAGTGATAAATTAATATTCATGAGAAAATAATTTAAATGGGATACTAATTTACGTAAGAAGAAAAAATCTTAAGAAAATTTGGGTTTGCATTCTGATTAAAAAACACTTCCAACTACGACAACTTAAACTAGTTATCTGTTTTTTTTTTTTTTTAAATCGAAATAGTAGTATCAAGTTATATCAACCAACTAAAGTGAGTATTAAGTCATTTTCTATAAGATTATTTTAATTTTTTATTTACAATCATGATTTCAACATTTCATCTAATGTGAACATTATTATATTTGGTGAAATGGCATGTGGTTATTCACCACTCATAAAAGATAATGTGTCCACCTTTCCAAAATCTGTGCCAAATTTTCAACTCATAAATAGTGTGTCCCAGTAATATACTACTGTCACTTGAAAGTTAGAATTATTACGAGCTAACATTAAATAAAGAAATTAATGAAAATAGTAAACACAAAAATATTTCCAACAACAATATTTCCAAATTGACTATATAAAATATACTTATTCCGTTTCATTAAATATGTCATTTTTAATATTTTATTTTATATTACAAAAAGAGTCATTTTACATTTCCAATGTATTTTTTAGATAAAATTTATATTTAATTCTTCACCCAAAGTTTATTTTTAATTTAAATCATTAACATCTAATTAATAGTAATATATTAAATAAAAGCGTAAAAATAAGATTTTTTTTTTAATTTGTGTGGAAAATATCAAAACAATACTTTTTATAAAACGAAAAGAATATATGATAAATATCAATATTTGAGATTGCTTGACATTTCATTCATTTTGTGGCATTTGGTGACAAACATTAAGAAAATACTTAATTGTGGCATATATATGAGATGTTAAAAGTAATTAAAGTGAATTCAAAACACTGAAAAGAAAGAAGGACCATATATTTTAAAAACTAATACAAAATAGCAGAAACTGCCAAGTGAGTTTGATTCCTATAAATGGATTACACCCAAGTAAAAACAAAAAAATGCTAGTATATTGTAAGATTTTTTAATACAGGGCAAGCAGTCAATTTGATTAACAACCTCATACACCTATATTCCAAATTTTAAAAATTTAAATACTCTATTTTCAATCTGTCAAGAGACCCAATATGATTTTTAAAAAAAGATAAGGTACTAAAATAATTCATTTTTTCAGACCAAAGAAAAAAAAAACATCTTTTTATAGGTGGTGCCTGGTTGCTTCATTCTCCCTCCTTTAGCTCAGAAGTTTTTGCTCTTTCAAATAATAAATAATTCATTATTTCGTTTCCAATGGCTCTGCGGGGAGATGAGCCTGAGTTTATGAACCTAAGAGAATGGGATCGACGAGCTCGATTAATCCGAGAAAACCACCCGACTTCTAGAAGGTTTTCTGCTTCATACGTTGGAAGCTTCCGAGAAGATCATCACAAGTCTTCTTCTAGAACAAACTTTAACAACATCTCTAGTACTGCTTCTTCTCCTGGCTACACTCTCAAAGGTTATAACTTTGCCAATCTCTCTTTTATCTCTTAATGTGTGTTTATGAATGATTTCATCTGAAAATGTTTAAATTCAAATTTTTATATATAACAGAAGAGATTGACCCATCAACATATTCCTTCACCAATGCACTCAAGGGTAAGTTTTCACCAACAATCAATTCGTTAATTTGAATCAAAAGAACAAAAAGTAAAGGAGTGTGTTCTGTTTTTATTTTGGTTTGCAGCGTTACAAGCAAAGACAATGTTCAATAACAGAGAATGGTTAACACAAGAAGGGTTTGCGTTGAATTCGAAGTGGAACGAAGCAGAGAAATATATCTGCAATCCATTGTCTGGAGAAGTTCCAATGGAGTGTTTGTCTTCTAAAACATTAAGTGCAAGATCCTTCAGAAACTTGACCACCATGTCTGCTCCTCTTCACTTCCCTAATCCCAATCCATTGATGAACATCGGTCAAAACAAACCCAATAACAATCCTAACGTTAGAGTCATTCACGAGGATCTTTATGCTCCTGATCCTGATCCTGTTCTTGTTCGAGGTGATTGATTTTAAATATGTGCTGTTTTTTTCTTGTTAGTTAATGTTTTAGTTTTCTTGAAGCTTTTTTCTGATTAAAAAGGAAAATTTGGGGGTGTTTTTTAGCAGAAAAGAAAGTTGTGGGGCTGAAACGAGATGTGGGCATTCAGAGTACGTTGGTCGATCTTAGCTCCGGTAGCCCTAGTCCGGCAAAGACACCTCCGATCATGGAACGGTCACTGAAACGACACGTGGAAGCTAGTGATTCGCCCGTGGATTTCAATCTCAAATTGGAAAGTCAACAAGAGGTATATAAATTCGTATATATATAACGGTCGTGAGTACTAATATTTCCTATAATATTAATGAACTAATTTCCCACTTTACGAAAAAATATATGATATGGGTTAAATAAACATCTAAGAAAAAACAGCATTGAATCGAAAACCAGCTTAAATGCTAAAAGTTGAAAAAACAAAACAAGAATTACTAAAATATTCGAAATATATAATTCCCTACCATGAGGTCCATGTAAAGGTACGGAAATGAATAATTGCATAAAATGTTGAATTGTTCGTGCATCAATAATTAGATTCTTCTGCAAGATAAGAAAAGCACCAATTCAACAAACAATGTTCCAATCATAGAAATTATAGACAAAGATAAAACTCTTCTATACGTTAGTGTTTTTTTATTACATATGTTATAGGATTCATTTTAAGATAAAAATTCTTTCATAGTTTATGAAACATAGTACACCTGACTATCAATCACAAAAACGTATATATGCTATCACTATTTCATGAAAAAATCTTTCATTAATTAGACCCCATTTCAAGATTTTATCTCCAACTCACGTGACTACCATCTATATGCATGAATGGGGCCTTATGCCATATATATATATATAGTAAAATAAAAATTAACATCTCATTTTATTCAAAATCGATTAGTTGTAAAGTTTGTTTTATTAGAAGTTTCACTAATCTCCAAGTTTACATGTGGGTTTACATTCGATTAAACTAAAAAGATTTACGTTTTTTCAACTATTATCAATTGCTGGTTTTAGACCTGAAGCTGTAAAATTATTGTCCAAAAGACCAATAACTTCGGAACTGTAAGCAAAATTTGGTCCAATGTATGTCAAAGTTATAAATCTAAGTCTAGTTCTTAAGATATTATATGTTATGGATGAGTTTTGAAGGATGCCAAGGTAGAAGAGAAAGAGAAAGAAGAAGAGAAGCAAGATATGAGTCAAGAAGAAGAAGAAGAAGAAGAAGAGGATAAGCAAGAGATGAGTGAAGAAGAGAAGAAGAAGAAAAAGAAGAGAGGAAGTGGATGCTTCTCATGGGTGAGCTCAAGACAAAGACAAGCAAGAAAATCAAAGTGTATCTTCCCAATTTGTGTTCCTCATCTTGTCAAAGGTTGTTGAAGAAACCTTAAAACCAAAAGAAACAAGAAGGAAGAGTTAAAAAAGTGTTCGTAAGATTCTTTCTTTTCTTCCTTGTTTTCTTTCACCGCCTATTTACTATAATCGTAATGAAATTTTATATTAGTCCATCCTCTTCATATAGATTCATCATTCATGGGAAAATCAAAAGCTTAACAATTCTTTTGCTCCCCCTTTTCTCTATAACAAATGCTTCTCTCTAAAGTCCCTTTTGTGTTTTGTGTGTTGTGTTTTTTGCGTTCTCTTTCTTCTTCATGGTTATTCAGTTTCCTCCTGATCCAACTTCCATTCCATAATAGCTAGAGTGTGTCGGCCGCCACAAGCCACAAACTTAGCTAACCATTTTCCATCTTCTTCTTCATCGGCGTGGTTAAACCGTCCTTCTGGTGGTGGAATATTTATAGGAAGCTCCAATGGTTGTCCCGTAGTCACTTTTCTTCCATACCCGAGTCTACCGTGGTCTCCCCGACCAAACTGATCACAAAAATCAATATAATTGAGGTTCAGAGATTGACTTCTGGTTTAACCAAACAATGTTTTTCTCTCTAAGAGGACTTACCGAGAAGATCCTGCCATCCCTTGTTAAAGCGACTGAATGAGTTCCGCCACAAGAGACCTGAGAATAAAATATCAATAAGAGCGTTCAAAGTTATGAGAAGATAAGAGAAACTAATGGTTTATCTCTTTTACCTGAATGATGTCTTCTCCAGATAATAGGTTAACTTTCTGTGGAAGCATTTTGCTGCTCTTGTCATTGTCACCAAACCCGAGCCTTCCATGTTCTCCTCTTCCCCAACCATACACCTAATATTGGATGCAACCAAGTCACAACATCTACAGTTAAGATCTACATTAAGCTTAGAAAAAACCCAGCAACGGCTTGACCAAGAACAAAGATCCAGCTGAAGATAAAATAAAAGTGAAACTTTAGAGTAATAGGAGACTATATGAGTTCTAATACCTCTCCTTCGTCAGTTAAAGCTGTTGAATGCCATCCACCTGCAGCGATATCAACCTAACACATGCGTTTTACGAGGGGGGGAATTGTTAAGCTTCTATCGTAGACACTTGGCTTTAACATAGGCCTTTACAGATTAAGCATCAGAAGGCATCGGTTTCCATATGAATGCACTATAAATTTTAGACCACATACCAAAGTGAGATCATTGAGGCCTTGGACTGGAATAGGATGAGATCTTGGTTGTGTATCTCCGGTTCCAAGTTGTCCATATTCATTATTACCCCAAGCCCACAAAGTCCCATCTTCTTTCAGAGCCAAATTATGAAATGCTCCAACAGCAATCAGGCGAACGTTTTCAAGACCCTGAACTCTTACAGGAACAGATATCTGTTTTCTGCGATTGAATGAATAACAGAAAACCTCACATTTAGTAACAGCAGACAAGAAAATGCAAATGTTATATCGATAAACGAGAGAAAAGTCGTTTAATACATGTCACCGGGAGGCCACGGTTGACCCCAAGTCCATACATAACCTTCACGGGTTAGAACCACAGAGTGAGTACCCCCTGCAGCTACCTACCATTTCAACCATAGAAACCCGAGAAAAGACGGTTTAGACGGGGAAAAAAGCATTAAGTAATTGAGGGAAATGCAGAGTGGGTAACTGCATAATTTACCTGTCGGACTGTAAGTTTTGGGGCACAACGCTTAGGGATTACAATATCCCTCCGCACAGGCCTACCTGTCTCATCTTTGGAAGGCTCTTCACCACACTGTCCATATTCATTTCCCCCTAGGTAGATTTCATAATAAAAAGGTGCAGGTGCACGATTGTCACTTTTAAGATCTTTAAGGTCACAATCAAAAGACAGAAGCTGAGAGAAAAGTGCATACCCCAAGCATATGCTCGGCCTTGATCATCGACAGCTAAACAATGCCAACCACCAATAGCAGCCTATGATCCATCGCAGAAACCGCATTCAGAGTAAACCACAACAAGGGAATAGTATACAAGAAAAGAAAAACTTTATAATTAATATTTTTTTTACCTGAGCAATCTTGACATTGGCAAGAGATTCAACTAGACTAGGGATGCTTTCTGTTTTTGTCTCTGGTGGGTGTCCTAATGTACCCCTTTGATTCCAACCCCATGTAAACAGCTGAGAAACCATTTAAAATATTGCAAAAACATAAGTTTCTTATTCAAAGATGCATCCTTAAATATCTTTCAGACAGTGCCAGGAATCAAAAATCCAAACCAACCATAAACTACTCCATGGGAACAGAAGCAGGGTCTGATTATCTGTTGAAGAACAACTCAAACATCTTGGTTTTATTTGTATGCCCTTTAGTTGGATTTCAAATGAGATTCAGAAATAGATTAGATTTCAAATGACTTTGTGAACACAAAAAAAAGACGAACTTTAAACCCTCTTGACTGGTCATCCAACCCTCAAAACCCTCCGACCTAAGAAAATCTTGAGGACAAACAATGCCAAAGCCAACTAAAAATCAAACCGCAAAGCATTGAACTTTAGTAGATTATGAGCAAAACCCAGCAAACGAGAAACAACAAGGATTGAAAATCCGAAAAGAAAGTGAATCTATAAGTTACCTTGCCATCATCGCAAATGGCGAGGGAGTTGCGGCTGCCTCCGACGACGGAGCGAACGGTAAAAGGTTGAAGAGCCTCGACGACGCAAGCCCATTCCTTTTCTTCATCTGTTCCAAGTCCAAGTTGCCCATCTTCTCCAGAGCCCCTGGATCAAAAGAAAGAGAAATAAGCACAAGTGAGAAACAGCAATGGAGAAAACAGAGAGATGAAAAGAAGGTTAGACTTAGAGGAAGAGAACGGACCAAGCTATGACGGAAGTAGCTGAAGCCATGGAGACGAAAACGAGAGAGAGACAATGAGAGAGAGATAAAGAAAGAAAGTGAGTGGAAAGACAACGAAAAGCAGGGCACACGGGTGGGATTCAATTCGAGGGATGTCATGTGAGTCTGTGTTGTGTCATTAGTAGTAAATTTTCTTTTTTTATAATTTTGGATCGATTAATTATAATAATCTTTTATAATTAGCTGAGGAAGCATACTAGTAATTACATTCCCAAACCTCATGAACTTACTAATCAGTATCTTGATTATATTTTCAAAACCAGAATAGTACGAATACCGAATTGATCAATCCTCTTAACCACTTCCCTTTACGGTCATAATGCCATCCGATAAGAGAAATCGAAGTTGTTGTATTTTATCGCTCCTTAGACTGGATACAGTCTACTAATGAAACCCGCAACAAAATCGAACAAAAGAAGTGAGAAGCAAACAAGAGTTTCCATGGATAGATTTAGAATCAAATCCTACAACTACTACAAACCCCATGTTTAAGGAAAACTACAATGTTTTTTTTTTTTTTTGTGTTTATGTGAAAAACACACAACCAAACCATATGGTTTCTTTGTAATTCACTCCTAGGACCTGGTTTCATCACTGCGATGGCGGTGGTTGGGCTTGTTCGTCACCTTTCTGCACCTCTTTCGAGGCTTCCTTGATATCATCACCAGCTTCGTCCTGGAGATACAAGCGTTATGCAAACATCAACAACAATCTTTATTTGCATCATTAAGAGATTGCTAACACTCAAGAGCGTTAAGGAGAGACAAGTACATTGAGGTCAGAAGTCCAGAGGGTGAGATTGTCACGGAGAAGCTGCATGATCAGTGTACTGTCCTTGTATGATTCCTCTCCCAATGTGTCTAGCTCAGAGATTGCCTCATCAAAAGCCTACCATCATGACAATCATTATTTGTAACTGAACAAAAGGTAATTTAATCAAACTATAATCAGAATGTCATGGTTGTTCAAATTTCATTTACTGTATATGGGAACATTCGCATGCTCTACTTTCCCAATTCGTACCACCGTCATAGTCAACTACAATATCTATCTATCAAACACGATAATAAAGCAATCTGTACCCCCATTACTAGATCATACGGAAATTGTACCCCAGGGAAACGCACAAAGAAGTTTATGACACAATATGAATAAAGATGCACAGTTTTGATTGACAGAAAAACCCATGAAGCAACACAGACCTGCTTTGCGAGACTACAAGCACGATCAGATGAGTTGAGAATCTCATAGTAGAAAACAGAGAAGTTAAGAGCAAGCCCCAGTCTGATTGGGTGAGTGGGAGGAAGATCAGCAAGAGCAATATCCTACATAAAAAGGACCAACACCAGAAGCATGAGTCAAATTAGCCCTCTATAGGGTTAAGAGCAAGAGACAAAAAGCACTAGGAACGAGATGATAACCTGAGCTGACTTGTAGGCCACAAGAGTGCTCTCAGCAGCTTCTTTCCTCTCAGCTCCAGTCTTGAATTCGGCGAGGTAGCGGTGATAGTCTCCCTTCATTTTGAGGTAGAAAACTTTGGACTCAGCCAAGGATGCAGTAGGAACGAGGTGAGAATCAAGAAGGTTCAAAATGCCATCGCAAATCTTGGTGAGCTCAGTTTCAATCTTGGCTCTGTAGTCCTTGATAATGGAAACGTGATCGCTGTTGCCCCTGCTTTCTTCCTTCTGCTCAATGGAGGAGATGATTCTCCAGGAAGCCCTCCTAGCACCAATGACGTTCTTGTAGGCAACAGACAAGAGGTTCCTCTCTTCAACAGTAAGCTCCGCAGTATCGACGGTCTTTGCAACTTTCTCCATGAACTCAACCATTTCCTCGTAACGCTCAGCCTGCTCGGCCAACTTGGCCATGTACACATTCTCTTCCCGAGACGAATCAGAAGACATCTTTGCAAAACCTGTTCCAGCAAAAACAAATAAGATCCGAGTAGCAATAACAAAACCCTAGCGGCATCAACAGCAATCCCTAACTAGACCCAAACTCATTAAAGACAAAACAAGGATTGCATATCTTCGCACTACAAACATTTCACAGGTAAAACACACCCAGATCTATCCACACACACACTGTACTGAAAAAAAAAAACGAGTACAAAATCCAGAAACAACTCTAAATCCAACAGATCTCGAAGTGACAACCAAAAACAAAAAAAAATCAACAGAATACAATAAGAGCATTTTTCAAAAAAAAATCAAGAATCAGTAGAGAAGAAACATCGTCGAAGTATGAGAAAGCGAGATCAGATCCGTACCTGGGGATTTTCGAATTAGGGATTTTGAAATCGAAGCGAAATATGAGGGGAGTGAGAAATTGGGGAGACGGGCGTGAGCATTAAATCGGAAGAGAGAGCGAGAAACCAAAAACAAAACATCCCAATAAAAATCCGACACGTGTTACCTGTTGACCGTCAAATGACTTATTTCTTGAAAATTAAGGGGGTGAAATCATAAATTATAGGGTGAGGTATATAATAACAAAATAAATGAAAATAGAGGGGGGTAAATTGTCAATACAAGGTAAGTTTCTCCTGTAATTTACGGATTTACCCTTTGCCCTGAACCATTTCAGTCCTTGACCCGCTTGATCGATTCGATCGGAGAAGCTCGAAGGTCTGTCAATGGGGAGCTATGTGGAGAAAGCTCGTGAGAATCACGTGAAGAAGAAGGTCGAAGAAGGTAAATTATCAATGTCGTCAGTTCTTCATCCTGCTTTGTTTTAAACCCTAAACCCCTAAATAGCCTGTTTTATTACCAGAGACGACGATTCTTCTCCATCTCTCAAACCTTTTGTTGTATATGATGAACTGAGCTCACTAACCCTCGAAAGTTATGGATTTTCAGACTAATGCATCTCATTTAAGTAGAGAAACATAGGTTTCCTTAAACCCTTCGACTGTGTTGAATTACTTCAATGTTTATCTTCTGAATTGAGCTAAGAGATTTGTTGAAGTTTAATGGTGATGGCTTTTGCGATAAGAATGAAGGTTGTTTGATTGATCGTATATCTCTGTTAATAGCGCTGCGTAGCAAGATGAAGGCAAAGGCATTAAACGAATGTGATCAGTACGTCTCAAAGTATGCTGAATGCGCGACGGGAAGAACGTTTTCTGTGGTATGGACCTGTCGTAAGCAAGCTAAAGAGCTCAACACTTGCCTCCATCAATTGTAAGTTTAATTTTCGTGGGTAGTTTTATAGATTTGTTGAGACTTGGATTCACTTAGCCTTAATGGGTATGGAGGGAGCATCGGATTTTGCTTCTTTTTTTTTTCTGTATGATGGAAATAAGACGACTTGTGGTTAGGAGATGCATACTCTGCTCATATAAACTTGTGAAACGGGGTGAGTCTATGTTACTGTATTCGTATTTTTGGTTACAAAACTAAGTTCTGTAATGTTGTTTGAAGGTTGTAGCACAGCACTTCTTTCTTTGTGCTTAAATGTCTTCTAATCATGAAAAGTTTTTGTTGATCCTGCAGCACCAATGACAATGTCTTGGAGGAAATGAAGAGAGAGTACATGCTTCAAGAAGAGGGTAAAGTCTCAGCGTCGACCATGTAATTTTTTTGTCCGGACAAAAGATTTAAGTATAACGTTGTCGCTTTGTTTCTTGTTCTTTATTGACTTATAGATCCTTCTATAATTAAACTATGGCCTTTTCTTCAATAAGGGGTATCTGCCATAAGAAAAGTAACAGATTTTGTATTTCCATTTTTTCTCAGTTTGCAAAAATCGACCAAATCTAGAGATCAGATTCAAAGATGTTACTCATAACCAAAAACATAGGTTTCACACAACTTTCAGGGTAAAAACCAAAAAACTTGAGATGGTTAGAACGAAGAAAGCAAGTAAAAAGCAAAGGACTTCAAGCAGTTGGCTTCCTCATATTTCTTCCTGCACGAATCACTTCGTCCACCAAAAGCAACTGCGACGCAATCACTGGCCTGCGACACAAAAAATAGCCTTTACTAAAATTGCTTGAACCAAAACCTCCAACTTTATTAAAATTGGCTGGTTGGTTGCAACATTACCCTGAATTGATAAGTTGGCGTTTCACCGAGTAGTTGTCAAAAATACCAGCGAGCTGCGGGTCAATTGGTTCACCGTCCTGAAGGTTCAGTCCCACGACATTTCCTTTGTCATGCTCGCTCTGCATAAGCGCATCACAATGAGCAATTTAATGTTTGTTCTATACACATTTCATTTCGGTTTGAGAAAGATGATAAGAGAGCGGAATGCATACTGTAAGAGAAATGATCACGTCTTGGGTGTCAAGACCTGCGTTTTCTGCAAGTGTCTTAGGCACCACAAGAAGGGCATTTGCAAAAGCTTCAACGCCAAGTTGGGCACGCTGCAACATTGACTATTGTATTAGTGATCTAGAATATTCGAGGTGCATTTAATAATGATGCAAACATTAGAGTATGTGTGATGAACTGATGATATTAATTTACCCCTTGAACGGTTTTCTTGACTTCATTGAGTAAGTGTTGTTTTGCTGCAACTTCAAAAGCTCCTGCTCCCTATATAAAGATGCAACGGTGCATAAACATAACGGAAAAATTATACAATAGGTCTATATGCTTACTTTACTATGGTTTTAATCATGAATTAACAAACTCTTTGACATTGCAGAGAAACAGAAAGCAAGAATTCACAAATTACTTCAACAGGTAGTAAGGTACTTACTAACACAACACACTCATCTTCTATGGTGTTCTTGACCGATCTTAGACCATCACGAACGGCGTCCTTAATTTGAGCAATGGTGTGGTCATTAGGCCCTAGAAAACGAACAAATCATGAAAGACCACCAAAGTGAATACAAGAATAAATGAACCTTCAAAACTTAATGAAGAGAATATAAGTTGGCCAAATACCTTTTATGAGGATGGTACATGAATAAGGATTCTTCACTTGCTCCACAAAGGTGTTCTTTTCCTCCCCAAGAACGTGTTCATAAACAAGTCCAGCCCATCCAAGCGACTCAGGGGTCAGGTCGTCAACAGAATTCACAGCTTCTCCACCACAGGCCAAAACTAAACGTTCCATGTTCCTCCTCTTTGCTCTTCTAAGGGCAATAATCTGGAGACATGAGGAAAGGTAATTTGATTCAATAGCCTCTAAACAAGAGAAATTAGGTCTGAAGGAAGCGACTAAAAACCATTTCTGTCAATAGTTTCCATGGATTATTATGTATCGAAGGAACATTCTTCTGTAGCATCTTTCTTATTTTTTCTAAACATCGGATTAAAACAGTTTTAGCGATTTGTAACATTAGTGTGGATGCAAGAAATTACAGAAGTAAATACTGCTTACTCCTTCTCTAGCAAGCAGATCCAATGACGGTGGGTCAATACCCTTTTGGTTTATGATAACAAAGTTGTTATCATTATCAGCACACACCTGCACAAGAAATAAAGCATTAGAGTATGTTCTGTAATGTTGTTTTACAGAATTTTAAAATACGGCTCGGATAAATGGTCTCAGTCCCACCTTGTTCTTCAGATCGATAATTTTCTGAACTCTTTCATCAACAGATCGCCTCTCGGCAATAACCATGGCTTCCCTCTGCTCCGCATTAGAGTAGAAAAACCCTGCATTAATTTCGCTGATAGATGGATAGAAATATTAGTCTACATCACCAGCAACATCTAGGCTCTTATTTCTCTTCACTGAATTGACCAAAGAATTATTTTACACACCTCTTCTCATACTCCAGCGACACATTACAAGTTAGGATGTGGCAATTCTCTGCGCGTCGTTTCATATCAGGGTGCCTCGAACCATGATCTAGAACAAGCCCCTCAACCTACATCAGGAATGACTCAATATGGTACTTGCAACACGTGCAAAACTATGAAAGCATTTAATCATAACCAGCAAATATATATGATTCCATACAAGCAAGTATTTTAAATTCCAAAAGGATAACATTTTGAGGGAACAATGTTATGGTAAACCACACACGTCAAAGACGTACCAATCGTGTGTCAACATCGAATTTGTGGCGCATGTGCATTATCTCCACCATAAACAGATCAATACCTTCCTCAGGCTTCCGGATGCATAGAACCTGTTGTGTACGGAAAGAAGATAAAACAAGCTTGAAAACCAATATTCGCGCATAGACGAGTCCTCATCCGTGTGGAAAAAGAAAAAGCAATTATAAGATATTATTAGAGATCGATTAACTCACTGAATTAACGATAATGTCAGTTAGTTGATCAGCCAAGCCTTCGTACAGCTACACAAGCCACGAGAAAATCGAGGTTAGAAAGCAAAAAGAAGAATTTATCAAAATGAAAAAGAGATAAATCATAAAATCAAGAATACCTTTGTTCTAAGTGTTGTTCTCGCAACCATTTTTAGGATCTCTTTATCAACTTCAACACCCATAACCACAGGGGTCTTGAAGTTATCAAGAAACTGAAGAGTAGCTCTCTTAGCAATCTCAAAACCATCAACTAAGACACGTGGATGCATTCCTGATACACGTATAATCCTTCATTAGGAATTTTCTCAATATGCTATTAGATGCCTGTTTATAGTGACACCAGTTGTAATTTGTCTGAATTCAATTTTAACAAAACTTGGCAAATCAAAGTCGCTAAAGATAAACTGTAGGTTCACAGTTATAGGTTAAACATCAAATATAGATTGAGAATCTAAAACAAGCACAGTGAAACAGAAAACTAGGGAACTATGGTGCCTTTTTCAGCTAACACTCACCTTCATCAATGCAGCGTTCGGACTGTTTCATGAGCTCACCAATGAAGATGACAGTGGAAGTAGTACCATCACCACTTATGTCATCCTGTGCAACAGCTGTCCTTGCAATCATAATGGCTGTTGGGTTCTGAATTTGCTGCAACAGTTAAGAAGTGAGCATGTAAGCATCACCAAATCAGGAGACCTTTTGAAAAGCAGTAGCAGTAACCCATATTAACACCATTGATTATCCGGAACTATCTTGAGGAGGGTTTTCTCTTTATTCTCTACCACAATGCTGACAAACACTTTTACCTAATCAGAAACCCACACTGATCATGTGAACAGCACTAAAATTCATATTTTTTTTCCAACCTAATCCATCCCACAGAGAGATGGCTACATGTAATCGATCAAATCATGCTTAGTTCTCTGAACCATAACACATTCAATTTCAAACCGATCCTCCGAGGTTCTAATACAGCATGGCATAAATCACAGGCTTGTGAGCACCATTCATCACTAAAAAGCAAAACAGAGCTCGATTCATACAGATCAATAGGATCAGACTTACCATTTCCTTCAATAGCGTGTTCCCATCCTTGGTAAGCTTAATATCTCCCGACCCACCAACAAGCCTACATCGAGTGAGCAACAAATCGGAGAGTAAACAAAAAGAAATGATTATAAAAAAAAACATCGGGAAAGTGAAGATAGGGAATAGTATACACATAGATTAGAAAAAAATCAAAAGAGACAATACATCTTGATGGTTCCCTTAGGACCGAGATTCGACTTGAGTACATCCTGCAAACCCTTGGCGGCGTTGATGGTCATATGAAGCGCCGCCGATTTGTTGAGAACCTCGGCATTGGGATTCAAAACTCGCACAGACATTTTTGAAAACTTTCGCGTTCGTACGGGTACAGTACAGACCAGGAAGAGAAGAGCTGGAGAGTGAACTTAGTGAGAGAGAGCGAGAGAGCGAGAGAGCGAGAGAGCGAGAAAGAGAGAACTTTTAGGGCTTTCTTCTGGGTTTTAAAATTTTGATGAAGAGGAATGAGATACTCTAAACGAGAGTATAGACTTTGGTTTAACGTAAATTACAAATTTTTCCCACAATATAGTATTTGTTACACTTTTAGCCAAATATTCACTGATTAAAACTAAACTAAATATTCGGAATTCCCCCACCCCCAACATCTACAACAATTTACAATGTTAGTACTAAAATATTTTAAATTCAAAAATTATTATTGCATTTATTTGAACAAAATATATTTATTTAAAATAATATCAATTTCAATCCAAGTTTAGTTTTTGTAATTAAACACTTAGTAATAAGGTTATTATTCGATAAAAGTTCATAAATACTCCCTCCGTTCCACAAAGATGGATTTTTTAGAGAAAAAAAATTGTTTCACAAAGATAGATTTTTTTAGCTTTTCTATGCAAATTATATCAATTAATGATGATACTTTGAAAAGTCTAAGAAGATTAATTAAATTTATTGAACTACTATTGGTTTAAAGATATGGGAAATTGTTCAGTAACAAAAATTGATGCATTTATGATTAAGTATTAATTATTTTCTTAATATGTGTGAAAACTCTAAAAAATCCATCTTTGTAGAACGGAGGGAGTATATGATAGATGTGGTCTTTAATTTTGTATTCTGTTTTATGGTAATTTTCATATTATTGAAGATAAAATATATAATTCATTATTGCAACTCATTTATTTTTGTCTAAAATCATTTACCATCAGTTTTTACTTTTTAGAACACTAGCTAGCAAAACAGTAGTAACTAAGTGGAAAGAAGTGAGTTGCCCATTTTGGCCAAAGTAACTGCTACCATATTTGCTTCTATGGGTAAACAGTTATTCACATTTTATTCAATGAATCATTGAATTAAATTTTGATATTGATTAAATACTCACAACTAAAATATAAATTTTTGTCAACATAGAAACTTTTTTTTTGGGGTCGAAGTCGACATAGAAACTTAAACAAAAAATGTTAACTAAATTGGAGTAGTAGAACTTACATACATAAAATCTAAAGATCTAGAAATAGCAGTCAATAAAAACCAAACAATCTGCTTTATCATTCAGTCTGCAAGGAAGGTAGAAATTTATTAAAAATATATAACGAAACGCACTTTCAACTAAAATAGACTTTGTAAACTCTAAATTATAACATCATTTGAGTATTGTTGATATTTTACTATAATTCCAAAAAGAAGAATATTAATTACCGTCAATTATTTTGATAATGGACTCACTCCCCAAGCAAACTGTATATAATATGGCCGAAGCGAAACAAGATAAAACAAAAAAAATGGGTTGGCATACACGTATCGTGAAATTACTGCTCTCGAGTCTTGATACCACTTTTTTTTTTTTTTGGGACAAAATTTTATTTTTATCAATCGTAATTCGTACTAAACATTTAAGACATAACTGCATGTCAATTATTTCCATTTTTATTAGTAAGTTAACATTTTTTAAAAGTGTTAAAAATAGTTGTCATTTTTTGTATAAAATGACAATTTTATCTTTTTATTACTACATCGTGTACCGTACATTATCGTATACGATGTACTGTATAGAAGTAAAATTGCATTGAACAATAAAATAAATATTTTATTTTATTAAATTTTTTAAAAGTGTTAACATATTGATTAAACTTCAATTAAATAATATTATATACAAAATCTCCCAACATTTAATATGGATAAGTCCCATCAAAAAGTGAAAAAGATGAAGAATAAGAAGAAGAATCAAATCATCTTCCTTTGTGCATTTGGGAGTCTAGGACCATAATACATTAACTGAGTCAACTCCTATTCTTTTTGACTCGATCCCAAAATGTATTCGTGTGAAATTTACACAAACCTAAGCCTTGTGGGATAAATATTTCCTATCTTAATAACCTAAATTCAATTTACAAATTTACCATAAAGAAATGTTAAACAACACCTACACATTGATAAGTATTGAAAGAGAGAGTTTTCTTTTATATGATTTAAGAAAAATATGTGATTCGTTTGACAAGCTACAAAAAATGCGAAAAATCAAAGATATTTGAAAATATTTATCAGAAAGCAATCGTTCACAACAACACAAATTTAAAACAACAAAAATCTATGAGTCTTTTCCTAATGCTAGAATTTATCAAAGTTAGATTTGGCCGTTGTTAACTAATGCTAGAATTTATCAAAGCTATTGTTTCAAGAATTTATCTCTCTGTTCTTGCTTTGGATCTTGGATCCACTTCTTGAGTCTTTTCCTTATTTATAAATTGACATTATAAACTCTAATCCCCATGGAATTGACATTATAAACTCTAATCCCCATGGAATTAATAATTGTGCTTGCCTATCTTATGCATTTTTTACAGTTCGCCTACTTTATGCATTATCTGCAGCTCTGCAGCTCGTTTTTAAGTTTAATGTTATAGATTTTCTGTTTATATTTTGTTTGGTGTAAAAGATAAATTATTTTCAACAGTAAGCAAAAATAAAAGATAGGTAACAATCTAATTTAAGTAGATAACTGACTTAGTAAGTACAAATAATCATACTTGGATCGGTTTTAGCCATATTCTTTTTATCCAATAAAAACTTTCTAGTTGTATGGGTCTCTACTCTCTATCACGGAGGCAAATTTACCAAAGTCAACTATAAGAAAATCATTGAAGTCCAAGAAAACAAAAAGGTAGATTCTAACCACTTGTTTTCTCTCACGAATAAATAGAAATAAAACTACAACAACAAAAATACAACAAAATTTCTCAATATCAGTATATCATGAAAAGACAAAAAAAAGCAAGCATTGTATAAATGATCGTAAAAAACAAGTCCAGTACAACACAACCAAAAGCTTATATAATTATATCAAAACTACATAATTGATCCAGATACAACAGGAGGAATCGGACTAGCTAGTTTATACTTTATACTAAGCACATCCATTATTGGCACAAAAAAAAAAAAAAAAAAAAAACTAAGCACATCCATTGAAAAGCAACTTACTTTAATGTCTTAACTGATTAGTTAAAGGTTCCTAAATAATGCTTTAGGGAATTATTATCATGGATGTATGAAGTTGTGAAGACGACACATCATGTGGTGGATTCGACCACGTGACACCGAAGAGTTTGTCGAGAATATGAAAAACGTGACCAACTCCTCCATGAACAATATCTTCAACTCTCTTTCCATGCTTCTCATCATTTTACACATTTCCGAGTTCCTATCTTTTAGTATGGTTATGTTCGTTTGTCTGCCGCAGGAGCTTGCAGTTGTGGTTGCAATTAAACGGTGTTCGTTTATCTGACGCAGCCTTTTGCGGCCAAATGCAACAATTTGTGTATGACATTTCTGTTAGTTAAAAATATTCAGCGTTCATCTGGAACTGTTGCGATCTTCGTAGCGACTAACTGCGCGACTGTCAAACGACCAACAATAACTGAGTTTGACCGTAGGTCGTAGTAGTAACCGCTAACGGTAGACAAACGAACAGACCCTATATCAAACTCCGCCATAAACACCATCTTCCTCGGTAACATCACTTCTCGAAGAGCCGACGAGAGGGTTACACCAGGGATGGTCTTTACGAGAAAAGCAATTCGTATACAGTAACATGTCAGACGACTAGCGCTTAGGTTGAAAAGGGTATGATGGTCACAAAGCACTAGTTTTTAACACCTTTTTCATCGCACACTATTTTCACATATTAAAGTGGTCAACGACGTTAGATCGCCAAGAAGCCCTAAAAGGGTCTATGTCACGGAGGCAAATGTACCAAAGTCAACTATAAGAAAATTATTGAAGTGCAAGAAAACGAAAGGTAGATTCTAACCCCCTTTTTCTCTGACGAATAAATAGACATAAAACTAATAGACGACAAAAAAGTACAACAATATATCTAAAATTCTCAATATCAATATCATGACAGCAAAAAGAAAGAATAAACCTGCAAACATTGGATAAATGATCGTGAAAAACAAGTCCAGTACAACACAACCAAAAGCTTATATAATTATATCAAAATACATAATTGATCCAGATACAATACAACTGGTGGAATCGGACTAGTTTATACTAAGCACATCCATTGAAAACACTAGAAAATCAAAGCAACTTACTTTAATGTCTTAATTAACTGATTAGTTAAAAGGTTCATAAATAATGCTTAAGGGAATTATTATCATGGATGTATGAAGTTGTGAAGACGACACATCATGTCGTGGATTCGATCACGTGAAACCGAAGAGTTGTCGAGAATATGAAAAGCGTGACCAACTCCTCCATGAACAATACCTTCAACTCTTTTTCCATGGCTTCTCATCACTTTACACAATTCCAAGTTCCTATCTTTTAGTATATCAAACTCCGCCATAAACACCATCGTCGTCGGTAACCTCGCTTCTCGGTGAAAACCCGCCGACGATGAGCTGACCAGAGGGTTACACCAGGGATGGTCTCTACTCGCGCCACGTGGCAGAGCCAGACGCCAATACGTGTCCGAAGCGGAGAGAGTCAAAGCCGATGACTTGGAGTGTTGTTGTTTCTCCGAGGACGTTCTTGATTCGCCTCCGAAGAAAGGGTGGATTAGAATAACGCCCCTGATGTTTAGGTTATTTACGGATTTGCCACTGGCGGTGATCCTAACGGCGACTTGGTAAGCTATGTTGGCTCCGGCGCTATCTCCGGCCAAGAAAACGTTTGAGAGATTACATTTACTCACCCAAGAATATCCTCGGTTAGATATATGTTGCTTGAGTAACCACGAGACGACGTTAACCCCGTCGTCGTACGCCGCCGGGAGACGGTGTTCAGGGGCTAGACGGTAATTTACCGAAACGACGACGCAACTAGCTTTAACGGCGAGGCTAGTCAAGAAGTCGTGGTAGCAACTCCAAGCGGCTGAACCAACGCAAAATCCACCGCCGTGGAAGTAAACAAGGAGAGGGAGAGTGAAGGACGGTGAGGATGCGGCGTCCGGGATGTAGACACGTGTCGACGTGTCGTTGCACAGTTTGATGTCAAAGGCTGTGACTTTAGCAGATGGATGAACGGTGGGTGACACGGTGGGGACTATGGGAGGTCTCTCGACGCAACCGTCGTTGAAAACTTTGATGAGTCCTTCGATTTCTTCCACGACGGGGCCGTGACGGTGGGGGTGAGATCCACCACGGCGGTTGTCGGAGGATTGGTGGTTGTGAGAGAAGGAAATGGCTGCCATTGGTTTTTTTTTCTTTCTTTTTGGCTATAGAAGAGTGTAGTGTTGTTGGTTGAGTGAGATGCAATGAGATGAGACTCGTTCAAGTTCTTTATATAGAGAAGTTTGTATATTTATTTAGATGCTATCATTTAGGAAAATACGAAAAGCTACCTTTTAAAAAAAAAAAATCTTTTGAAATTCGATTGGAAATCCAAACTGATACACTATATATATACAATACTTGTGAAATACCGGGGTTTATTGTCATTTCTAGCATCTATAGTAAATTCCTAAATTCTATAGATGAGAATAATGGATCCATGATGTTAGATCAAGTGGGTGAATCTTCACCACTCCAAATCCGTCATATTACATCACGACTCTCTAGTTTTTTTTTTTTTTATTATAGATTGCTTTTTTTGGGTCAACTATGAATCTCTAGTTAAAAGTTAGTTTATAATAATGTAAATACATACTCAAGATCTAAACAGAACTTTTATTTTATTTGCGTCCATATACTTTGAGATGCTTATTTTATATAAAACGAACTGATCCGATCATAAACTATAAAGTTTTGATAGAACAAATTAAAATTGAATCTTTGAATTTTAAATAAAATTAAAAATAAAAAACGAAAATAAATATATTTGGCTATAAGAAACATCATATTTAAAGTATGGAAACTTATACTTGTATTAGAATTGTAGCAAATCATTATACATCATATTAGAATTTGGTCATCTATTACTAATCCCAATATTAGAAAACCATGACTAATATAGTGGGATGGTTCCATCCGACGAAGAAGATTCGACTATGTTGATTCATGTCAGGGATCAAGTCTTTTCGGATGTGGAATTAGCAACTTAATTCTTGACAAAATAGGACATTATAAATGGATTGTATCATTTCCACTCAGGAAATTAGTCTAGATCCGTTACGAGTCATTGATAATTTCCGAATCTAATATATATAAAAAAAAACTGATACAAAATCAGGATCGAATACCATAGATCATAATTAACGTGTGAAAAGAATCACGTTACGAAAAGGAACTGTACAACATTTTACGTGGAAAAATTTCATAGTCAAAGGAATATTACCGTTAAAAAATAATGCTTCCGTGAAAACATTGAAGAGTTATCCTATAAGAATAATATTATTGCCAGTCGTGGTATTATGAATAGTTAAATGATTGTAAGTTGAGTTTCAGTTGATTTGATCCCAAGCAATTCGTGTTGTTCCATCGCTTCTTATTTGTTGTATCGTTACAAAGTGGAACCCAGATTATTGTTTGTCCTATTCGAACAACACTGTTTTTAGATTTTTCATACATATTTTATCTAAACATAATTATCTAGTAACCAAAAGACAAAAATGGGTATAAAACAGAAAATTTATCATTCTCAAAGTGTAATTCTTCTTTTCCTCTCTGTGAAAATATTGTTTTGCTTCTTAACCTCTCCATTTTGAGAGTTTGGACTTTAGAGTAGATATAAAATATTTTTACTGGCGGGCAAATAATGATCACTTTTAACTGTTTTGAAATTTTTTAAAAACGAAATTCTAGTTAATTTTTAAAAATGAAATTGTAGTTAATTTAAAAAAAAAAGAAATTGCATAATAACATTGTGGAAGTCTTGTTTTTTTTTTGTTTTTGTAAAGGTAGAGAACTAAACAGAAGTAGAGAAGTCAGAAGAACATAAGTTAGTCGGCCAAGATTCTATGGGCAAGTACAATTCACAAATCTTCTAAAATTCTTATGATATCTTCCTCCCCTCGAATATTCTATATATTTTTGTTTTTTTTTGTTATTCTAGCACTGTAATTTTTTTGTTTTTTTGGGGTCTAAAATAGCACTGTAAATTGTTAATACATTTTAGCATTAAGCTTACAACTTCCAAGTTACGATAATAAGTGATATAGTCTCCTCTATATTCACTTATCCTCATGCTTTTTCAAAATAAAATTATTAATATTTACGTACAATATAAACTCAACTGTAATTTGAGTGTTGGGTTTTAGCTTTGAACATGTATCCATCACTTGGTAGCTAAAGGCAACAATTTAAACCGTGTGAAAAATCTTTTGAGAAGTTATATTTTGTCAAGTTTATCTTCGTAATATTCGAGCTTTCTTATATTCTCTTTGAAGGCACCAAATGGATTTTTCATATCAAAGAATATTTACTTCTCTTATTCTTTCTCCCATCTTAAGCGTAGTAGAGAGAGATTTTTCCCAAATAAACAAACCCACAAAAGGCGTGTGGAACTGTAGATTAAAACAGAATGTAGATCATAGCAAAAAAACAGAATGTAGTTGTTTCATTGGAAAAAAATACACTCAGAAAATGCTCTGTTTTATAGCTAAAAGTTAGACTAATAATTACAGGCCACAAAAGCGATTACTTATTTTTCACATCCCTCAATCACCGCAACGGTGTAAAAAAACAGCAAAAGTAACCAGAACAAGACATTTGATTCTCGATATATAGGAAAAACATATGTAACCACTAACTATATATCGACCCAAGAAACAAGGGAAATCCAATGAGTGAGAGAGAGAGAGAGTTTGGTTTGGTTTGGTTTAGTGGTGTTATTATTGAAACTCGTGGCTGTGATCGAGAAGATAGTTTGCAGCCAAGTCTTGGTTCTTGTTGCAGGCGAAGAACACCACCACCACATCACTTCTCTCGAATCCCATTGCTTCCAGCTGTTTTAAGCATAACACACATGCAATACTATGAAAACAATTCATGTCCTAATTATGAGAATAGTAACGAATCCAATAAAAGTTTATAAGAAAAACAAAGAAACAGAGACAGACCCGTTGGATTGATTCATACTCCTCAGCTGTGACTTGGACTTCCATTTCCTCAGACTGTTCCATTTGCTTGCCACTGAATCACACAACACCAAAAAGTTAAACCAAAAGAAAGCTTCATTTCCCAATCAAATTTTGTTTTATGGTAAATTTTCTACCTGTCTCCTCCTTCATCATTGGGTTCGTTGTTTTGAGAGCGTAAGAGGTCCGCTTGGTGGTCTTGTAGTTCCTGAGGCTGAGCCATTTGGTTGCCACTGAAAATCCACAAAATAAGTCAAACAAAATCTTTTCTTTTTCTGGGTCTCTAAATCATAAACTAAGACGTGGTTTGTACCCTGCTCCTCCTTCAAGAGGTTCGCCCTTTATTAAGCGTGCAAAGTCGGCTTTGTTCTCTCGCATCATCCTAAACAATGGCGGCTTTTGTTTTTTTATCTCCACTAGAATTCCCTGCAGCAAAACTCATCATTAGGCCCCAGAAAATAACTCTCAAGAATCGTTTTCATTTTTTGGTTTTACCTTTATGAGACTAGGGTTTGACTGCACCAGAGGTCGAAGAAATTGGTACTACCATACGAAACAATTAATTAGACCTCCACCAAATGGATTAGTAAGATAAACTGGAAACAGCTCATTACCTGTTCGGTGTGGCGCAAGAAATCAAGTGACCCATTACTTGGCAGGCCCTATCAAAAGACTTTTTATTAGTCACACACTCACTCATGCACACATCCAGTTTACGATCAACAAGTGTATTATAATTACCTCCGGCAAGTAATAAAACCCATTTGGGTCTCCTGCTGCAGGTTCTTGAGTCTGCTCCGGGATGCCCTTTTTAACATTAATTATCAGTTACACATCCTCTATACTGTTTAACACGCTGCATGCTCTTCAGAAACGTACATGATACAAAGTTACAGGAATCTCTATATAGCTTAAATGGAAAAGGAACCAACTCACTTGAGCTTTACGGCCAACAGATGCAGTAGACGCTCCAATAGATGCAGGTTTACTCTACATTATCAGCCCGTCCGAGCACAGATCAATAAGCTAAACTCAAAACCTTCAAACTTCCATTACCAAACCCAAACACACCTTCGTAATGGCAATACAACTTTTATCAGCAACGTTGTTAGCCTCCATTGTTGTTCCATCTTTAAGCACTTTCCCTTTATGAATAAGCATCTGTTGTTCAGCAGGATATGCACTAGCTCCCATCACAGCCTCTATTTTCTTCTTCACATCAGAAACCTGAACATGTTTATTTATATAACCATCAGTTCATGGAAAATGTGGCTAATCGAAAGAGCAACCGAACCATACAAGCACCTTCGCGTTATTGCGTTTATCAGAGTTCACATATCGACGCATAGTAGAACATCTATCGCCAACTTTAACTTGAGACTCTTACCATGACTAACTTGCAGATCAAGAAAAGAATGATTAAACAGAGAAAACCCCTAACTTTCACCGCCATATCAAGAATCAGTGACCAAACTTCCGTAGTAATGAACAAGAAATCGACCCAACTGTAGGACCAAAATTTTACACTACAGACAGGAATGATTTAATCACGATAATAATAAATAAATAAACAGTTAAGGAACAGACGATTTATAAAACGATAAAGCAATAACAAGATCTAAGGAGGCGAGATAAATCTCTTTCCTTAACTCTAAGAATCTCCCGTAGTGTGACGGGGTTTTATAGATCCATGAGTCCCAGGATACAACCAAAGTTTAACTGAATCATCAACACCATGATCCAGATCTATCGACCATTATTCTACGATACTCTCGAAATTAAAGACTTACTCTCTAGACAGTAGGGAATTGAAGAAACTATTGCTAGAACTTTTAGAATGTGTTTTTTTGTGTATCAGAGGATGATCTTTTTAGGTGAAAATCGTGTTGTATATATAGGAGAGAGGCTAGGGTTTTTCCCTGACAGAAAAGGAATATTTCCAGATCATAAAAGGAATATTTCCAGATCATAAAAAGGAATATTTCCAGATCATAAAAGGAATATTTCCAGATCATCTTAGGCGGCTGCGATTTTTTAAGTCGGCCTGTTGAGTATCGATCGATACCTAGGGGTATCGATCGATACCTCAAAAAGTCCACGGGCCCAAACAAGGCCCAAGATGCGAACGTCGCACGTATGGCTTTTCTTCTCTCATGTTGTTCGTTTAAGACACAACTATTCCAACATATATACACGAGAAAACATTTCTCGATTAATGAAAACATTTCATTAGAAATAGCTCAGCTCATTTCTTTTCACACTAACACAATTTTATCAAGCCCTCGAGCTTTGACAAAAAATTAGTTCCAACACCAACTACCTCCCCAGATACGAAACTCGAATGTTCATTGAAACATCGTGAGATTTTACATACCGAATCCTCGGGTTTGACTTGGATCTCGAAGCGAGCCCCCTTCAAAGTTTTGACAATGACCTTCATCTTCTTCATTCACCGAGGAAAAACGGTTGCAGTTCCAGAAACCGATTCTCCGGCGAGATTCTGTTCCGATCAATCGCCGCCGGTAACAAACTTCCGCGTCAAGATTAGAGAGCACAAGAAGCGCGATGTAGGTGGGGGATGACGAGAAAGGAGAAGAAAACGGCAAATATTTATACGCTCGCTTCAATACTGAGGCCTCGATTCGATCACATGCTTTGTTTATTTTACTCTTCCTCTTCATAATCCAATACAAATTTGACATGTGTAAATCTGGTAACTGAATCACTAATTTTCTGACGTCTATTATTGGGCCTTCACATCCATCATTATGTCTAAGCCCATTATATCGTTCCCTTCTTGATAATTTTTTTCGGTCTAACTTTGTGGTGGGCCTGCGCCTTTTTATGTAGCGAACGGTTTACTAATTATCCTTGAAAACAATTAAAGGTGCTATTAGTTGGATTTATATAGAGCTTTGTTGATTTTAAAAATCAAGAGATTTTTCAAATTTGCATAGAATTTTTTTTAATTGTAAAAGTTTTTTAAATTTGTAATTTTTTTTGTGTATTTAAACAATTTATAAAAGAATTCTATTATATAACAAACTTTGGGAATCCAAAAAGATATACATAGTGGGATTTTGAAAGTTATGTTTTATGAGTTAAAGTTAAATTGTTAAAAATTCTTATCTCAATAACATTAGATTTTAACAGACTCATGGAATCATTAAAATCTAATTTTTTTTGAATAACATTGAATTTTGATTATAATTTAAAACTCATCAAACCAATAACGATAGATTTATAAAAAATGTTATAAGCCTTACAAAATAATAACTAATAACAATGTTTTGACAAAAAAATGATATTGTAGAAATTGTTTAGCAAATGGTTTGCACTTTGAAACAACCAACTATAACCACTTAAAGGCTATATTACCGGCAGTCTATAGTGATCTGAATAAATATCCAACTTTATTTATGAAAACAAAAAAAAAATCACTGAAAGTTTTGGAGAATGGCGCTGCAGAAGTCATTGATTCTTTTCTCTAGCATTTCAATCTCTTGTTCAACACGCATCCTAACTTCAACATCCGTTACCATGCGTAACACTTCCTTCCGTGATTCAATTCTCTTCAGAAGACTATTAATCTACAAACCAGTTTAACAAACAAATAAGCAAAACAAAGCTAAAACCAATTTATAAAGTGAGGATTTGTCAGAGTGGTTTGATTCAAGAACATTACCCTGCGGTGTGGCCACCGATTTAAACCTCCCCTTCGGCATATCTTTTTGACAACTGTAGGACAAAGACTCAAATTTCGAGCAGCTTGTGCGATTGGAAGATGAAAATGCATACTCATGTCTTTCAGTGTCAATTTCCCAGTCCGCTCCCTCTGTTCTTGTCCTCGGCACATAGAGACGAATCACAAAACCGAAAATCAGTGACTATTTTCAATAAGAACAATCATATTGATTTCTTTAAGCACAAGAAACATGTTCTCAATCCAGATGCAAACCCTAAAAAAACAAAAACACTATCTTTTATCCTCTGTGCAGGCCAATGATTATATATGTTTATATACCAAGATCATCCAAATTAAGGGTTCCTTTAAGATCTTCTATACAATTACAAATTCCGTCACTAAACTCAATATAATTAGATAACCAAAGAGAGTTTCTTATTGCGCAATTAACATGTTTTCAACCTAAAATCTAATCACCAAGACATATCCTACGACGTTAAATGGTTATAGATTGAGAAATTAGAGACAAAACCTGCGCAGCGAGACGAGTTTTTCTCCGTGGCTTTACTTTCGACACTGGGGGTTCATCTCTCAATCCAACATATTGCGGAATAGATGGAACATTAAGCGCTGCATCAGGCATAACCAAAGACATTGGAACATCATTGCGCGATGGCAACATCGACATAAACGACTGGTTATTGCGGAAGCAAGAATCCATTGCTTGATAGAGATCAGCATTGGTGTCTTGCGTAATTATAAAACCGCCTGCTTCTCTCCCCGCGCAATAATCTTCTATAAACTTCTTCACATCCTCCATATTCAAATCAATCAAATGGTATGTTTGATGTCGACGTTCGTTAGAACCATCAAATCGTTGAGTCTCGAGGATCGCATGGCAGAAATAACCAATCCCTCCATAAATATCAAGTCTCATCATCTCTTGTCCTGTATCATCATAGAATACAACCACTCAATAAGCGATCAGTGTAACAATAAACATTCAATAAACAAACATCTTAGTGATAGTTATACCATTAGAATGGACTAATACTCGAAGCAGGCTGCAACAAGTGCATATGAGGATTCCTTCAGTTACTGTTGGTGTAATCGCCGGGACAGGCATCGCTGATGTACCACCGGTTTCAAAGTTCATACCAAATTCCCCATAAACTATAGTACCCGACTCAAGTCTACCGTTTACTCCGATATTGTTACCATTATCATTACCAATCGCCGGGACAGGCATCGTTGATGTACCACCAGTTTCAAAGTTCATACCAGTTTCCCCATAAACTAGAGTACCCACTTCAAGTCTACCGCTTTCTCCGACATTGTTACCATTATCATTACCAATATCTTCTAGGACATTATTGTTGATGCTGTCGTTGAGATCATCACTTGGTATATCGAACATGTCCCAAGAGAGGGAACCACCATGATCGTCATAATCCGGTATAAGAAAGTCGCTGGTGTCGTAGTTAGAGTTTGAAAGTGAGAGTTCTTGAAATAACTCAGTTTCGTTAATATTCTCGGTGGTTGGTGTAGGAGGAGGAGGAAGAGGATCTTGGGTGAAGGATAAGCCCATTAAGTTTGGATCCGGGCCGGAAATAACATTAAGGAGATCCTCTTCCGAGTAATAATCATAATACGGATCCTCAGCGTCGTTGTCAAGAGCGGATGGTTTTGGATTATCACCCGCCATTTTTGTTTTTTCACTCTTCTTCTAATTGCTTTCTCTCTTTCTCTTTCTTTTTGTGCGTGTGGATAAGACCAAAAATGAAAAGAGAAAATTTCTCTCAAGCACCGTAAGATGCTTGAGAGTTGAAGAACAATGAGTGAGGGAAGAGAGTTGTTTTGATTTGATCAGAGAAAGTTATGTAGCGAGAGAGACAGGAGAGGGATTTTGGCGGTTAATGGTCGTTGTAGTAAGTTATATTGCTTCAACAGATGTGTTTGTTCGGTTAGTTGTCTTGGCGCGAGAAATAACTGTCTGTTTTTTAGATTTTTTTCTTTTTTCTTTTTTTTTCGACAAAACATATTTTTATTAATTTGACATCATAAAGTCTGAATACAAAGTTTTTGTTAACCATGAAAACGGAAAAATACAATCTGAAAAAAAAATGTTATTGTTAGAACATAATGCTTTCCCTCCCGCCTCCAAGGACGATGTTGCCGAACTTAATTTTGTAGAGCCCAAGCTTCTTGGAAATCCCATACGATCACGTAAAATACAACTTCCAATAACCCTTCTAGAATTCAGATCATAAGCCGCATCATAAGTGCATTTAAGTGTTCCCACACTAGGCCGAATCCATTTTGATTCCGAGGAACCATTGAAAAGTAATCTTAGTTGTACAGTTCTTTCTTTTTTCGCTAATGGATTATTTGTTCCATTATTTCGTTTTCCGTAATCGATCTTATTCTGATGCGAATTGTGTGTAGCCAGCATCACGAAACTCCGAATTACACACCGCGAATCTTGTTGAGGATTCATGACGGATAAACTCGCTAACGGATGAGTAAGTCCGTTATTTTCCTTTTTCGTATTCTTTCTTCTTTCGATGTGAATTGTGTGTTTAGTTAGCAACTCTTGGCTAAACCTAGTAATTACACACAACATGATAAAATCCAATGCTTCCGTTGTATGAAGTTTTGTTTCTACAATTAGATACCAAATCTTCCGTATCCAAGTCCTTCTATCAGGGTTTAGCTTTGACTTTGTCCCCTTTGATGCTTTCGGTAAAAATCCTCCTGGTCCCTTTGAAAGTCTCCATAGTCTTCTTACCCATTGTTGCCATGATAAATGTCTTATTAGATTGACATCACTGGTATCATTTGTCTCCGTATAAGAGAGATTGGTGTAACTGGTTTCTTTATGGCTAATTCTCCATATTATAGTCAAACTTCCACTGTTAATGAATCCTCTCTCAAACTTGAGTGACCTCCCAACAACAACCATTAAAATAGTTTCCAATACATTGTCCATAGATGTTTCCTCAAAGAAAAACATATGTCGGACTATATTATGTTTGGGAAACCCATCAAATTGAAAATCTTTTCTTATGACATAGAAATTAAAGTGCACGCTAATGCCCAATAACCAGTTGATGCCATGGTGATGGTATCGCCGGAAGGAAAGCCGGTCGATGCCATGGTGATGGTGTCGCCGGAAGGAAAGCCGGCAGATGCCATGGTGATGGTGTCGCCGGACAGAAAGCCGGTCGATGCCATGGTGATGGTGTCGCCGGAAAGAAACTCTATTAAATAGAGACAATAATCGCAACGACACCGAAGATCGGAATCTAGCGAAAATTAGGGATAAACCCAGACTGTGAATCAAAGGAGAGTTGGTAATGGTAATAATATTATGAAGAATCCCCGAAGATTTCCACGAATTAACGGTGAAAATCCAATCAGTATCCAACCGTGAAAGCCGATCGTCGATACCCAAAAAGAGATGTGTATACATATATAAATATATAAATAGTAATGAAAAACAGGGGCATTGTGTCGATATTGGAACTGCGTCGGCCACCGGCCAGACTCGATGTCGAAAACGGAGCATCTCCCAGAAAATCGGTTTGTGATTTTCGCATAAGGCTTCGCCTCCAAATGTTCCGAAAGCAAGAAAAGTGAGTACCATAGATTTATTCCTAATCTAAAACTAAAAAATAGAGAAGAGAAGAGAAGAGTACAGCCGACGCCGGAGCCGACGTCGGCCGAAAAAAACACGAAAAACTGGCGGTTGTGACTATCGCCTAAAAATCGCCAAAAGTCGCCTCCATGTCGGCATAAGAAGGTGAAACCTCTAATTTTAGATTTTTTTCTTCTTAGTAATTTTTAAAAGCAAACAAAATTAAGAAATACTTTTAATACAAAGTATTAATGGATTTGGATCCAATTAGATTGGACTGTAAATTTCATTTACATCGCAAGGAGATTTATAACATATATTAATACTTGAATATATATTACATAAATAATAAGTGTAAATAAAGTATTTTTCAATTGGTATTCCTTTTTTTTTTTAATATTTCGTTTGAGTTTTGTTTGAGTTTTGTTTGAGTTTATATCACTGTTGAAAAAAAAAATTTTTTTTTTTTTTTAACTTCTGATTCATTCATTGATTTCAAATCGTATACAAGAGTTGATACATCCATAATATATCAATAATAATTAAGCAAACCAAATACACATCCATAATAATATAACCAAACATTAAAAAGAACGATGAAGAAGTGAATTTCCACGATGCTTTGGATACCGAAGCCTTACTCGCCAACGGGTTTACTAACCCTTCACGGAGAATCAATCCCGTTTCTTTCCTTCTCCAGAATCAATCCCAAAATAATGAGACCGTCGTTCTTGGCTATCATCTCTTGGATGAAACACCATAATCGTTTATTGATGATATCTAATATTTCCTCTTGCACTGATTCATTGACTCTCCGTGAATACACTATACCCGGATCCCAGATTTGTTGATCGAAACACCATATTACTCTTCGGAATTCAAAATCAATCCCTTCCATTGATCGGGATTGTGAATATCTGGCATCATGAGAGATTGAAAAACCCTTCACGGAGAAAACAGGCTCGTCTTGGATGAAATCAGGATATCGACATACTCCAACAACGAACCATGAATGAAACGCCTCCATAACAGGAGGAAATTGTCGGAAACGTAACCATTTCCACTTACTAAAAGAGGAGACCTTAATCGATACTCCCAAAACAAATTGCTTGGATAGATGCACATGATTACCTTTTGATTTCAGATCTGCCGTCGACACACCTTGAACCATCGACAAAATCAGGAATTGATAATCGATGGTCGTCGATGATATCTCGATCGGAACTTTCACTATTATCAAAAGGAAGATAACATATCGGGATAGAATCCTCTTCAAACATGCGATACCCATCCAGAATTATTGTAGAAAGAAAAAAGAGAATGAAACTGAAATTAAAATTAAAATTTACAGAGCCACCGGCAAAAGCCGGCGGCCTGAAACTGGCAAAAATTTAAGGAGAGAAGTTACGATCGCTTTTGTAATCGCCAATCAAGAGAAGTTACGATCGCTTTTTTCACTGTTGAGAATTTATTCTATTAATATCACATGTAAACAAAGTTTTTTTCTTACGAATTAATATTTCAATAATTGTTTTGTTTTGTTTTTTTTTAAAATGAGCGAATATCATAAATAAGTACCAAGTTCATAAACATATTTTTTTTAATTAGCAGGTCTGGAAGTACACAACAAGTCCGTTCTTCAGGCTATTGGTTCATCACTCACAATCATGAGGAATTAGAAGAGGAAATCCAGTGACCACATGAAGACCCGCAAAAAAAAAAACAGAGCATTTGGAAATGAAACATTCCTGCAAATCTTAACCATTTTTTTTTTTTAATGTCACGAGCTCTCGGTTAATACAGACAAAGAAACCATACAACATATTCACTTGTCCTATCTCGGTAACCACATGGATATTGTCTCAATTGACAAATCCAACTAGAAGACAATATTCAAGGGGATTCTTATGATGCATGGAGTGAAAGGTTTTTAATCCAAAATTGCAGCACTTTCTATCCTTTTCATATCGTAAACGAGGAATTAATGAGCTTATCAAAAAAAAAAAAAAAAAAAAACTGATCCACATGAAGACATTGACAAAGCAAAGTCGGAACATGACCGGAATACGGTCTGAGAGCTTCCTCGTACTTGGAATCAGAACATCTCTGTTATTTTGATACAGATGAGTTTATTTTGAAAGTGAGACCAATAACCTCATCCGTATAATCAGGGGAAGGAGCAGATAATCACCATGACTTGGTATGCAAGAAACTCGGTAAGAGAGAGAGTCAGTTAGCGGTTTTCACCAAGAAGTTAAAGAAACATTACTATACACAATGGTGATATTCTCAGAAACGATTATCTTACAACGAAATCCAAAAGAGAGAAGATAGAAACTTTTTATCCCAGAGAAAATTTTACAGATTCTTCTAATCTTCCCCTTAATTATATATATATATATATAACAATAATAAAGATCCGCCCGACCCAGAAAAACACCAAACGAATACATCGATTCGACTCTTTTTAAATACTGCATATTTATATACAAATACTAACCTGAATAACAAGTTAAAAAAACGGTGACAGGCGACGGTAACTGATCTTCATCTTCTCTCCTTCCTCTCTCTTCCTCAGGAAAAGATGAATTACGCTAAGAGATTTTACATATTCATTTGCTTCAAAAATGGTAGTAGTAATCAAATCCTCCTCTGTTAGGCATCGGTGAACGAACGATTCCTGAATCTCTATGTACACTTTTTCTTTCCTTTCTTTTTGTCTTACTAAGCCATGGCAGGGATGCTTGAGTTTTGGCGGTCACGGTTCAAGCAATCGAATCCTTCTACTCTAACTGCAGGCGTTTTGAGTCCAAATTTCATTCTAACGCAACCACGAGATGACGATGACGAAGATGGGGATGGAGACGGAAAACCGGATGATGAATTGGGCTGAAGGAACGGAGAGTTGGGTGAGGTTGGAATGAGTTTCTCATCTCGAAAGCGAGCATCTTGGACTAATGGGTTCACTGCTCTGCTTGGAGGCGAACCGGGGAAATAGGGTGGCGATGATGATAGTAATTGCCCTAGTGTTCCATTATCCTCCTGCCGAGATAAGAACAAAGGCAAAAATATTATGAATTCAACCATTTTTGTAAACTTATCGAAACTTAGAATTGATTCAAGGAAAGCTTTTGAGGCGGATCAATCCTTTTATCACCACAGCTTATAAAGCTAGAATTGACTAATGAAACATCAAAAACAGAAGCCATACATACCTTTCTACGAATGATGTCCAAAAGCTCTGCACCAGCTTTAGAATCACACAAATCAGCTGCAGCTTGACTACAAATCGAGAACAAAGTTGGGTAAGTGTTTGGTTCTAATCACTGCAAAATCTGAGAAGGAACAAAAAAAGAAAGAAAGGAGGATGCTTTTGCTTTTTACCTCATATGTAATCTGAGAGGGCGAATGACGTTGTTGGCGAGTAAGCCAACACGTCGGGGCTTAGGACAAACGACAAGATCCTTCCGATCAAATCCCATCATCTCCTCGCGAGACATGAAGGCGTTCTGCTGAAGGTTGCAATGATTCATCTTTTTCCACACAAGAAGAAGAAAAAAACCACCTTTATCCACAGGAGAACGCCTAAATCACCGAAGAGGATCAAATTAAAGCAGATCGAATCCAGGAGGGCAAGAAATCGAACACAAACTTGATATATCGGTATCTGATTTCAAAAACTAGGGGGTTTACTTTGTAAGATCTGAGAAATTCGATCTTCAAGCTTCGGTATAAAAGGAAACGAACAAAACGACGGATCTGGATCAGCTCCCAAATAAACATGAGGGAGGGAAAAAAAAGAGCTTTTCTCTAAAGTTTATGAACCAAATCCAACGAAAAGCCTTAGGGGAAGAAGATAGATCATTCGAAATTCAGAGAGATCGGCTATAAAAAGAATTTTTTGAAAACGGAATACGATTTACGATAAAGCCAACGATGACGTTTGACCAAATGGCTAAGAGCAAACCCAGATCCGAGAAAACTCAAAATTCGTAAGAACAACAAAAAAAAAATCAAACACTAACAAAAAAAAAACCCAGAAGTTTTTAACTCGAATTTAACCAAACTTCCGAGACTAAAAAGCGAAACAAAGACGGGAATAAAAACCACAGATCTATAACAAAGTATTGCGAATGAACACACAGCAAAAGAAGAAGTTTCATCCGCCACAAAGAGAGCTTGAGGAAAGAAGAAAGAGAAGAAAAGGGAGAGAGAGAGAGAAACCTGAGTAAAGTCCCCGAGAGAGGAGAGAGCACGATGACGGAGAAGATATGAGACAGAGAGAGAGAGAGGCGAGATATCGTCTGAGGAAATAGGGATTTTATAAAAGGATGAGACCAAAGTGTGGGTGAGGTTGAAGACAACGTGGAACGACGTCGTTTTAGTGCATTTTGGAAATTTTGCATTTTCTTGCCGTCGTAATAGTGATATTTGTGGACAGCTTAATATTCCGATTTCCATGCATTTAGAATTGGCCTTCTAACTAATTATCTTTTTATTTTTATTTATTATTGGTCAACATAATGGTTTTTAAATTAACTTCCGATAACATTATTTTTTACAACTTAACATATATTTACTAATGCTTTTGATTTTGGTATTAAAAAAAAAACTAATGAATTTTAAAATGTAAAAGTTCAGTTTTTTTTTGTATAAGAGAATAGAAAAAAATAGAAATAATTAGCAACAGTTTTTTTTCTTTCTTTTTCTTCAAGTTTACTTTTTAAACCTAGTAAGGGATATCTATACGGATTCCCTCCACCCGGCTTCGAGTCGTCTTAACCACTTAACCGTACAATTTCTTAAATAATTACGTAAATCCGGATGTGAGACGTCCTGAAGATTAATCTGGGCCCAAATAGTCTAGGATCACTTCAGAAATTAACAAAAAAAACAAAAGTTTACTTTTACACTGAGAGATTATATAAAGTAAATGGTAACAATTTTTTTTTGATTTATGATATCAATCGGAGCCATGGAAACATTAAATTATAATGAAACGTATTGTTTGATTTTTTTAACAAAAAAAAAAAAAACGTATATTTGATTTCTACATTAATCCCATATAATATTTGATTTCTAAAGTTTAAATAGCCTACATTCACATGGGTATCTAGAGTTAACTTTAATACTACTTACTATTTGTATAGATCTTAGATATTTTTTTATAGATTCTGTTTTTTTTTTTTTTGTCTTCTATCTAATAGTAGTATATTAAAACGCATGCCTGTGTGGCAATCTCATTTGTGAAGTTTGACATTTTGACCGGAAACTGTTGGTTATCGGGTCCGATGTTTCTTTTAAAAATGTTGCTGGGGGCTTCCAAAAAAAACGTGGCCACGTCAGTGGACAGTAATACTATCAGAGTTGACTCTTTTCTATTATAGACTTACAGTTGTATTATTATTTTTTTCCTTTTGTCTTTTCTAATATGATATGTTTTTTTTTTGAAAAATACTTTAATATAGCACAAAATTTAAACTACCACTCTAAATTTTTTTTTTTTTAAAATAACACAAATAATTATGTAAAAATATTTTTTTACCCAAAATAAATTTAAAATACAATTAAACATTATGTTTGGATACAAATAATATTAAATTTGTATTTTTATTGTTAAAATTTGTGATATTATCTTCATTTTCAATTAGTGATGTTAAGTTTGGAACAAACGTTTAAAAATGTGTTATTTTGATTAATTGTCTCTTTTTCATTTTCTAAAATATATTTTATTAAAAGCGAAAATATACATGTTTGAAAAATATATTGCCGTTTTAATAAAATCTACAAGTATGAGCTTAAAATAAATCCGCAAAAAATATATTCAAATGATATCAAATAAGAAGATCCAACGCAGGCGGAAGAACAATTAAAGAAGACTAGCAAACTAATTAAGACACAACAGCCCCAGCGACTATATGAGAAACGAGGCAGCAACCATACCTAAAGCCGAGTAGAAGACCAACTAAACAAACCAAGAGAAGGACACCAAACCACATATATCCTTTGGAGAAGTCAAGTGCCGAGAAAGTCCATCACTAATCAGAAGAGCCAAACCACCACTACACAAGAGCAAGCTGCTAGAAAAACATCACCGCAAATCCAAAACCAAACAAGGATAAGGTCAGCTCCACAAAATCTTCAAAACAAGCGAGAAGGCACCATCAGACAGTTAGAAAGCGAGAATCCGAGCCAGGGAAGAGACTGGAAAAGCTTCAAAACGACTTTATAGGAGAATTACACAAAACCCATTAAGATACAACTTACTACATACACCTTGAATTCAAAAAATAATTTAACGAAAAAAGTAAATACTAACCATGCTGCGCTAACGGATAAAATTTATTATTTTCTATCTTCGTAATCAACTTCAAACGATTACAAAAACTATGGTTGACTAACAATTTTTTGATAAGACTCCAAAACACATATCACATAACCTAATACTAGTATTAATCCAATAAACGCTTACTTGCTCATATACTACAGTATATATTATAAATCTACCTTTTTCAACATTAAAAATCTGCGTTTGGTATAAAAATATTTATAGTTCAAACAAGACTTGATTTAACAAAAAAAAAATTACAATTTTTTTTTAAACTTTTGTTATATACACAAACACAAGAGAATAAAAAAAAAACAGAAACCATGTATTTCGACGTAGTTGATTAAAATTAATTTTCATATTTAAAGAAAATATAATGGAAATTTATAAAAACATTAATTAGGATATAAATTTAGCCTAGTTACAAAAATGAAAATGAAATAAAACTAAATAGTCTTCCAAATTTCATTCTACATGCATGAACATCATTTTGAATTTGATTATTGTTTAAAATCGGTGGATTGTATTAGTGTTGTCGCTATGTCATAACATGGAATTAAACTAGAAAAACATGTATGAGAATTAAAATTGACAAAATATCAATCTAAATATAAATTTGGTTGATTAAAATTATAGATTCACAAGTTTGTATTTTCTACTAACAAATATTCCATATCTTATATTAAAAATTATAGATTCACAAGTTTGTATTTTCTACTAACAAATATTCCATATCTTATATTAATTTGACTCTTCAAAAATGATATATTAGATTTTAGTGAAGTTTCAACATCATTAGTTATAGTGGGCTATGACAGTAGTTTAGTTTAGACAAATTGCCAAAACTTAACTTTATTTTAAATCCATTATACTAGCTTTGGAGATTCATATAGGTATATTGCAAAGAGTCGAACAACTCAATGGGTAGCGTGGTATATTACTATATTAATGTCTGATTATAAACAAAAGGAGATGTAAGAAAGAAAACCATAAATAAAAAAGTTATGTAACAAAAACCAAAATAATAGGAAGAGAGAAAAAGAAGAAAAACAAAATTGTGGAGAGAGACGGAGATGTTTTTGTTTGTTTTGGGAAAATAAGGGACAGTGGGAAGAGAGACATGCGAGCCATTCACGCATTGAACAAAGGAAGAATAAAGCCAAAAGACATTATTTGAAATTTATATTATATTTTGATTAATACTTTTTCAAAGATAATAAGGGCATATACCGTGTGTGGTGCCATAGTGTAGGGTCAATTTTTTATTTTTTTAAAGTGAAGCTTATGATTCGAATATTGACAGTAGTTTGAGCGATGCGGAACAAACGGTTTAGGAAATATGGTGCGGTTTTAGTGCGGTGCGATAGAAGAAACGCATCATCTGGAATAAGTACGGTTACTGCGGAACAAGCGGTGTGAGATAATATATGAATGGTAAAAAAACAACATACGGTGCGGTCCAAATGTGTGAATTGTGAAAATGTAAAAAGCAGTGCAGAATATATATTTTAGATAAATATTTTATAAATAAAAATGGATTAATAATATTTATATGATTATAAATTAAAATTATTATTTTGTTAATAATCAAATCTTTTTATAAATTAATTACGAACCATAATTAAATAATTTTTAAATTTTTAATAAATTTGTTTGACATTTTACAATAATATATTTATTACTAAAATCAAGTTAAAAAATACATCCCAACAAAAATCAAGTAAAATAATATAATATAATCGAATTATTTTTAAAATTAAAATTTTAATTCATAATTTTAGTTTTTATCAATTTCCGTAATTTTAGTTTTAGCTTTCATTGCGTTAGTACGTTAGTCTTTATAATATTTTCAATTTTTATATATTTATGTATATATATATATACAAAACCGCACATAAAAAAATCAAAACACAACAAAATACCAGCGTAACTACTGTTGAGTACGGTGCGGTTTTTTCCTTTACAAAAATTGAACTGCACATTTACTATTCATTTTTAATTAAAAAATAAAAACTTCCCCGCATTATGTTAAAATTTTGTTGATTGATTACTTAAAACCGCACCGCACATGGTATTTTGAAAAAATACTTCAAACATTCACGACATTAACCAACAGTTGAATCTTAAATACGTTTGATATCAGTCAGGTGTTTCGTTAACTAACTACTGATGTATCAACTGTTTCGTAAACACTTAGCTTGGATAATTTATTACTAGATCTGGGGGCAAATGATTTGAAATATGAAATGAAATTATTATAGTTTTAGAAAAAGAAAAAAAAACTATAAATAAACCCTGTATATTTGGGAATCTTTGACATCTTATGGTTTACGTTGATGAAAAACAAGCAAAATACAAATTAAATGGCATCTCATTCGCATGTAATCGATGATTTGATGAAACTAAATGGCATTTCATCAAACTAGACTCATCAAAAAATTAAATGGCATTTTTGAATTAAAACCATTATGGTTTACAGTTGATTCATACAATACTATATATGAATATGATTGGAAAGTCAATTCGTGTATAATACAAAAAGTGTTAGTTTCTAAATTAAGAAAATGTTAAAAACTTTATAAAACTTTTAAAAAGTGACTAAACAACCAAAAATTCCGAACGATTTTTCTTAAATTTTTAAAATTTTTTTTTTTAAAATTACTCCACGTTATAACGCGGATTAAATTATAGTTAAGCAAGAAATAAGCTGCCTAAATTAATATGGTTCAAAATGGAAACCAACCAACCAAATTAATTAGCTTTTATAGCATATTCCATATATTTTTTTTGTCTCCAATTTCACCAGCATTGTCAGTTCAATGCAACATCTATATTACCAGTTAAAGCTGTAGTCTTAGAGATTTTATTTCCGTATACATAATTGATATCAAACTTACTGTGACAATAATAGTATTATAAACTTTCACATTATTTTGTCAGTATAATTGTGAGGTGTTTTTTTAAAAAAAAAAGTACATATCTTTGACCTTCTCTCGTAGGACTCACAAATATATATATGACGTCAAAAAAAAAAAAAGACTCACAAATATATATATACTCCTATCAAGTATCAACCGATTCTATGTGGTTTTATAACTTAGACTTGGAAGTTGGAATCGTTCAATGGAAAACAAAGAAAAGTCCGAGATATTTTCTTATATCAACCGTTGAAGTGATGTGGTTTATACATTTGGAAAAAAATTCTGAAAAAGCACCAAAGAACAATAAAAGCCCGAGAAGTACATAGCAAAATGTTTTGGGAGATAACGAGAAGACAAAACTCGGGGTGTCATGTTGGTTTCGAGTCCTTCGAGTTCGACTATTTGTTATGTTCTTGTGTATTTCACCGTGTGATCTATTCGTTTCCAAATTTTATATATATTGTTTTTTTTTTGGGAGCAAAAATATAGTGTCATTGTCGAAAAATTTATTCATGTTCAGAATAAATCAGAACGCTATTCATACCAGCAAGCTAGAAGCACTACACAAAAATGAACATACTAACAACAAAACTGAAATCCATTTATATGTATATCTTGTCAAATTTTATTAACTTCGATAACAAAATTAGTTGATAGTGAATAACTTATTTGAATTCTGCCGATGATTACAACATGATGTTTGTATTATTTTTAAGTAATTTCATGAGACTAGTTAAAAAAAATGTGAAAAATCTTGGGAAATTGGAGTAGATGACCAAAAAAAAATTTATATTTAAGAGAATGACCAAAAAAAAAAACCCCACAACTATTCTTTGCATAACATGTATTAATACCCAAAAAACCCTTGCTGACTGTTTATTATCTGCAGAATTAAATAAAACTGTAATTGATGTATTTACTGCAGCCACACATAAAACTTTTTCGTTACCACCAAAGAAAACCAGAAGAGAAGTAACTTTTTCGTTACCACCAAAGAAAACCAGAAGAAAAGTGAGATTTTTTTTTGTTTTTTTACTACACCCAAAATCTCAGTAATTGAAGTTCAGATCGCTTTCGGTATTTGGTCGATTCTCAGCAAATACAGTGTTACCGCTGGAGTATATTCAATATATCCAACCAGGTAATTTAGATCTACGATGTGATTAAAGGATTGCGAAATTGCGGTAAGGGTTCAGGGTTTTTATGGTTTTTCCGATGTTAGGGGTTATTTTGATTTTCTCCGATACACCCATATTGCATTGTGTGTTTTGTGGTCTCGCCAACATGCACTGCATCTGAGTATTTTACAGATCTACGGCGTTTGATTTCGATGGTAACTGGTGTTATTGTTTTTCTTGGTTCTCGTGCTTGGCGATGGTATTATGTGTACATGATGGCAATGGTTAGAGGTCGTATTTTAAAATTAAAAAAGTGCAGTTGAACTGTGAAGAAGACGACCGCATATACTTTTCTGTTTATCATGTCCATTGTTTTGGGTTGTTGATGTAGACAGTCTATTTCACTTTAAATAGACTTTCTATTTTTATTGAAATTATAGTATCAGTCATCTTATAACCGTTTACGTATGTCAGTAATTTGGCTTCATATGTAGATGGTTATGTAGCCTGTCTATTGAGATTCAAATAGATATTCTATTTACAGATCCAATTATAGTATACATCACTTTAAAACTGTTTGTGTACGGTAGGACTATGGCTGCCTATTTAGGTTGTTATATAGACTGGCTATTTAGCTTCAAATAGATATTCTATTGGGTATCTCCAATTATTGTATAACACATTTTAGAACCTTTTGTGTATGGCATTACTATGGTACCCTATTTAGTTGCTTATGTAGACTGTCTATTTAAATTCAAATAGATATTCTATTTTAATATCTATTTGTAGTCTAACTCATTTCAGAACCGTTGTGTATGGCAGTAATATGTCTGACTATTTTGTGTCATTTATATTCTCGCATATCATTGTCTCGTATATGTGGAAATGTTGCATTTCATTCCCAAACTAACCGTCATCTATGGTGTTTGAATAAATTAATTTGAAAGTGTTTCTCCCCATGACCCATCTCTTTTTGTTGTTTTTTGTGCAGGGGTTTATGATGTCCGAATTAGGATTACCTGAGCGAATGTTCATGACCGGGTTTGAACCTACGGGCCGGAAACGGATAAATGGTTATTTCAATCTACGGTGGGTGGAAACAATCAAGCAAGCATTAGATGATGAACATGTTGCGATGTTGACATCCTCTCAGTTTGGGAAGATAATGCAGATGGGTCACCATGTATTCTCAGTGAACTTTGTTCACTATCTCCTATCCCGCCAGTTGGTTACAAAAAGGAGTGCGAATTATGGTGGTTATTCTCTGGAAAGCCAATTCGATTCTCGCTTACGGACTTTGCGATGGTGACAGGTCTGAATTGTGGAGATCCCGATGCGCAGCCTGATAAGGAGTTGCGAAATATCAAACACCCTGTTAAAGCTAAAGGGAAGGGTAAAGCAGTAACAACGAATGGCCGTACTTGGGACAAATTGTTTGGGAAAGCAGAGAAGGTTACACTGAAATGGATTGTTGACAAGCTGCAGCTTGGAAAACGCTACAAGGACTCCAAAACGCGCCTACATCTTGCATTGTTGGTTCTTGTAGAGGGCATGCTCTGTCCTACAAGTGGGGTACCCAATGTCCGAGAAGAAGTTGTGGAAATGCTTGGCGATGAAGAAACTTTTTTGAAGTACCCATGGGGACGGGAGTCCTTTCTGCTAACTGTTACAATTGCAAAATCTCGGTCCCCCTCACAATACGTTCAAGAAACCGTAGCTATACAGGGGTTTGCACATGCGATAGTTCTAGTTACAGTTTGTTGCTGCCCGGATATAGTTGGTCCAATTGGGAGTGATGGGCGGTCTTGGTCTGATGGGTTGGCCATTAATGAAATAATCGAAGGTGTAGTTCAAAGGAGTTTGGCGATTAACGTGGCGACCATGAAATCTCTTGATCAAGTTGGCCAGGTACGAAGAAAATAAGTAAAAATTTTAAAGATTTACGAAAATTCAATGTAGATTCGCCATACGATGGGATTTAGTTAATTAGTATTGTTTATTAACGGGTTATTTAATGGTGTGTATACTAACTGCATTGGAATCAAATAGACGGCCTTCATCATTTCATATGACTGTATATTGTATAAATGTTTTCATTATATATGAACTATATCAGTTGTGTAGTATGACTACATTTAAACGAGAATAGACATTCTATATTAGGTAACTATAAGGTCAATATTTGTACACTTGGTTAATATCTACGTCCTGTAACAGTTGTGTGTATTGACTACATTGAAACGCATAGTCGAACTACATTATTTGCATGGAATGCCTATTTTGCAGAAGTACATACTAGTATTGTCCTGAATTTTATATGTTATACTAATAGCCACTCTATTCTATCCCTAACCGACTGTGTTTTCATGCAGGCTAATGTACGTGCGTTGTTGAGCAACGGAAGCGATGATGACCTCGTGGCTGCTTATTTCGCGGATGATGAAAACGATGTAACGGTGGATACTATGGTTTCTATGATTGGAGATGACTATCCATTCGAGCAGAATACTTGGACGGGTGGGGTAAAGGAAGAAGAAGTGTTAGCAGAAAAGTTTAAACCTCACCTGGAAGATGTCTCAGACGATCCAGTTGGGACTGAGAATGTGTCAAATAATCCAGCTTCTACATTCCCCAATGCGAAGGCACGCGCTTCCGTAGAGCCTGGCAAAACGCGTGGTCAGGGATTCACAATCCCAATGACACCAGAAAGTACCAGCGTAGACATCCCTGCATTACTTCGTTTGGCGGCCGATGCGTTCGAGGAACGTTCCATTTGTATGTTTGAGGGTTACATGTTGAGTGTTAAAGCCCATATTGACTTGAAGCTCGGTGACATGGAGGCAGAAATTAAATCACTTAATCGGAGTGTCGCCAACATGCGCGCTAGTACTGGTGCAACTGGATTTGTAGGTAAAGGAAAATCAAAATCTCCATTGGTAAGCCAGAGAAATGTGAAAAAGAAACGGGAACGACCATTGAACGTCCGAAGAAGTACGTTATATATAATTTGCCTTTTTTTGTTTTAGGTCTACTGTTTTCATGCATATCCTATTTGATATATTTTTTCCCATGCGTAGGCCCGCGGGTACAATTTAAGACCGGAAGCAGTAATGAACGCCTAAGTTCTCGTAGTCTTGATGCGGACCAAATGGGTGTTCAGGAGGTGGACCCGGATGACATAATCGCAAGCGCTTGCACTTATGCTAACGAATCAGTTAGGGTAGAAGAGGTTTGTAAACGAAACTTACATACTCTCCAATTACCTCTTATATAATCGGCTATAAAATTATGATGTGCGTTTATCGTAGCAATCACGTGCAACTGTCTCATCGGGTTCAGTTAAATGCAACCAAGCCGGTGTTGATGATGCTTGTAAGGATTCAAGCCCTATTGTTAATGATGAGGTTCGTATTTTTTTTGAAATAATTAGTATATTTAAGTTTAATGTGGACTGCTTTTATGAGATGGCCTGTCTATATGAGAGATTTATTGGTAGAGCTTTATATATTCAGATTGCAACCGATCCAGAGGCTGTTACACATGTTCCAACACACACCACAAATGCAAGTCATGAAAACGATACAGTAGTGGAGGATTCAAATATATCACCAACACGCTCACAGGTATTGTTCTATATCAGCATACTATATTGTAACGTCTTTACTATATCATCATTTAACTCATTACCATTCGCAGCCCCAGAANAGTCCGTTATAAATACTGGCGTGCCGATCAGATATGAATACCAACTCTGTTGAGTCTTCAACAAATTCATTTAGCTTTTTGAAAAACCATTCCCACGATTCGTCGTTCTCGCTATCCACAATGCCAAATGCTAGCGGGAAGACTTGAAAATTCCCATCTTGTGCACATGCGGAGACCAAACATCCCCCGTATTTTCCCTTCAGACTTGTTCCATCAACAATTATTACCTTCCGCATATATGGATACCCAGTAATAGATGCACCCAACGCGATGAAATTATACTTGAATCGACGGCCTCCGTCAACCTCATCGGTGTGCTCGATAAAACATAGACTTCCTTCATTTGCAGATTGAAGGAGTGCAAGGTAGGCAGGTAACAACGCGTAACTTCCAGCCATCGACCCTAAGGAATTCTCCATCGCAATCTCCCGTGCCCTCCAAGCTTTCCAGTACGAGACATTCACGTGGAAATCGTCTAACAGAATCTTTTGTATTGCAGCCGCATCAGGTCCCTTCTTAATTCCAACAAAGCGGGCCTGCATTATCTCCCCTATAACTTGGGTTGTCGCTAATCGATGGAAGTTTCGTCTATCGTCAACGCAGCATGTGTGCTCTAGTGAGGCCTGACGTATCTGAAAGTTTCCAGACTCATCTATCATTATCGCATATACACGCCATGGGCATGCCCTGGATATGCACTTTAACACCATGAAAGCGGGTGTAGAGCGTGAAGTACGGAAGTGGAACTTCCGATGGATGGCATGAATGGCAATCTTGATTTTACAGTCCACTTTAGATCTGAACACTCTCCCAACAAATAAGCTGTCCCCTTCGTACGGGATGTCCGCCAAAGCTGAATCCACAGCTGCAATATTGAATTGTGTTTAGCGGTTTACAATTACGTATATCAAATAGAGAGTCTACTTGGTGCCAATGTAGAAACTATACAATATCATATTTGTAACTCGAGACTATGCTTCTCCTTAGTATGAATATTTCGCATCTATACCCAACAACTATCAATTAACATATTAATTTTAAAATTATTTTCGATGCCCATATCTCATCAAGTGCGTTAATACTTTATGTGATGTATATAGTTAGTCTATGCAAATGTATTAATAATAGTACGACTATTTAAATTACATATCCATATTTGTGCTTCTAAGTATGCTGACTACCGGTACACGCTACCATACTAGTAATATAGAAATAATAAAATTATTTATCATTCCACTATCTCCGCAAGGTCGTGCATTCTAAATGTGTTTACTATCATATGCATCGAATCAACTATTTATAATAGTCTGTCTATGTTATGCAACTATCCACATCGAGGCGAGACGCAGTAAATTACCTCCGGGCCTCTCATCGTTATATACCGGAGGCGCGTCTCGTCCAAACAGTGCTGGTGATTCACTACCATCCGTCAGAATTTTGTGCAACGCTTCAGCAAAACGTCCCCAATATATGTACGACCCTGTCGGGTGATCTACATCTTCATCCGAGTCCGACCCATTTCCTGAGGCTTTGTCACTGCAATCACCTTTACGTGTTTCAAACAACAGCTTCCTACGCACCATGTTACTTCCATCACAGTGTACAGGGATATCTTCTTGAAGCACAGGAACCAACACGTCATCGTCATCATGTGAGTCACTGTCGGACTCCATATCTGTGACCGGCATTTTTCCTTTCCCTTTTGAGGCAGTATGAATTGGTGGACTAACCAAGCGAATGACATCATCTGGTTCTTGAATAGATATTCCATTCGTCCTGCGCCGTGTAGACTGACTATTTGATTTCCCGCGCGTATTACCAGTTGGATTTGTGGAAGTTAGCTGGTTATCCATTGTTGCAACGGTTAAAGGTGTGTCAGACATGGCAAAGTCGTGCCAATCATCTTCCGTTTCAGATCCTTCGCCAGGAAACTTCCAATCTGTCTGAGGCATTTTCCTTTTACGTGCAGAAGTGGACACTCCTTTTTGATGTGTGACCACAGAGACAAATAGGTTAACCTCTTCTATTTTCCTACGCATTTGGACAAAAACTTCAACTTCATCGTTATCTGTGATATATTGCGGTGTGGATCCATCTCCATCGTCTATTGATAGCCACAGTGGATACTGATACGACAGTTTGATTGTTATGTTTGCTGCACATAGCTTCAGTTCACCTTTAACCTTGCCAAGCAAATCCTCATATCCCATTCCTCCCCTCAGCCGAATAAAACTATTTCCTTCAACAGTTTCAGGTTCGAAACTCCAAGTCATATCACTGCCTCTATTCCATGTACCAAGCACAAGTAGTACATTATCTTGTGATGAAAGCGCCTGCCAAGCGAAGTAAAAGCCATAAACCCACCATAGACATAAACAAATATGGTATAGAAATAGTATGAAGTTCATCATATAGTATATCTATAGATTTCAGTTCTATATAGTAACAATACTATGTACGAAACTGGTTCACATAGACAGACGAACGCCGTAACTACTAATAAATGTGTACTTCTGATTTTAATCATAGGTTTCATACCTGATCTGTTCTGGTATTTGCCATAAATCCACCGCCTTCACCTCCTTCTTCCATTTTTCCTGTTTTTTTACCGACAGGAAGCGAAAGTCTAGGTAATGGTAACAATAGATTTATTACCTTTACCTTTTATTACAGGCCACACATTTAATTGGCGGGAAACAGATAAATCATAAAGTAAATAAAATGTATGTTATGTTATTGATTAGATTGTCTACTCTGACAATTGGTAAAAGCATAAACCACTACCATATGTTAACGCTCATTCCTCTCTCTTCCACGCAGACATCAACAATATAGTCAGCAGGGTATAAATGTCCGTAAACGACAATAAATGTTAGTTACTTAATTATAATTTTTTTTGGCTATATCCTTAACAAATTATCCACATTTGGTTATTCAGCAAATTATCCCAAAAATCTTTAAAAGAACAAAAAAAAAAAAAAAAGAACAGGAGGTTTCCAAGTTCCAACTCCTTTGAAAAAATCATGCTAACTAACTCCTCACCAACTCATTATAATATACACGTGGCAACGCATTAATGGATTGTCGTCTATCCAACGACACAGACCCGTTAGCATATCGTCATAAAGTGTTTTGAGAATCCATTCTCAAGATAATACTCCCGACACAGTATTGTTCACACGATGAAAGCATTACTCAAGACAAAGAGAAGACAAGAACCAGAGAACTCAATTGATGTAATCATAATTGCGTAATTCTGATGATTTCTTAAAAACATTTCCTTCCTCACTTTCGTGTCATCTTATCCTTCAAAAAAAAAATATAAAAAAATGAAAGGTGGAAAATAACAGTTTTGATTTAAATACAAATTTGTTTGAACGATTCTTTTTTAGAAATTGATTTTTATGGCTCTGAGACCAGCAAAGCTCTCGCTTTTCAGTCCTTTACACGGTAGCATTTATTGGTCATCATCACTAATATTATTCGTAACTATCCATTCGATTTCAATTTTTTTATTTTTTTTATTGTTCAACAAACCTGAGATTTATTTTGGCATTATTAAAAAAGTTTTTTTTTATTGGTGGCCAATTGAGATTTTTCCAGAAGATACATACTCTTCTAGTTGTTTACGATTGCGTGGATTAATTTGACCGATTTGCAAAAAAGGGTCATTTTTTTATTATTAATCTTAGGGTTTGTAGATAAGGGAAAATCAGTGTGGCAAAGGAAGAGATCGATGGCTCCGACGGCGAATGTAGACAACGAGGAGCTCCGGCGACTCAAGGAGGTTAATATTGACCAAGCTCCGGCGCGTCGTCATGTTCGCGATTCACTTAAAGATATTCAGCGTAATCTAGATCATATCCTCTTTAAGGTAAAAATATAGGATCCGAAATCGAATCTATTCGCCTGAATCGTTGGAATTTTTAAGGTTTTTTCTTTGGTTCGTCCCTTCCAGTCGAAGTGGGTGTAAGAAAGGTTGAGACTTTAGACCAATCTGTTTCAGATTTTGTCTGAATTGTGTGGTATTTTGATTAAATGTGTTGGTTTTTTTTTGTGATGTTGCAGACACCAGGAGATGGAATTAAGACAAAGGAGGTAAAAGAAGAGATGGCTTTGTTTTTATCTTTTTCAATGAATCAAAGTTAGTTTATAGCTTGAAGCAACTGTTTTTTGTTTGTTTGTGATGATCTATGATTTATGTAGTCTTATGAGGTGAATTCAAGAGGAGTTGAGATATTCTCCAAAAGCTGGCTTCCTGAAGCTTCTACACCCAGAGCTTTGGTTTGTTTCTGCCATGGTTATGGAGATACTTGCACGTTTTTCTTCGAAGGCATGTTTGATTTTGTTTTGTTTTGTTTTTAATAGCCAATTGATTTGCTTATGAAATTAGGGGAATGTTTGGTTGCTTACTAGCTCGCTTTTTGCAGGGATTGCAAGGAGATTGGCATTGTCTGGATATGGAGTTTTCGCTATGGATTATCCGGGATTTGGCTTATCGGAAGGCTTGCACGGTTATATCCCTAGCTTTGATCTTCTTGTTGAAGATGTCATTGAGCATTACTCCAACATAAAAGGTAAAAACTTTGAATCACATAATGTGACTCGAAAGGGTAAACTTAAGGTTTTATGTCTGGTTGTAGAGAATCCTGAGTTTAGTTCTCTACCGAGCTTTCTCTTTGGGCAGTCAATGGGTGGAGCCGTGTCGCTCAAGATACATCTCAAACAACCAAATGCGTGGACCGGCGCAGTCTTGGTATCACCAATGTGCAAAGTAAAGACTTGTTTTTCTTTTCTCTTATTTGCATCGCCATTAAGAAATCTCGCGGATTACTAATCATAACATCGACATGAAATATCTATCCATTCTAGATTGCAGATGATATGGTTCCACCACCGGTATTAAAACAGATTTTGATCGGTCTAGCCAATGTTCTACCAAGACACAAGTTGGTTCCACAAAAGGATATAGCAGAAGCAGCGTTTAGAGATCTCAGGAAGAGAAATATGGTAAAAACATAATTTACAGATTGCAGAACTTATCGTCTATTTTTTTTATTTTTTTTTTGTTAAATCGATTTCTTTACTAAACTCTTCTTCACGTTTTTAAATTTGCAGACGACATACAACATCATTTGTTACAGCGGCAAACCGCGGCTACGGACCGCAGTAGAAATGCTTCGAACAACTCAGGAGATTGAGCAACAATTGCAAAAGGTAAAAAGTATGAGAAAAATCCGAAACTAAAAAAGCAGAATCTAATGATAAGTGTTTCTTGATTATATCTTTGCAGGTGTCTTTGCCAATACTGATTCTACATGGAGAAGCTGATACTGTGACAGATCCTTCAGTGAGCAGAGAGCTTTACGAGAAAGCGAAAAGTTCAGACAAGAAGATAGTTTTGTATGAAGATGCTTATCATTCTCTGCTCGAAGGCGAACCAGACGAAATGATCCTCCGTGTCTTGTCCGATATTATCTCCTGGCTCGACGACCATAGCTTGCAAGCGCAAGCTGAGGGACCATTAGTTACTACTACGTAGACTATGATCATTTGTTTCGTAATGTTGTAGGTAACATTATTTGTTTACATTTGGAGTGTATTTTTCAATGAATTAGCAATAAATGGTCATTATTTGCAATACATTTCAGGATAGTTACATCTTAGGGGAGCAAATAAATAATAGTTTATTTTTGCAATTATATCTGCAATTAACTTGTAAATCCGAGTTACATAAATTATTTTCTTTTGTTCGTTTTTTGAGATTTTGCAAAGTTTGCAAATCTTATGTCATCTTCTATCATTTGATAGATTTTGGGTTATTTTCTAAATTGTAAATTAAATTAAATGAAACTCGGGAGAAAATATCAAACTATAAATGAACCTACAAGTTATGGTTTTTAAGAAAATTGTCTTTTTGATCAGATTTAACATATGATCAAGCTTTGTAATCTCGTATTGCACTATAGCTGCCTATCATTCTCCATATTCAAATTTTATAAAATGCATGTTTAAGCTTCAAATGAAAAAAGCTAACTAAAATTAGCATATAACTTTGATCATTTCCTAATTTTATAAGTATTGTGAAAAAAAAATATATATGTATTTTTGAATTCACAAAATAACTAAAACATAAATTCTATATTTTAGTAAAATAAAATAAATTATATATTTTAGTATAAATTGCTTTATACTGATAGCAATTTTTTTTTTTTTTACTACATGTGCATATATATATAGAAGAGACTAGTTAGTGAATAAATAAGCCCATAGGCTTTAAGAACCTTTTAACGGGCCATATTTGGTCAGATTCAAAATAGGGCAACCTTGAAACCCTAATCATCAAACATTAAAACCTGATTTTACTCAATCTGCTGCTTCTAAGAAGAAGCCGCAACCTTTTGTTTTCAACCTAGGGCTCTTCTTCGTTCTTGCAGATTTCGCCTCCGTTTTCGCTATCCGGTACGTCTCAAAGGGTTTCTCTTTCGTTTCCTCTATGTTCCGTCGTTTTCTGCGGATTTTTTTTCGAACGGGTTTTGCTCTGTTTTCTTTGAGAGGCAGCGATGTTGTTTTCTCTTAAATCTAATAGCTCATTTCAGTGTAGAATGGGTGGAAGATTTTGGCTTTCGAAATTGGTATAGTTCATGGTGTTTTGGTGTTTAGGAGAAGGATACTAGCTTTACTTTTATCCATTGTTGACTATATAACTTGCTCCAAAGTAATATTGTATAGAACAGCTTTGTTATATAATTTACTCATCGATTAGACAAAATATGTTCTTTTACTTGATCCACCATTTGGAAACTATAATTTGTCAGTGTGTGTCGATGGTTTTTTGTTTTGAATGTTGATCCTGTATTTAATGAGTTGATCAATATCTGGAAGCTTAAAATTCATGGTCATGCTGATAGTAAGTTCGTGTGCCTAAAGTCTTCCTTTTTTTGTTTCGTTTCTTTACATTTGAAGATCTGTGAAGATGTTCTCTGCTCAGAACAAGATCAAGAAGGACAAGAATGCCGAGCCAACAGAATGCGAGGAGCAAGTTGCTCAGGTAAGAGTAACACATTTATGTTTATTTTCTGTAAAACTGTTTCCCTGGAATATTTCATCGATTACAATTGTATTTTTCCTTTTCAGGCTTTGTTTGATCTGGAGAACACTAACCAGGAGTTGAAAAGCGAGTTGAAAGATCTCTACATCAACCAAGCTGTGTATGTTTCTGTATTTCGTTCTTCCCCCTTCTCATTCCATGGTAGCATTGGCCTTTATCAAATAAAAATAATTTGATTTTTTCATTGCAGCCACATGGAGATCTCTGGAAACCGCAAAGCTGTTGTGATTTACATCCCATTTAGATTGAGGAAAGCTTTCCGTAAGATTCATCCCCGCCTCGTTAGAGAGCTTGAGAAGAAGTTTAGTGGAAAGGTACTATTATTGAAATACTTTCTCTTTAGTAAAGGCTTTAGGAGTAGTAACTTAATACTCTAGCATTTTTTTCACAGGATGTTATCTTTGTTGCCACAAGAAGGATCATGCGTCCTCCCAAGAAGGGTGCTGCTGTTCAGAGGCCTCGCAACAGAACTCTAACCTCTGTTCATGAAGCAATGCTCGAGGACGTCGCTTACCCTGCTGAGATTGTTGGAAAACGTACTCGATACCGTCTTGATGGTTCCAAGGTCATGAAGGTATCGTATCATCTATGAGAATGTACTCGGATCTTTCTCAGAATGCTATTGAGCTCAGCTTTACATTCAGATTTGACTGTGCCACAGGTGTATTTGGATACCAAGGAGAGGAATAACACAGAGTACAAGCTCGACACTATGATTGGTGTGTACCGTAAACTTACTGGAAAGGATGTCACTTTTGAGTACCCGGTTGAGGCTTGAAAAAAGACATTGATGATGTTGAAGAATCATCAGGATAGAGAAGAGAGAGTTTATGATTCTGTTTTTGTGGTATTTAGGATGAAGGAAACTCTCTTTTGATTCAGTTCCTTATTCACAATCTTTAATGTTCTATTTACTAAGACTATTCTATGCTTTTCAAATTTGAAACACTTTTAAAATTTTCGGGATTCACCTGCTCTTATAACAATAGATTGATAAGAGAATCTATGTCTACAAGACGAGTAACAATATTGTGCCATTGATTTTAATCTGTGTAAGAATATATTTGACTGCGAAAAGTACATGAACATAGATTAGTTAGTGTTTATTCTTGCTCTGTTCAACTTAAAATCATATGATAAAGACTTACTAAATGTGTGGATTTCAGTCTTCAAACAAAGCAATATTAGCGCAAAAATCCCTCGTCTTTTATTTCCAATTTTCATTTATACTTTGTGGAATTTATACTTCTGCACAAGGTTAAATCTTGAGATTCCTTGATTGAATCCATTGAGCACAAGGGTCTTCACTGCTTCACTTCCTTGCTCGAGTGCTTCATCAATCTGTTTCCGTTCCAATGGACTAAACTTCTGAAGAAGAAAAGCTTTCATATCCATGTTTCCAGGTGTATTACCAATGCCTGACAAAAATCAACAGAACAAAAACCTTGAGAGGAAAAACAAAGCATATTCTTGGGTCTAAACCGAACCAAACCAAAACCGTACCTATGCTTAGTCGAGGAAAGGTTCTACGACCATCCAAATGCCCCATTACACTCTTCACTCTGCAACAATTACAAAACTAACATCAGTTTCTAGATCAGAGAACACACTTGGATGTTCAAGAGGCACACATATACCCGTTGTGATAGCCTTGACCTCCTTTCGGCTGAAGTCTCAAAACCCCATTTGGTAAAGCCATCTCATCGTAGATCTAGGAGGGAGAAACACGCATCGAGATTTAACAAAAAGGGTTCATCCGGAAACATTTTTCTGATTTCTAGGGATGCTAACTAAAGGCAGTAACTTTACCAGTAAAACGTGACGCAATGGTACTTGATAGTGTGAAGCTAAAGATCCAACCTTTAAACGACAACAGAACAGTTTCAGGTATGCGGATTTGCAAAGTTGTGATTTGATGATCAGAAAATACAAACCGATTCGCCGCTGAAGTTCATATAAGTCTGAGGTTTAGCCAACAAGATAGGTACCTCTTCGATAGCACCTGTACTGATCGATCATACATAGAAACCGAAAAGTCATCAGCTTTATTAAGCTTTAAAACAAAGAACCGAAAGCAAGAGAAGTAATACCTATTCCGATTAGAGCTTTCGACTGTATTGTGTTCATCAAAACACCTTCTTTTCTAGCCAACTTATCAATCATCTCGAAACCAACCTGAAAACAACACAAACTTGTAGAACTGCAGAGATCAAAACCCAAAATCTCAAAATCAAATTAACTTAAAAAGGATCGTCTTTCATTACATTGTGTCTTGTTCCATGATACTTATTTCCTGGATTACCCAAACCTACGATAAGCCAAGGAGTATACTCTAGTTTGAATCTGTCATTCTCACTAGAAGTAGATGAACAAACCCGAAACCTCGGTTTACGAAGAACGGGCTTTTCCGCATGAAAATGGTAAACACTTGGTGTATAAGCTGAGCAGAACATCGAGCTGTTGAATTCAGAGAAATGGAATCAATTATCATTCTTAGTGATTTATGCTACAAAAAACCATGACAATACATCGAAAAAGTTAGCCTTTTTTGAACGAGCTATCGAAAGTTAAACGACGAGGATACGAGAAACTTCCAGAATCACTACATTTATTTTCATATACCATCGAACGCATTACAAATAAAAAAACATCGTACACTAATTGCGAAATTCGAGTGTTAGCACCAAGGAACGAGGGGCGTTGCAGTTATTGGTTTTACATCGAGATCATATAATAACTGAGAAGCAAAGCTTAGTAAAACCCATTAACAGCAAAACATCGCAGAGCAAAAAAGTAAGTGTAATCGAACAGAAGACACAGCAGATTTTCTGGAGAAGAATCAGAGATTAGTAAACTACAAAGGATTGTAAAGATCTGTGTTTGTTCTTAAGATTACGTAATAGTTTCAGTATAAGAAAATAAATTGCTGACCTTTTCTTCTGGGGATTCAGGCTGACAAAAAAAAAACAAAATTAAGAAATATTTCTTTCGGGAAGCCGTTGATATGAAGATAGAACACGATGAACTGAGTGTGTATCTGTGAGAGAGAGACGACGATCTTAGAAATTGGTTCCATTTTGGGTTAATGGGCTTTCCATTAGTAGCCCACATGAGTATTATGGGCCAAGTAAGAGTAGCGCAATTTATTATAATATAAAGGGGCCTTTTATACGTCCCCATATCTTCTCTATACGGCACGTGAGTACTCTTCTATTTCACGTGCGGCCCACGTCATCCAAAATCTAATCCAGAAAATCCACCGTTGCCAAATCGCTTCCTGTACCTATTTTACTTCCTTCTTTTTAGACTATCTACAATTGTTTCAACTATCAACACCCTCCACATCATCTTTTCTCTCTTCCACATAATAATTCAACACCTACTAAATTTTTATACTCTATAATGATTTGTTTAATAAGATTCAACACCCTACCCCACCATTATTTATATTTTATTTTATGTTTTTGTTTCTCTGATTACATATTAATAAAAATTACCGATTGAAATTAAATTAAAATAATTAAGAGTTAAATAATTTTTGTTTTCTTTCTTAATTTAAATTCTTATAAAAAAATTGCTTTTCATAAAGACGAGAAATATAGAGAATCATTATTAAAATAGATAAAATTACGTTTGCCGAAACGTAATATGGATGATAGTTTGGAATAGCTGACAGTAGGAAGAAACTTGGTGAAAACTCATAATTTGGCATATTTTGGAGTTGGTTGGAAGATTGATTTTGAAATGGATAGTTGTTGGGATTTGGGTAATTAAAAGGATAATTAGAAGAATTTTGGGTGTTATTAGAAGAGTTATTTGTTGGATCTATTTTATCAAGAAAGACAGAAACATATAAAAACGAGAGTTTATGAGAGGCTAAATAGAAAATTATTGTTAAGAAGATGAGTTTTTTTTCTGTGTCTAAATCTAATGAAACAAGTCTCTATTTATAGAGTATGAAAAATGATAAATTTTGGTATAATTTTTTTTAAAAAAAATATAATTTCGTATACAATAATTGCCTTAAATAATGTAGATGTTAAAAAAAAAACATTAATCTCACCCCATTATTTTTCGAAAATGCTTGCACAATTATCACCGAAAGTTTTTTCTTCCACCAATTAGTTGATGCCATGTGTCAAGGTTATTGCCTTTTTTGTTTTTTCAACACGTTGAAAATATTCAACTCAGATAATCCACATCAATTTAACAAATTAATTCAACACCTCACTGCAGCTATTAAACAGTTGAATAAAAAATTCAACTACCCCATTGTGTATAGTCTTACCTCTCGTTTTTTTTTAGCATTTTACATAATTTACCTTATTATTCTGTTGATATACGTTTTTTCACCAATCATATCCCATATATATATAGCCACGTTTAATAGATTTGCCAAATAAAAAATAGATCACAAATAAAATATTGATTTGTAAAGATTTGCCAACATGTTTTCCTGATGTGGGCACCTTTGTTCAAAGATTATATGTCAATAATAAATGATGATCATGAAAATAAAAAGAGAGAATGGATGTAAAAAAATGATATGCAACTCACAATTTACAATAGAGAAATATTCTAAAATAGAACAAAATTTATTCTTTGTTTCAAAATTAGCAACATACATTTAAAATTCTAAAAATATCACAAATAATTATGTAAAAATATTTGTTTATCCAAAATAAAGTTTAAATAAAATTAAACATGATGTTTAGGTGTACTATTTCTAATTTAGAATTTAGTTTTCTTCCATAAAAAAAAGATTTTAGGTTATTTTATTTTAATATTAAATTTGTGTTATTATTGTCAAAATTTGTGCTATTATTATCACTTTCAACTATTAATACTAAGTTTGGAACAAAAAATTAAAATTGTGTTATTTTGGTCTATTGCCTTTTACAATATTACAAATTTAATAGTAGCAATAAAATTGTGTTTTTTTCTTTCAATATTTAGAATAATTAAAAAAAATCCTCAAAAATTTCGCCATTTGGTTAGATACATTACACTGAAATCAAGTTTCATTAAATCTCTTAAAAGGAAAAACGTGGATTTGTTGTTACACTGAATTGAATTATTACACAAAAGTCCAAATTTGTTTTTTGTTTGTCGTTTTTAAATGATTGAAATTATATTTATGATAACAACAATAAGCTCTGAAAGTAAGTTCTTCTGCTGCATCAAAATCGCGGAGTCTCCGAAGTTTGTCTGGTAATATCTCTTACTCGAAGTCGAAATCGTTTCTGTTTCTGTTTGGTCTTTGTTGTTCGTTTTTCAAATCTGAAGTTTCGAATTTTGTTGTTAATCAGTCGCGATCGAGAGAGCGTTTTCTCGTTCGCCGTCAATGCGTGTTCATCGTTTCTTACTTCTCTTTTTAGTTCCGTTGGATTTAATGCGATCTTGACTAATCTCTCTCTCTCTCTTTTCCTCGCAAATACGGTTTATATAATAGAAAAAATGCAGTCGTCAACGTATGCGGTTAAAGGAAACGCCGCGTTTGCGTTTCAGAGACGGATCATCTCTAACCTCTACAACGGATCGGCGACTACTACCGGAATCCGCTTCGCCACCGGCTCTTGCTTCACACCACTCCATTGTTCTGCCTCGAAAGCCATGGGTGCGAAGCTTGCTCGTTCTGAAAACGGGATCCAGAGCGTTATGAGCTTCTCTTCGGTCAAAGCTCGATCCGTCAGAGCCCAAGCCTCCTCTGGTTCTGTCTTCTTTTTGTTTTAACTTTGATTCTGTGATTGCTTACAACTTGTTACTATCATTTGAAGATTCTGTGTATAACCTTCTTCTAAGTTGCTATGTTTGTTGGCTTTGGAGTAATCATCTGATGATTTGAGGATTGAATGTAGGTGGAGATGCAGAAGAAGCTATACCTCTGAGATCTGAAGGGAAAAGCTCCGGGACGGTTTTACCGTTTGTTGGTGTTGCTTGTCTTGGTGCTATACTGTTTGGTTACCATCTTGGGTATGAATCACCTTTTTTTTATGTTGTCTTGGTGTGATCATGGATCTTGATAGACGAGGATGTTCCATTGGATTGAATCAGGGTAGTTAATGGTGCTCTTGAATACCTTGCTAAGGATCTTGGGATCGCCGATAATACTGTTTTGCAAGGCAAGTGTCGTTTGTATCATCATCTTATTTTTACGGATAAATTGAGAGGATTTTGTTTGCATGTCATGATTAGTAGCCAAGCTCATGTATTGGTGGTAATCCTCTCTGATTGCTTTTGAGCAGGATGGATCGTTAGTGCGTTGCTCGCTGGTGCAACGGTTGGTTCATTCACCGGAGGTGCATTAGCTGACAAATTTGGACGAACAAGAACGTTCCAATTGGATGCTATCCCACTTGCCATTGGAGCCTTCTTATGGTATTTTTTTCAAGCACTAACTCATACCTATTGGTGGGAAGTTAAAACTGATTTTTTTAACGCATTGGTTCTCTTTTGATTCATAGTGCAACAGCTCAGAGTGTGCAGACTATGATTGTGGGACGTCTGCTCGCAGGAATTGGAATCGGAATCTCATCAGCGATCGTACCACTTTACATATCCGAGGTTGTTTTAAGACTGAGTTTTATAATTTTTGTACATTTAATTTAAGATGTCAGATCTTTCTTTATATGTTATGTTGCTGAAGCGCGTGATGATTGGTGTCAGATATCACCAACTGAAATCCGCGGAGCACTCGGCTCTGTGAACCAGTTGTTCATATGTATAGGAATACTTGCAGCCTTGATAGCTGGATTACCCCTTGCAGCAAACCCTCTATGGTACGTGAATCCTTTTTGATTCATCCGAACAGTATTTTTCTTTTTCTTGGTTGCATTTTGTGTTTATATAAGTTTTGATCTCATGATTTTCTAGGTGGAGGACGATGTTTGGTGTAGCAGTTATCCCTTCCGTTCTATTGGCCATAGGAATGGCATTTTCTCCAGAAAGCCCAAGGTGGCTCGTTCAGGTACTCTCCAAGGACGCAACTCACACTTAGCTGAGATCATTTTTTTGACTACTCAAGGTAATCAAATTGCAGCAAGGGAAAATTTCTCAAGCTGAAAAGGCGATCAAAACTCTGTATGGTAAAGAAAGAGTGGTTGAACTAGTGCGTGACTTATCAACCTCTGGCCAAGGTTCTTCTGAGCCAGAGGCGGGATGGTTTGATCTATTCAGCAGCCGTTACTGGAAAGGTATTGCAAGACTTGCTGGAGATGCATTGTTTTGCTTATAAATAAAATCTGATGGACTCAGCGAAGACCTTCTTTTCAAACCTCATATCGTATTGATCTATTTACGCCGTTTCTTGTTGTAGTTGTAAGCGTAGGTGCGGCTCTCTTCTTGTTTCAACAGTTTGCCGGGATAAACGCAGTTGTGTACTACTCTACATCGGTGTTCCGTAGCGCCGGAATCCAATCTGATGTTGCAGCCAGTGCTCTCGTTGGAGCATCAAACGTCTTTGGTTAGTTTTCTCTTTTAAATTCCCATTGAGTTCCATCATATTGAACAAATAACCCGGAAAATCCTGTTGCAGGCACTGCTGTTGCTTCGTCATTGATGGACAAAATGGGAAGGAAAAGTCTTCTACTCACAAGCTTTGGTGGAATGGTACATTATTCATTATCATTCTTAGCCACATTTGTACATCTCAACGCACATTACAATAATCAGGCTAACTTATGAATTTTGTTTGGAAAAAGGCTTTGTCGATGCTTTTGCTCTCTTTGTCTTTCACATGGAAGGCTCTTGCTGCATATTCTGGCACCCTTGCCGTTGTTGGAACTGTTCTGTAAGTCAGTCTCCTTTTAAAACGTTTTAGTCTCTCTGTATCGGACTTGACCGACTCTTATGCTCGTTTGTTTAACCAGATATGTCCTGTCATTCTCACTTGGTGCTGGCCCGGTACCGGCTCTTCTTCTTCCAGAGATATTCGCATCCCGAATCAGAGCAAAAGCCGTCGCTCTTTCTCTCGGCATGCACTGGGTATATAATATCTATAACTTCTATGGTTCAGAACAGAGTTTCTTCTCTCTATTTCTAATGTTTTTTTTTTTATTTATTTTATTATTTCTCTTTTGCCCCAACAGATCTCAAACTTTGTGATTGGACTCTACTTCTTAAGCGTCGTGACTAAATTCGGAATCAGCAGTGTCTACTTGGGTTTCGCCGGAGTCTGCGTCCTTGCCGTCATCTACATTGCAGGAAACGTCGTCGAGACTAAAGGACGATCACTCGAGGAAATAGAGCTTGCTCTTACCTCCGGAGCTTGAAACTAAACAAAATGAAATCAGCAAAACAAAAACCACTTTGTTTCATCATTGATCTTGTTAGTCTTTCTCTCTCTCTACTCTTGTTGCTCTTTTAATAACTTGTACAATGGACTAAGTTATCAGTAACGAGAAATCTATTCATCACTACATGTTGGCTTTCCTTTCCCACCTTTCCTTAGTATCTAGCCTGTTTCCAAATACAAAACCGCATAAACATTGCATTAGCGTGGTTTCTCTCTCGATACCTTGAATTTTTTTTATAAAAACAGCAAAAAAGAGCTCACCCCCAATACAGCTTTTGTGGAATCATTGGTACTGTGACTACTGTCTTATGATGATGCCGTTCTAAGGTAGAAGAAGAAGAAGAAGAAGATTCTTTCAATTTCTTAGAGCTTTCGCCATCTTCGATTGCTCTGCTCTGAGAATTCTTGCTCCCTGCATTTCAGTATAGAGCGTTTATTTCAATGGATATGAAGTACCGCTGTTTTAAACACACAAAAAAAAAAAGAGAGCTTTACCTTTAGGTTTCTTATGGATCTTTGAATTGGCTTTTATCTGCATACGTCTCTTGTGTAGCTCCTGTAATCTCAAAACATAACCAAAAACCGATGTGTAATTAAAAAAAAAAAAAAAAACCGAACCGAAAACTGGATTGAAGAGACAGCCGATCAAAGACAAAACTCGAAACGACTCGTCATATGAGAGATGCTTATACGACATCGTGTGTTTTATAATCTCATGGAAATATCAGAAACTTTATAAAAACCGAGGCGAAGGATCCGACCTGTAATTTCGAAATCTGATTCTGAGTGACGTTGGATCGATTGAAATTAGGTTGAAGAGAATCTGTTGACGCTAGTAACGCTTCTTTTCGATTCTCATCTGCGTCTTTCTCAATTTCCTCCTCTCTTGTCCTCGTCGTCGCCATGGTTTCTCCGTCGCCGTCCATCGCTCTTCTTTGACAAGTTTGATAACGACGTCGGATCGGTCCTTCCAGTTTTTGTTTTCTTTAATATTTTGGGAAAATACTGAAATCAACCCCCAACGATTATGCATGTCTAACTAACTACCCGAATGTTTTAAACTAATGCATAATAAACCTAACATTTTCTGGAATTATCAATTACAGCCGGAAAATGTATGCTGGATTTGTGACACATCGAGCCTTGCACAAATACTACACAATCCTAGTCAAATTTAGGTTAATTCTTAGTTTAATGACTAATTATATTAATGAAAAATCATAATTATTGTACTTGTTCGTGCCGAAAATAAATGGTAACAGCTCCTTTAAGTATAAGTAAAATATTCTCTGCTTGGTCTTTAATTACTTTTGTGCCTCGACTAAGCAAAGTAATTATGCGCTCACGGCCTCAAGGTTTAACCTCTATATATATATATTTTTTTTCCGACTAAATTACTTCCATTAAAAAACTAGAGTACAAGCATGGTTACAAAAGTCGAATACAAAACATCGAAATACAAATTATTGCATAAGCAGCTATATGCGCCATATGCTGAAGACAAATAATTAGAAAATGAAATTTGACGCTGCTTCCTTTCGAGGTAAACCTTACACGCTAACATACATATGTTATTTTTCTTCTTCTCTCTCCGTCTTACTCTGATACGATATGTATGCCTTTATGGCATTGCTTTTTTTGCTTTCCAAATCGTACAAGGAAAAGCCATTGCATTCGGTACATGCTTTGGAATGTCGACACGATATCAATTAGTCCGTATTCGCGTCCTTGTGAATAATGTAAACTTTATATTACTTCCGCTTTGACTCCGTATATCCTTGCGTCCGTCGGAAATTCCTTCTGAAGATATTGATGTCTGCCACAATGAATAAGATGATACTTGAAGTAAATTTAATCGAGTGGTGGAAAACAACTTGGAGTCGAAATTGATTGATCGACTATAACTCCATAGGGGTTTTTTGGGTTTAAAACGAGAAACCGATGCCGAGATAAGTATTCCATCGGAAACCATCGGCAACGGAAAGAAACCGGTGATAATTACCACCGGAATAACCCTCCCCAATTGAGAGACAAAACGATTGATCAATCGAGAACTGTCATAAGACAAACCTAGATTAGATCTAATCACCATCACATTCTCCTCCAATAGATTTATGGAATGGTAAGCAAACCCATGTTCACCACAACGTGATTTGGGCTGCGCCAAAATTAATTCTAATGGAGGGAATGAAATAACAACAACACATCCTATTTGATGCATCGTAACTATGACAATCTGAATGATGAAAACCCCAATTTCTTTTGAAGGATGGATGTTCGACAATGATTTTTCAGAAAAATTTGGGATAGAACAACATAAGATGAACAATAACAAAGGAAAATCAAAACAATCAGAGGCATAGGAAAAGGAATCGAAGGCTAAAATCGCCAATTGAATGAAAGCGCACAAAATAAAATCCAATCTCAGAGAGAAAAAACTGTTTTGCGAAGACACCGTTTCACGGTCATAGCGGATCGATTCTCCCATCCAACCTCGACGGGAACAGAAATCTAAGAACTAAATTAAATAAAGGAAAAGTACGACCGACGCCGGAGCCGACGTCGGTCGGAGAAAACTATGGCGAGGATGTGCTTTTTTTTTAATAACAACAAACATCAAACAAAACAAAATTTCGTCCTTAACCATTTTGCCAAACAAAAAAAAGAGAGAGAGAGAGAGAGAGAGAGAGAGAGAGAGAGAGAGAGAGAGAGAGAGAGAGAGAGAGGGCACTGACATTTAAGTGCACCTAAAATTAGGCATGAAATCTTGTTCCTCGGTTTCGTGGGTCAGCACTAAACATTTTGCACACTCTTCTAATCGTCTTTTTTATATATATAATTAAAGGGATGATTACTATATTAACACTAATTTAATATGCCCATATGAGCAAAACATGAACACATCCGTGCATTGTATACGACTTCTTCACGCCGTAGGTTAACACTTTTATCGACTCAATCAGGCTCTTAAACGCTACCCGTACCCACGGATAACTCTCAAAAATTTCTGCATCAAATACTCTTTTGGCATGGTCTAAAGGAATTCTACTAGTAGGAGAAATACCGTAGATTCCAATAGACAAAAGTGACAACCATCCTACCATTCGCCTCTTCTCAAAACTCCAATCCTTGCATATATCCAACACCGCTTGCAACTCCTTCAGACACAGTCCGTTCCCTGTCGAAACATTCATTTCCTCCCAAAAGTCTTTATGATCAACATCCCATTTCTCCTTATCTTGAAATTGAGCACAATTCATGCCTGTAATCTCTTCAAACTCATGCAAAGAAAATCTAATAGGTTGACCATCAATCACAGTCCATATCTCATAAGGCTTTTTAATTACCAATTGATGCGTCAGCATGTAATGGACAACACCGGCAGACCATATGTAATCAACCTCTTTAATCTTAGCAATTACTCCAACTGAAGAATTCTTCAACGCATCTCACACATCTCTTACAACTCCTATTTCAACCATTTTTAAATTGGAGAGATAACAATTGTGGTTCATACTTCTCAACTGAGAAGGTGCTTTTCCTTCAGCATAAAGTAGTGGAGGGTATCTCTTCTTAACAGATGATGAAGCCATATCTGGCAATACAAACGCAAAAACAGAAGATGAATTAAATCTTTCGTCAAAATCAAGTTAAAATCGGTCACCAAAGCAAACTAAACTGTCATATCCTCACATATAATTCTCAAAGACTCACATGCATAGAGCAACACACAATTTTTTTGAATCCGTTGACCACATATGTCCAATAACACACACACACAAGAAAGAAAATAAGATTTCAATTTGATAATCCCTCTTTGCCTAACAAATGTCGAGAAAGATCTCAGTGGATTACCAACCAATCTAAAGTGTTTTTAGAACTTTTATAAAAGGTGGAGTAACTAAACGACAATCAAGCAAACAAAAACTAAGAAACATCAAGAAATATCTATCATTAATCATAAAGATCATAGCTTGTTTCAAAAACAAAAACAAAACAAAACAAAAACACCCAAAATCGTGAAGTATAAAAAGAAAACACAGTAAGAGGCAGCAAAGACAAAATGATGAAAACAGAGAGAAAGAGAAACTTACGGAGACAACAATGGCGAGACCACGATGTCCCAAAAGAGAGCAACCGGCGGTGATGTGATTTCCGGCGTCAAAAGAAACCGAGAGGTGGCGGAACTAACAGGCTGTGAATCGACCTGAGAAGCAGAGAAGGCGAATCGACGGCGAGAGCACGATTTCCCAGAAAAGAGCAATCGACGGTGATGCGATTTCCGGCGTCAAAAGAAACTGAGAGATGTCAGCCGAGAGATGCCGGTGGGGACTCTCAAAATTTGTTTTTGATTTTTTTTAACCGTGAGTGTTAGAGTTTTATTTGTGTAATTTATTAATCAGATTTACATAATTGAAAAAATTGAAAATTGAATAATTTAGTTTTAAAATAATAATAATGGCATATATGTTATTATTAGGAACTACATTGGGTATCATGTCTTCTGCCAAAATATATATGCTATTCTAATAAGTTTTTTTTGTTAGGTGTTAGTGTAATCATAAACAGATGAATTTGTGCTAATCTGAGTAATTTCTCATAATTAAATCGTATCTGAAACTTTCTAATTGAATTAATTGATCCCGCTCGTATTAATTGAATATTTCTTAACAATGGGACCATTTCATTTTCTATTTCTCTTTTAACTTAAGATTCAGTAGCTAGACTTTTGTTTTAAATATGGATGAACATCTTGGTTTTCGATTTGATTTTGGTTAAAGTTGCTTAAAATTGCATACTTTTTGGGCCTCTCACTCCGTCCTATGGGCAAGATAAAATTTGGTTAAATGAATGAATGTTAAGATCTAAAACCTAAGTTTTGTATTTAACACATGATCTTTATATATTGACTTCGGAACAAATGTAAAAAAAGTCAACAGGTCAAGTCTTCAATTTGAAGTCTAACCCTATTAATGTACGCTAACCTGCACGATCTCTTTGACTTTGTCTAATACACTCCAAATACATTGTTTTTCTTTTACAACTTGTAATAACACCTTTATATAATAACTCTTGGTTGCAAAAATGATCACAAACTCTCTCTCTCTCTGCACAATGGGAATTACTGAACAAAAGAGCAAGAAAGAAGAAGAACAACCAATGATCTCAAAGTCCTTGAGATTAATTCTCTTACAAAAGGGTAATCATGTCTCAACTTCGCTCTTCTTTATCACCGGTTTCTCAATTGGTCTCTTCCTTTGTCTGCAACTAAAAACCTTCCACATGTCTACGACGAAGACACAACAACAACCCTTATGGTCCAAATTACTATTCATCAACCACACAACAACGATGGAGATCAAACAAGGGTTACAACCACAAGTACTTAAACACAACATGAGTGATCAAGAGCTCTTCACAAGGGTCTCGTCATCATCATCATCTTCACCATCATCATCATGGTTTGGGAGGAGACATAATAATGAGGAGAAGATGGTTGTGAAAGTGGCTTTCATGTTCCTGACAGGTGGCGGCCTCCCATTGACTGCTTTGTGGGAGAAGTTCTTTGAAGGACACGAAGGGCTTTATTCCATATATGTTCATACTAATCCATCTTTTCAAGAACATTACCCTGAAACTTCCGTCTTCTACTCAAGAAGAATCCCTAGCCAGGTGACTATTAACAGCTTTTCTTAGTTAATTACCTATTTCTCTTTTCTTAATCACTTCTATTAATTAGTTACCCAGATATATGATCATCTAGACGTATATAATCAGCAATTATATCACTAGTTTACCAAAGATATATATATATATATATATATTTCTTGGAATTGACAGGTTGTTTTTTTCACGTGGCACGTGTACAGATCTTGATTCGACCCTTGCATAATGGTCCATAAACCCATTTGATACTATTCTGTAACATAAATACATTTTTTAATTAACCAAGTTAATAAAATTCTAACATAGACAATTATCAAATCATGATGTCAACAAAAACACAGAAAATAGTTTTTTGATGCAGACTCAACATAAAAGTTCTAAAAATGGAAAGAATTAGTAACATAATTGTTAAAGTTTGGTCATTTGACCCCATTATATATAGGTTTCATATTCATAAGTGGTAAATTTTGGTATATTGACCCATTATATCTAGGTCTTATATTCATAATTCGCTTAACTATTTTGTTTGCCACTGCACAGAGCTGCTCTTAAGATTAGGAGATAGCGTGAATGGTTTTGTCGAACCTAAATAAATAACATATATTCTAATTATTCGTAAGTTAAAGTGACAACAAGACTAGATTCAATAAACCTATAATATGTTTGTTTGGATTATTTTTAACTTTGAAATAATAAAAAGATGATAATATGATGATGGTTTGTGAAACAGGCGGTGTATTGGGGGACATCAACAATGGTAGATGCAGAGAGAAGACTATTAGCCAACGCTCTCCTCGACGAATCGAATCAAAGATTCGTCCTCTTGTCCGATTCTTGCATCCCACTCTTTGATTTTACAACCATCTATGATTACTTAACCGGCACCAATCTCAGCTTCATTGGCTCATTCGACGATCCAAGAAAATCCGGCCGAGGACGCTACAACCCCAAAATGTACCCACAAATCAATATCACACATTGGCGAAAAGGATCACAATGGTTTGAAACAAGTCGCGAACTTGCTCTTCATATTATCGCAGACACGGTTTATTACAAGATATTCGATCAACATTGCAAACCGCCTTGTTACATGGACGAACATTATATCCCGACTCTCGTTCACATGTTGCATGGAGAGATGAGCTCGAACCGGACCTTGACGTGGGTCGATTGGTCGAGAGTCGGTCCACATCCTGGCCGGTTTATTTGGCCTGATGTGACCGATGAGTTTCTTAATCGGATACGGTTTACAGAGGAGTGTGCGTATTATGGTCGTGATGGTAAGATTGTGACAACTTCGAAATGTTTTTTATTTGCGAGAAAATTTACAGCCGACACTTTAGAACCTTTGTTAAGAATCTCGCCTTTAGTTCTTGGGTTTGGTCCGTAATTACTTTAAAATTGTGAGTTTTTTTTTTGTTCAATGAGTAAATATTATTCTAACTAGAACATGTCACTGTCAAGATGATCCTAAACTTCTTCACCAGTAGATAACTTTTTGGAACAAGTTCTACAAAGCCATAATACCCATTAATTTCTTTTCCTTCTTTACATGCTTCAGAACTTTTTCTAAAGCACCTCGTCCATTACATTGGTTGTCGACATAGTTTTTCAGATTTTCAATACTAATTTCATGAAGTTCTTCTTGAAACTAAGATCCAAACCTTCCCAATACAAATTTAATCTCTTATATGCGTACGACTCCCATAAAGTAAAATATAAGAACTGCCCTTCTTATTGATTTAGAAAACTTACACAAAAACTAAATCTCTCTAGGTTGTATGAGACATCTCCTCATCAACTCTTTATATAGATATTAGGCTACTCCCTAATTTCCTTTTACTGATGGGATTTCCTTTTTCCTAATCCCTATCTCTAAGTAAACTTCCCTTTATTTAGACATATCCTTTTCTTATTTGGAATTATCTTACATTCTCCCCCTTAATTCCAATATGGATCTCAGGTACTTGAATCTCTTGAACTCCGATTAAACTTCTCATCTCTTTGAACTTGATCCTTCCTAGTGGTTTTGTTAGGATGTCTGCCTTTTGCTCTAGTCCTGGAACGTGCTCGACTTCAATCTGCTGATTTTCCACACACTCTCGGATGAAATGATATCTTGAGAGTATGTGTTTGCTTCTCCCGTGAAACACCGGGTTCTTTGTGAGGGCAATGGCTGATTTGTTGTCTATCCTTAGCATGACCTTCTCGTCTTCTTTGCCTAAGTTTTCCTTCAACAATTCTTTTAACCATATCGCCTGTTTTGCAGCCTCGGTCGCAGCCATGAATTCTGCTTCACAAGATGACAAGGCAACCGTTGGCTGTTTCTGTGAAGTCCATGTGATTGGAGACGCACCATAGTAGAAGATGTGACCTGATGTGCTTCTTCCGTCATCAACATCGATATTATGACTACTGTCACTATATCCAACTACACTTCTTGCTCCGTTTCTCTTGAAGAGTAGTCCATACATGGTGGTTCCTCTCACGTATCTCATCACATGTTTGAGTGCCTGTCCGTGAGATGTTCTCGGACTCTGCATGTATCGACAACACTCCGACGCTGTAAGACAAGTCAGGACGTGTATGAAGTAAATACCTCAAGCAACCGATTGTTCTCCTATAGGCAGTAGCATCAATCTCCTGTTCTTCTTCAGCCTTGGAAATTTTCAACTTCGGATCCATAGGCACATGTGTTAGATTACATGTTTCCATCTTGTTGTTAAGTAGGATTCCTTGTGCATATCCTTCTTGCTTTATCCTGATCCCATCTGTTCCTTGTATCACCTCTATTCCCAGGTAATACGACAGTTTTCCAAGATCGGACATCTCGAATTTCTTGGACATATCTTCCTTAAATCGCTTGATAACTTGAATGGATGTTCCTGTGACAAACAGGTCATCAACGTATATTGCAATGATCAAAAGGTCCTCCTTAGTCCTCTTTTGATACACCGACGGCTCTTTAGTGCATTTTACAAAGCCGATTTCCTTGAGTGTACTGTCAAGCTTCAAATTCCATGCCCTTGGTGCTTGACGCAATCCGTACAATGCCTTGCTGAGTTTGTATACTCGGTCCTCTTGCCCCTTTTTCTCAAAACCTTCAGGCTGAGTTACATAAACCTCTTCACTCAAATAACCATTAAGAAACGCCGTTTTGACATCTAAATGGTGTATCTCCCAGCCATTGCTTGCTGCCAAAGATATGAGTAGTCTGATGGTCTCTATTCTCGCAACGGGTGCGAACACTTCCTCAAAATCTATACCTTGTTGCTGCACATAGCCCTTTGCTACAAGTCTCGCTTTATATTTAACCACAGTGCCATCAGCTTTCCTCTTGACTTTGTAAACCCACTTTAACCCTATAGCCTTTACTCCAGTAGGTTTCTTAACGAGCTCCCACGTTTTATTCTTCACGATAGACTCTATCTCAGCTATCATTGCGTTGATCCACTCCTTCATTGTTGCTGCTTCAAGGTAACTTTATGGTTCACCATTGATCATAAACAGCATCTTTTCTTCATCGTATTCAGCGAACATCACAAAATCATTGAAACGTTGTGGCTGTGTAACAATCCGACCTGATCTTGTTTGGACTTGCTGAATTATCTCGTGAGGTAGATCTTGATTCTCGATCTCCTCCTCTGGGTCTGTATCTTGTTCCCCTTCGTCATCTTCTTGACCGTCGTGATCATCGTTGTGTTGATGATCGTTATTAGCTTCCTCGATTACAACCTCGTTTGTGTCTTGATTTTGTGAGACAATAAATGTTCCTGGTTCTTCATCTTTTTCTTTCAAGCTTGATGTCCAATCCCATCCTTTCTTTTCATCAAAGACAACGTCTCTACTGATGATTATCCTGTTCTCGTTTGGATCATACAATCTGTAAGCTTTGGAGCCCGGCTCGGTTCCTAGATTAATCACAACCTTTGATCTATCATCTAGTTTCCTCACTCCTGGACCGTTAATTTTTGCATAGGCAACACACCCAAATATCCTTAAATGCTCGATATTTGGCTTCCTTTTGGTGAGGTACTCGTATGGGGTTTTACCGTCTAATGCCTTTGTTGATACACGATTTATGATGTAGGTTGCGTGTCTCACCGCCTCTCCCCACATGTGATTTGGTATTTTCATTCCCTTGAGTAAAGTTCTTGTCATCTCCATCAAGGTCCGGTTTCTCCTCTCCACTACTCCGTTTTGTTGCGGTGTATATGGAGCTGTTAAATGTCTCATAACACCATTACTGTCGCAGTACCGATTGAATTCTGTTGATGTGAACTCTCCTCCTCGATCGGTACGGAATGTCATCAATGTTGTCTTAGCTTGGTTCTCAGCATGTGTCTTAAAGCCTTTGAACCGTTCTAAAGCTTCACCCTTCTCTTTAAGCAACATTGTCCACATGTATCTTGAGAAGTCATCAACTAGAACAAAGATGTATCTTTTATGAGATGGCGTAGGAGGTGAAATTGGTCCACACAAGTCACCGTGAACCAGCTCAAGCAATTTCTTAGCCCGAAACTTTGCTTGATTTGGGAAGGACATCCTTGACTGCTTCCCAAGTTGACAGATTCCACATACATGTTTGTCTACAACGGTCTTTGGCATACCAATTACCACGTCTTTATCAACCATAGTCTTCATCACGCCAAAGCTTACATGACCCAGCCGTGCGTGCCAAGGATATGTTGGATCCTCACTTTCGATTCTAAGGCACTTAGGAGTGTATGTTACCATCTGTGTTTTATATAGTCTGTTTGTTGAACGTGTAACTTCAAATAGCAGTCTTCCTTGAGGATCCTTTAACACTAAGATGCTTCCCTTCATGTTAACTTCACATCCATGTTCAGTCACTTGTCCAAGACTGATGATGTTGTGTTTTAAGCTCGGTATGTAGTAGACGTCTTGTAGCAGTTTTCGCTCTCCAGTCTTACTAATAAAAATGATCGAGCCTTTGCCCTCGATCTTTACCTGTGAACCGTCCCCGAATTTAACTCTTCCCTTAACGTCTTTATCTAGGGTCGAGAAGAAATTTTCGTTTCCAGTCATGTGATTGCTGGCACCGTTATCCAGATACCATATGCGATCTTCTCTTGCATTATCTTCGAGTTCCTTTGGAAACAATTTTTCTTCATTCAAGAACACCACCTCGTGTATGTATAACGCATATGCTTCTTGCGTTTCTGCCATGTTAGCCTCGTGTTCTTGCGGTCTCAATGGGCAATGGTTCACATAATGACCGAATTTATCACACCTCCAACACTTTATGTGAGAGAGATCCCTTTTGGTTTTATCTTGGTTATTTGGTCTCTCTTTCTCACGGTTTTGGCTATTGGACCTGCCTCGTCCCCTGCCTCTTCCGCCTCTTCCTCTGCCTCTGTAGCCTCCTCCTCCTCTGTTTTGTCCAGTGGAGTTACTATCTCTGCCATTATCTGATCTCCCTTCTTGACCAGATCCAAATCCTTCTCGATTTAGTTTATTATTGCTTGCATACATGAGCTTCCCTTGCTCGGGTTCTTTCATGGAAACCTTAACTCGTTCCTCATAGGCTTTCAGTCTCCCCACAATGTCTTCAAAGCCTGTTGTGTTTAGGTCCAATACTTGCTCAAGAGATGCGACAATTTGAATATACTTGTCCGTAGGAAGTCCACTTAAGAATTTCTTAACGATTTTTGGCTCTTCGATAATTGTTCCCAATGATGCGGATTTTGACACAAGACCAGATATCTTCCCAGCAAAATCGTCTACTGTATCTTCATTACCCATCTTCAATTTATCAAATTCTGCCATTAATGTTTGAAGCCGAGCTTCACGCACACGATCAGCTCCTAGGTGCCTGGCTTTAATCGCGTCCCATAGTTTCTTAGCTGTGTCTTGATCTCCGATCTGTAGGATCAATTCTTCCGGTATGGATTGAAACAAGAGGGCGATCGCGATATCGTTTTTCTTCAAATCTGTTGATCCTGTTTCGATCGTCTCCCAGACTTGATGCACACGTAAGATAACTTTCATTCTCATCGACCAAACTGTGTAGTTTGAGGATGAGAGCATTGGACTTTGAAGGTCCCTCTTGATTGGAGCATCAGCGCCTCTTCCCTGTGCCGCGTCATCTCCTGTTGCCATTAGACCGGATTCCTAACTCAACCTCCGGTGTTGCGGATCGATGTCTTCTTCCCAAGACAATGCAAAACCGCTCTGCTACCAATTAAAGTAAAATATAAGAACTGCCCTTCTTATTGATTTAGAAAACTTACACAAAAACTAAATCTCTCTAGGTTGTATGAGACATCTCCTCATCAACTCTTTATATAGATATTAGGCTACTCCCTAATTTCCTTTTACTGATGGGATTTCCTTTTTCCTAATCCCTATCTCTAAGTAAACTTCCCTTTATTTAGACATTTCCTTTTCTTATTTGGAATTATCTTACATCCCAAACTAGTTTGTTGAACGCGAGATCTTTCTACAGGAGGACCAAAGAGTACTGGAAACATCAAGCGAATTAGTAATCTCTAAGGTTAGAGCCATCATAAAATCCTTACCCAAATAAACTCTTGGAAAACATTCATAAGCAGACAAGAAGAAGGTGAATCTGAAGTCATTCTTGCTTGATGCTTGTCATAACTTCAGAAAGATCTCTGCTTCTAGATTATGAAGATTAGGAGGATTATAGATCCATGCAGAGCTGACCATGAACCCAAGTCGAACAAACCTATACTTGCGGCCCTCTTTTTATAAAAAATATTTCGGTTCTTAAATTTCAAAAAAATTATTTAGTAGTGTAAATTATAAAATGCTTTTTCATGAATTCGAAACTTAATATTGTAAAACATACTTATACTTTACTACTATTTTAGATGGTGTAGTAAAGTGTGATGATTTATCAAAATCTCATGTTCAAAAATTATAATGTTAATTTTTTTGGGCCGATTTTGGTTTTTGGAAGAAGATTCCATGTTTTGGAGAAGAAAATATGATTTCTTTGGGGGGGGGGGGGGGGGGGGGGNGGGGGGGGAGATGAGAGAAAATTAACGATGTTGGGGAAGAGAATAAGATTAGTAATATTATTATCCCATTAAAAATATGAAAGATTTGGTTATTGTTTAGCTTTTAATCAAAAGAGATTTGGTTATTGTGATGAGATTATACAATGTTAATAATAAAAATGGGCTCGATTCCTTATTTAGTTTTATTAATTACGGTCCATTTGACAACAAACAAGACTCAATTATTAAACTACTTTATAATGGGCTTACTTTTTTTATTGAATTGTAACCATTACTGATATACATTATGGGTTTGAGTGACCGACAAAGATCCTGAAAACTGCCACGTGTCGAGGCAATCATGTTATTAGCGTTTTCTTTTGTATGATCAAAATCCTTAATTCTTACAGAATCAGATCTTTGGGCTCCGTAAAACATATCCTCCATGGCTTCTCCTCTGTAAGCTTTGGTTTTGTATCTCTCGTTGATGTATTTTGCTCGTTCTTACTGAATTTGATCGATTTTGGAATTTTTGCTTATGGGATTTTGGGAAATTCATTATTGGCTTCTCCTGTGATCCTTTTGAGACAGTGTTGTAGAAGCTCTTCCAGCGTCGCTTGATGCTACAGCCGATCCACCCACTCTGTTCGATGGAACCACAAGGTTCAATCTTCATTTCCTTCTTATGTTTTGCTCAAGATTTCCATAATCACTCACTTACTTCTATACTTGGTTGGAGCTTCTCTGATCTGACCACTTATTATTTTGTGTGTGTGTTTTTGTGCTCTTAATCAACGACAAAAGATTGTACACAAGCTACGTTTGCCCATTTGCTCAACGAGTTTGGATCACCAGAAATTTCAAGGTTTTAACAGCTTCTACTTTGTATATTTGGGTTAAGTCTCGCCTTCAATAACATCTTTGTCTGTATAAGAAAAAATTTAGGGACCAGAGATTTGGGTCTCATGTAGGAATTAGTTAACTTCACCTTTCTATATAGTCTAGACCAAGAAAACTATTCACTAGCATCACAGTTAAACAAAACGAACTTTACCTTTCTTTCTATGTTTACTGTGTTTATAAGTATAGTTGGAATGAAAACAAGATTTGGTTGCTTTCTGCGGATTGTAGGGTTTGCAAGAAAAGATCAAACTTGTTCCTTTGGATCTTGGGAATAGGCCTGCTTGGTACAAGGAGAAAGTGTACCCAGAGAACAAGGTAAAAGTCTTATCTATAAATATATTAATTTATATGTTACATTTCATCCTTTAATTGGTCAACAGTTTTTCTTCTCAAATTGGTTATAATCTACTAATTTCATTGTTAATAGTGGAAAGTTCTTATTATCTTTTGCAGGTGCCAGCGCTTGAGCACAATGGAAAAATCATAGGGGAGAGTCTGGATTTGATCAAATATCTCGATACCACTTTCGAGGGGCCTTCGCTTTACCCCAAGGTAAACATCATACCGCAGCAGGTATTGTTTCCCTTCTTAATTCTCTGATTCCAATTCATTGCCCTCTCATGTTAACTCTAGGATCATGCAAAAAGAGAGTTTGGCGATGAGTTGTTGAAATACACTGATACATTCATTAAAACTATGTATGTGTCACTCAAAGGAGACCCAGTTCAAGAAACTGGTGAGACTTTAAACTGTTCAAAGTTTCGGCCTTTCGGGGGTGAAAGCAAAAAGATATGACGGGAAATTTCATGTTCTTGATGCAGCACCTGTGTTAGATTATCTGGAAAACGCTCTGCATAAGTTCGATGACGGGCCATTCTTCCTCGGCCAGTTAAGCCTGGTAAACCCCTTTGGCATATTTGGAGTTTTGAGATCCTTTTTTTCTTCTCTTGTGTCTTACATGGATTGTTTGAATCCTTCTTGTTTTTTTTTCAGGTTGATATCGCCTATATCCCGTTCATTGAAAGGTTTCAAATCGTACTTAATGAATTATTTAAGTGTGACATTACTGCAGAACGTCCCAAACTATCAGCTTGGATCGAGGTATATATATATAAGCAATCTTCCATATAGTCAGAAAAGATTGGTACTGAAGTGATTGATGTTATGTTTGCAGGAAATGAACAAGATTGATGCCTATGTACAAACGAAGATCGATCCCAAGGTGATTGTTGAGATTTTCAAGAAAAAAATCATGGTAAGTCTTATAATTAGGCTGTACTTTGTTTAATGAGCTACCACATGATTTTATCTGAGTTGCTTCATCTTTTCTTGGGGGTTAGAAGCTATGCCTCTAGTATATGGTTGTTTAGGTGTGAATGTTTGGTGCTTTGGGTCAATTTCGGTTTTGGGAATGAAAACCGAGTCAATTTAGCATCAGGGAATGCAAACGCCCTGCCCTAATCACCAGCCATTACTTTGACTAAATATTTCCGGTTTATGTTTATTCCGGTTTTATTCTTGCAGTAAGGAAGCACGCAGTATAGTGTACCAGACCAAACCACTTGATGCAATAAGAGATTTACCTTAATCAAACCACTTGATGCAATAAGAGATGTACCTTAATTTATACTCATAAAACAGCTTCATCTGTATCTCTATAATATTATTTAAGAAGACATTTTAAAAAATGAACTTTGTTTTGTAAGTTATTACATGAAATGCCATTACAAATAACAAAGAATAATTGAAATAGGAAAAGATATAATAGTCTTTTAAAATTATTGATTTTTTTTTTTAATCGTATAATAGATTATTACAATCATGAGAGATATTTGATATAATCTTAACACTAAGGATTTTTTGATCAAACGAACTCAACTACCTGCAGCACCAACGATTACGATGAACAGCTCCATGAACAATAACTCCACAGTGCAGCTTTTCCCCGCAACATTTGGATCTACGACGAACGGTTCCACATGTACACACCTACGATGGACAGCTCTCCCGCAACACATGAGACCACGACGGCTGGTTTACCTGCAACACTCTGGATCTCCTACGAGCTTGCATCCATTAATCTGGCTAAACTTGCATTCTCTGTGACTCGAACCCCAGATCTGGTGTAGAAGCCTTTAAACCCTTAACCATTGGGCCAAGGGGCTTTCACGAAAATGGAATATGAAAAATATATATTTTGCATTAAAAAAATTATTTATTATTTAATTTCTTACTTATTTTTAATACTATATATTTTAAAATAATAATCAATTCATATTCAAAATCTTGCTATTACAAATGAATTAAAAGAAACAAAATATTTTCAAAATCTTGCTAAAATTTTCACTATAATTTATTATATTTTCTTTGAATATATATCAAAACAAAAGTTGAAAAATATTTTACTAATTTTATAAAAAGTTATACATAAGAAAACTATTTTTTTTAAGAGTTCGTAGACTAACCACAAAAATTAGAGTCATTAACGGTACATATTAGAGTTATATTTTCAAAATTATAAGTTTTTTTGCGGATTGGCCCGAATAATATTTTAATTCATTGCAAAACGGATTAAATAGACAAATTATTACAAATTGACATATTTATCTATAATCATTAGTTAGTTATATTTAAAATTTAGATAAAGCAATTTTATTAAATTTCAAAACAATTTATTTAAAAAAAATTACCCCGCGCTAATTATAGCGCGGGTTAAATCCTAGTTTTACTGTTAATCAACAATCAGTGTTTAACATTCTCCGATGACATTATTATCTATTAAACACAGATGATAGTAATACAATCAAAATCTCAAGCATTAAAAAGTGTTGAAACTATAGTATAATACAATAAATTCGGAATGAAAACAGAGACATTCCTCAATGTCAATACCATATAATGAGGTATTGTCACATTTCAAAGCAAGTGCTACATAACATTACATTACGTGTGAAGACATCACCTATAAACAACATTATAAACCAAGCCTCTATATGGATCTTTCTCTTCTTACGCATATCTACAAACAGCTCTTAAGCAATACTTTCATACTAAATTATTCAACAATGATGCACAGCTCATTTGAGTCCGGAGAAACTGTCTTTTTATTACAGTCAGAAGAGTTCATCTTGTAGAATGCTCTCCATTCATCGATGTTCTTCATCTTTTCACATCTCAATTCAGGTAAGCATCTTCTCTCAACAATCTCTAGAATCCTCTCTGTTCTTCCGAGATACAGAGCCGCTCCTCTTACTGATTCTTCCCTCACTTCTACAGCCGTCACCAAACACTTGACGGATATCACTTGTGCTACATTGCAAAAACAGCCTGAAACTATGTCCGAGATTGTGGTTTCCAGCTTTCTCAACAGAGCTTCCCCTGTTCCGTAGTCTCTTGATTCGTAATTGTGCAGAATGGTTTGACAGATTCGGTACATGGAGTTGGCCGCTAGAGTCTTGATAGGCCAGTGAGAGGGCTTGTGCTTCATGCACACCATTAGGTTCATCTGCCACGACTCTGAAAACTCTGTCTTTGCGATTTCCATGAGATCCCGAAGTGTTTCTTCTGGACTTCTTTGTTGCTTGGATAGTTTCCGAAGATCCACATCGAACCACTTATGATAGAGATCAACTCCTAGCCAAACTACCTCAGCAGATTTCCTGAGGTTAGCTAACTCTCCCCCGGTATCTAGGATGTGTTCAAACTTGTTGACAGAGTCCAGGGCCTCATTGACAGCATTGAGCAGCTTCTTGACAGATACAGGATTGACATTGGGAAGAGCAACAGCGATGCTTGTGAGTGTTACCAGCGGGAGAGCCCAACAATTGGGTGGCTCTCCAGATGCAGCAAGAGAAGCCACCTCGTTACTGTCAAACTCTTTAATCCCTTCGAAACCTTTTGAAATGGGTGTTGTTGCTTCCAAAAGCTCTATCAAATCTAGCGGTTGTCTTTTTCTGCCGTTCTTTATCCAATGATCTGTGGCCTCACGATTGCTCCGCACCATCAAATCAACCAGCTCGTCCTCTCCTTCGAGATGCAGGACATAACTCGCAAGCTCCTGTCTCGAGCTCGGATTTGAACCAGACATTTCTGACTCAACGTGAGAGACGGTGCCCGTTGTTCTGAAAGCGAAATAACAGCAGATCAAGATTCTACTCACACAGTAGACCGAGATGTAACGGATAATTTTGCTTGCAAACACTATCACATACTGTATCAATATACATAGATCCAACATCCAGCGTTTCGCATCGTGTGCAATCTTCCTGCAGCTGCGATCTTTGAGGATCGAAAGGCTTAAGGGACGCTGTTTCTTGTCAGAGAACCAGTGTGTCCAGTAACTCTCTACTCTAAACTCATCTCTGTAATACTTCTTTCCTCTTATCGGACACCTGAAATTGACAGCCGTGAACCATCTGATCGCAGGAGCAACAGTCCCTATGGCTACTGCACTAGTCTGGCAAAGAAGAACCAGAGAGGTTGACCATTTGTAATCAGAATCCCCATGGCAGAACCCGAGTGACGTCGATCTTAACAAGTAAGACCGAACCATGGCCTCACCAAGCGTAAGGGCACTCAAGAGACAGAAGAAGCCAGAAGCAGTGCAGGTGACGGAGCGAGCCATGACGAACTGAGGGCTACTGGTGTGAGCCATCATCCAGAACTTGGATAAATCTTTCTGAATCCTCTTAGCTACAGTTGTTCTCTCCGTAGCCAAAGGACATTTCAAGGCAACTTCATACTTTTTCTTGTATTTGGCTTCCAAGATCCTTTTGGTGGTGGGGACTGTAGTGGCCGAGAAACTCAAGATGATAAGCATAAGAAGCATGAGAAGCAGGACCAGAAAGTGTTCCTCTTTGAGAACATAGATCGCGCCAGTACCTAACTGGATACAGATGTTGACAACGTCGGTGATTACAAGAATCCCCAAAGCCACGAGATTCATGAGGAGATCGTTGTTTTCCATTATGCCAAGAGATGGCATCGAATTGCCCATGACGGTGCAGACGAAGACGCTGCTGCTGAGTTTAGAGAGCTGATCGTGGCGACTGGGCATCGAAGTGTTGAGATCGACGGAGAGTTTGATCCCGACGGCGATGAAAGTGAGAGAAGTAGCGTTGAGAGAGAAGAAGTTGCAGGGAAACCAGAATTTACGGTGGCGGAAGCCGTGAAGAAGATCGGCGGCCATGGCTAGTCCACAGATGAGTGAAGCGGCGGCTACGTATAAACCAATGGAAGGCAGGGGTTTGCTAAACTCTGCGTCGTTCAAATCGCCATGGGCGTCGCAGCCGAGGCTACCCATCAATGATTTCTCTTTCTAAATTAGTATTTGATCGGAAAAGCTTCTCTCTACTCCACAAAGGAGGGAGCTTGGCAATTTTGGGAATGAAAAGTTTTCGAAAAGATCATATCTTGGTTCAGAATGTCCAAACGAGAATAATCAAAAAATTATGTGGAAAAAAACAAAATTAAATATGTCATGATTTATCAAATTTTAGAATATATATTTTTAAGTCAACATTGCCTTTCAAAAACCTTAACGTGCCTTGAATTTAAGAATACATCAATAAACAAAGAGAAACGTTACCTTTCTATCATTATTGGTTTAAATATGATGATGAATCATCGGAAAATCAGGTGATTAGATTTTTGAATCTCACGTCTTCCATCTAGAATCGTTAATTATCGGAAGAGAGATTTGAATGCATTCTGAAAATAATATCTATGGATGAAAAGTTGTTGTACGACTCAAAATAATAGAGTTGAAAAGATATGTGTGGTAAAAATGACAACATTTAATGAAATAAGCAGTCATAAGTATAAATGTATATATCGAATAACAAAAAAGTATAATCTTATTAACAGTTATAAAAGAGTTATATTAAAAATACACGATCATATATTAAAATTTAATATAGAAAATTATTTAAAATAATTATAAGTAAAAATGCTTAGAACAAAAAATGATGATACATACACGTGAACATCCCAAAAAAAAATCATATGGTCATGTAAATACAAAGATGAATGAAACAAAAAAACAATTAACACATAATTTCGTTTGAGTTCATAGTCTACAATTTATGCAATAATGTATAACCAACCCAATATAGGCATCCATATGAAAGACACCCATACAAGCCGAAAAGTTATAATAATGAAAAATAAATAAAAAATAATCGAAAAGACATAAGTGTCCTAAAAAAACAACATTTGATGAAATAAGCTCCATTATTGTTTGGTACAACATGTTTTCTACATCAACCTCCGAGTTATTAACAACATCCAAAGATTTTGGTATGTATCACTGATCATCACACACAAACAAAAAAAAATTTAAGATGATTTTATATCTTCACATATCACGACTAGATACTTTATTAACCTTAACGAATATTGAATTCTCTATTTCATCTTTTTTTAATAAACTGTACCATCTCGATTCTGACAAAACCATGAGAGCATCATTACCCTTACACACGGGGTCATCCGGATTTTTTTTTTTTTTATTATTATTAAAAATTTTTTTTTTAAATTAATTTTTTAATGTCGCGACCAATCAGTAAGCGACACGTCATCACAAATCGGATGACACGGCGCGCGGGTGTCACCACAGAGACACACAGACACCCGGTTAATCCACGTGTCGCTTCCTCATTTGCCAAAAAAAAAAAAAAAAAAAATTTAAAAATCGGATGACCCCGTGTGTAGGGGTCACCGATAATCATGCTCTGAGTTTGGCTTTTGTTTCAAACATATATTTTTAAAAAAACTGAGCATATGTTGCATCCTCCACTTCAAGTTCTTATTTATTTATGGCTAATCATCTAGTAAACATATATGTTTGTAATTCTATATTAGTAGCAATTACTTCCAAGTGAAATTTATTTTCTTTTGGTGGTTCTTCTAATAGTTTGAAGTTCTTCAACATTAATGTTGTTTTTCAAAATTATGAGTTGAGTGTATTTTGAAATTAATACGTATGAAACAAAATATGTTGACCGGAACAAAGTATATAGAAATTGAAATGACATAAGTGTTAAGTAACATTTGATAAAATAAGTGATTATGAACGAAAAAATACAAGCAAAAAAATCGTGACTAAAATACACAACAGTATAACCTAAAAGAGACAACTTTGGATAAAATTAGTAGTTATGTACGGAAAAAATATAAATAAAGAGGTTAAAACTAAAAGATACAACCGTAAAATCGTAGTTATTAGGATTGTTATTATTAATAGATAAAGTGATAATATTTAGAATATTTTTTTTTTTTGGGAACCATATTTTTGCCATACCACCTAAATATTAGTATGTCACAGCATTGTCATTTGTCTCTTTCGTTATCCCATTTATATACTTTAATTTAAACCGATCGATAACCGAAGAGACGGTTCGAACCAAACCGCCTCCCAACTGTTTTCTAAAATCGTAAACCCAAAGTTTTATCTTATCCACGATCTTTTGTCGTTTTGTGACATTTGTGCCTCTATTGAGTAACTTTGGCGAAAACCCAAAGTTGCAGACTTTACTCATGCTAACTTCTCTCTTCCTCTCGGCGCGAGCTTTTCCATCTCTGATCACCAACTCCTCCTTAAGCCCTAGTCGAAACCCTTCGAATGCCGCCAAAATCCCCCAATTCAGTGAAAACCCAGGATTCTCTGATGCTGCGATCAAGGTTCCTACTGCTCCATGGATGAAAGGTCCTCTCTTGCTTCGACCCGATGACGTTATCGACACTTCATATCGTCACGAGAAGAAGATCAAAGGACAAAATGCTGAGGAAAAGACGTTCAAGGCGTTGAACCGTAGAGAGAGCGGTGTAAGGGGAAGAAAAGCGATGAAGAAAATCGTCCGTAAGGTTGAAAAGCTCGAAGAAAACAGCGATTCAGAAGAAATCCAGATGGATAATCCAGTCGAATTCAAGTCCTTAGGTCGAATTGCGGAGGAAACCGAGTCGGGGAAGAGTTTTTCCGGGAAAATGCCTTGGGATAGAGAAGAAGAGAAGTTCATATTGCGGAGGACGAAGAAGGAGAGAGCCCCGACGGCGGCTGATCTTATCCTCGACGAAGGATTGTTGAATAGACTGAGACGTGAAGCTTCGAAGATGCGAAAATGGGTGAATGTGAGAAAAGCAGGAGTTACAGAGACAGTTGTGAATGATATTAGATCGGTCTGGAGATGGAACGAGCTTGCTATGGTGAGATTTGATGTTCCTCTTTGTCGGAACATGGAGCGAGCTCAAGAGATCATAGAGGTTTGGTCAGTCTTAACCTCACTTATCCGTTGAAGCTTTGTTATTCACTGGACGTTAAAATCTAGATCTTCCTCTGAAATAATTTATCTCTTTTCAATGTTTTCAAGAATAGATGAAGACTGGGGGCTTGGTTGTGTTGAGCAAGAAGGAATTTCTCGTTGTTTATAGAGGACCAACGAGTTATTTATCAGAGAAAACCAATTCGGAAATTAACCAGCCAGTTAACTCATCATTGTACGAGAGAGAAGCTGATAGGTTATTGAATGGTTTGGGGCCTCGATATATGGATTGGTGGATGCAGAGACCGTTTCCAGTTGATGCTGACTTGCTTCCTGAAGTGGTTGATGGATATACAACTCCATCTAGACGTTGTCCACCAAACACTAGAGCAAAGCTGAGCGACCAAGAGCTTACCTACTTGAGGAACATTGCTCAAGCTTTACCATTTCATTTCGTCCTCGGTAATTTGCCTTCACTACTTTTTAGCCGTCTTCCTCTCTTTGTGTGTGTTCTATAAAGCTAAGCATCAGGGAGAATTTAGTTATTCATATGCTTCCTGAAGAAATCATGAAAGAGTGAGGGAATTCGCTAAAACTAGATTTTCTTCAGACAAATAAAACCATTTCTTGAGTAGATTTAGAAGTCTGAGAAGAGATAGATCAAGAGATGGTTCTCATGCTTTCCAGACGTTGCAACATTTCAACTTTTAAATTCTCCGTCTTTGTTCTTTTCATTTGCGTATACTGTACTTATCTTCAATTCTCTTTGCGTTGGTATTAACTAAATGCTGCTCTCTTTGCATTTGCATGCGGTTTTCTTCCTCAAGCTCTCAACAGCCTTTTTCTTTCGTCTTAATTTGTAAAGGGAGGAACCATGGGCTTCAAGGATTAGCTTCTGCTATCGTGAAACTATGGAAGAAATGTGTTATAGCAAAGATTGCAATCAAATGGGGAGCTCTCAATACAAACAATGAGGAAATGGCAGAAGAATTGAAGGTAATTTTTTTTTTCTTGGGGCCAATTTATAAATATAGTCGGAATCAATGTGGCTGATGCGAATTTTTTGGACTCTATCGATTTCTCAGCATCTCACTGGAGGAGTTCTGATACTACGCAACAGATACTTGATAATACTTTACAGAGGCAAGGACTTCCTTCCTGATGAAGTTGCGGATTTGGTTGTTGACAGAGAAAGATTACTCAGAAGATACCAACATTTTGAAGAAACTAAACGCCAGAGCGATATAGAAATCTCGGAGGTGGTAACAAATCATAAACAGTTGGAGGAAACAAGCAAAACCGGAACTTTATCAGAGTTTCAAGAACTTCAGAGAAAATTCGGTGAAATGGAGATGAGAAACCTGGAGATTGAAGCTGAGAAAGCAAAACTAGAAAAGGAACTCAAAAGCCAAGAACACAAGCTTTCCATTGTAAGTCTTTTAGCTTTAAAAATTGCATCTTTTTAGTTTAGCCTACTGTTATATAATCTTCATGGGTTGCTCTCCTTTTCTTTTTCTTTTTTGCAGCTAAAATCAAAGATAGAGAAATTAACAACAGAGTTGTTCAAATTGAATTCTTTATGGAAACCATCTGAGCGAGACGATGACAGTGAGATATTGACTAATGAAGAAAGAGAATGCTTGAGAAGAATAGGGCTGAAGATGAACAGCAGCTTGGTTCTTGGTAGGAGCCACCGGATCCACACTCTTGGCTTCTTCTTATTTCATATCCAATGGCTATGAGATTGATTTACACAAATTTCAATTTGGTATCTGTTTCATTTTTTAGGTAGAAGAGGAGTCTTTGATGGCGTAATGGAAGGTCTGCATCAGCACTGGAAGCACAGGGAGGTTGCGAAAGTGATCACAATGCAGAAGACATTATCGAGAGTTGTTTATGCAGCGAAATCCCTTGAAGCAGAGAGCAATGGAGTACTAATCTCAATTGAAAAACTTAAAGAAGGGCACGCGATACTCATATACCGTGGCAAGAACTACAGACGTCCTTCATCAAAACTGATGGCACAGAATCTTTTGACGAAAAGAAAAGCGTTACAAAGATCTGTTGCGATGCAGAGACTCGGCGTAAGTGAAATGAATGAAAAATATTTCCTCTCATTATCTTGATTGAGAGAATCTGTTAAAACCCCATTTGAATGAATCTTTTCTCTGTTTATTTTATGTTTGTTTGTTTGTTTTTGTTGCATTGTGGCAGTCACTGAAGTTCTTTGCTTACCAGAGAGAAAGAGCTATTGGAGATTTGAAGGTGAGATTGGTAAATCTTAAAGACTGTGCTTCTGAGTTATGTTGATGCAAAATGATTTGCAAGGAGGAGCTGAAAGAAAATTACCGAGGCAGATGTGTTCACTTGTTGGATCACATATTCTTTTCATTTACTGTGGTAATTATCATGTATATATATATGATATATCATGTAATGTCACATTTTCTTAATAAACCCCGATAAATGCAACTCTGGTGAAAAGAAAAACTACCAAATTTGATGATAGATTTGGCAATAATGTAATTTCGAAATCATAGGCGATAATGTTGAAGGCACCAGCTTCAATCTTCTAGTTATTATAAATTTAGGATCCGATCCAAAAGCTTCTTTTCAAAAGTTTCTGAAGATGTGTACCCCTTAACATTTGATGTGTACCTCTTCTCTGCATCTAACAGAGTTTGAGGTCTTCCCATTCTCTTCTCTTCCTCGTGATCTCGCTTTCAAGCTGACTAGTGTTGCTCATTCCTGCTTGTTCTTCTTTGGTTTTGGTTGCTTCCATGTCCTCCTATAGCCGCCGTGGCATGCAGCTTTGTTTCAGTGAGTTGTTCCTTCTCTTCTCAAGATCCTGGATCACATTGCTTTGGAGCTCCGGTTTGCAATATCCTTATGAATATCCTTTTGCTTAGCTATTAGTTTCTTTGCTGGTTTATCGTATCCGCTAGTGTTGTTCTTATGTTGTATTTTCATTGTACATTATACTGCATTTTCAATAGAATAATAATCTTTATCAAAAAAAAAAAGGATTTGAAACTAACCGCAGTGCTCACGGAGAGTCGTATGGAATATATAGATTAGTAATTAGATTTTCTTAATTAGAATAAAATGTGTAAATGTTAAGTTCCAACAAAACCAAATCCGGCAATAATAAATGCAAGAGCCTGCATGTAAAGATAAATGTATAACAATGTATTCCCAAAGGCAAGGTCATAGGAGGCACAACACAATATGTATATCCCCACCATCATCTCCTTTGAGTTTACTCTGCAAAACAATAACAATTTCTTTCACCAGTTAACTTTTGTTTATATAGGTATTTGTATTGAGAATAGATCATGTGAAAAAGATAACACTAAACTGATTGTTATTTATATATGTTCCTTATTTTCTTCTTAAATATTATTTGGATTTGATTCAATAATTACCTTTGGAGAATACCATTGTGAGGTTTTCTCACTTGGGGAAGTAACTTAGTCTCGAGAGCATCTCCTAATTTCTCGGTGACGACCCATTCGTTTACTCTTCCTCCTTCGAGTAAACCGATGAAAGTTCCTTTGGTCCGATGCATAGCCATTACATTCTCGAACAAGACCCAGAAAACCACCAGATAGAATGATCTATATATATATATACCAATAGTTAATGACATTTAAAATAATAGTAATAGTATTACATTGTGGTTATTATAGAAATTAATAACCTTGGTGTGGCAATGGCATTGAAGAGGGTGATGAGAAGAGGAACGTAGATAGTTGACCAAGTCGGAATGTTGACTTCGGAAAAGAAAACGCTCGTAGGAAGAATCACGCAATAGAAGAAGAAAGTGAAGAAATGCACTATGATCTTCCGTACAAAAAAGAAGCTGTATATCACATACATTTTCTTCCAAATCGTCACTCTCTGCTCAAATTACCAAATCAAAATTCATTACCAATTAATTAAGGAAACTGAAATTGGCATCATGCTTCGCGTTGGATGTTTCATGCATGATGGGCAAAAAATTATATAAAATGGTTGGCACGTGTGTTATCTCAGGGCCGGTCCTGGGCCAAGCTCATTGAAACATTTGCCTTGGTCCCAGTTTTTTTTTTCATTTTTTAGCCCCCAAAATTTTTTTTTTTCATTTTTTGGCCCCCAAAATTTTATTTTCTTTATTTTTTAGCCCAAAAAAAATAAAAACTTTAAAATTGGTTTTTGGTTCCCAAAATTTCAGGGCCGGCCTGAAAATGAAATAAGTGTAAAAAGTGTACCTTATTGTGAATAATTTCCAAAGTCATTTTTCTGAAGAGATTAGCTGGACCGCATGACCATCGATGTTGCTGGAATCTGAATGCCTTAAATTGGCTTGGTAGCTCACTTTTCACCTACAACAACAATTATCTTATCCTATCTTATTATTATATGGAGCAATATATAATAAAAAAAAAAAAAAGAAGAGCTAATTATTATTTCCATCATCGGATGTGGAATATGTTATCATCTTCAACTTTCCATAAAGTGTGTGCAAAGCAAACGACACATGTGACGAATATTAATTAAGATTTGGGCACATTCATTATATATAAGTCCAAAAAAATTGAAAGTACCGCAATGTCGTTGACGAAGACAAATTTCCATCCGTGTAAACCGACACGAACGGCCAAGTCCATGTCCTCTACGGTGGTCCGGTCTTTCCATCCTCCGGCTTCTTCCATCGCCGCCAATCTCCACACACCAGCAGTCCCTGCCAAACTCCAATATTATAATATGAGAGACTTGAAAAATCACGAAATCGATTTGAATATAGATTTATCAATTTAGTTTTTGATTGGAAATGCATGATTTTATATAATATCGATGAGTTTTATTCAACAAATAATATATATACAAATAAGTGTGGCCTTGTGTTTAGCGATGATTAGTTAGAAAACAATTAATGCAACTACATAGAATATAAAATTAGAGGATCTAAGAAATCAAAATATTATATATCGAAACGACGACAAGATAAAATACTTAAATAGATGTTGATAAGGATGTACCATTGAAACCAAAGAAGGCGTGTCTAGTGGAGCCGGATTCTTGCTCAGCCATGAAATGGTAATTGAGTGACATCTCCTGCATCCTAGTCATCAAGCACTTGTTTGCGTTCACTGCACCAATTAATGAATGAATGAATCATTTCAACAACAACCATTATACAAATATTCTTTCTCAAAACTAATTAATTATGAATTGGTACCAAATATCCACCGAGCTTGAACAAGAGCGAGCTCGGGATTGTGGATGAGAAATGGGACAGCGCGTTGCAGGTAATCGGGCTCTGGCTGGAAATCGGCATCGAAGATGGCAATGTAGTTGCATTGTTTGACGTAGCTATGCCTCATGCCTTGCTTTAGAGCTCCAGCTTTGTACCCATTTCTATTGTCTCTCCTCTCACATTTTATGTTTATGCCTTTGCTTGCCCATTTTCCACACTCCATGCTCACCATTTCCTGCATTTTATCATCGCTTTATATTCATTCATTATGGTTTACAAGAACATTTAAGTGTTTTCAAGAAAATTATTTGAAAACCGTCAAGGCAAACAAGAAAAGTATTTACAATTGATTAATAATAATAATAAAAAAGTAGAAAATGTTTGTTTAGTTTTTAAATGTGAACAAATTTCAATTAGTAGTAATTAATAGCGAGCTAGCATGCGTTCGAAACAATCAATTATATATGTACCATGATGGTGGGATCAGTGGAATCATCTAAAACTTGAACGATTAGTCGATCCACTGGCCATATGAGTCTGCAAGCAGCACCTATGGATAATTGAAAAACCTGTATCGATTCAAAATAAATAGAACAAATTCAAAGGCTAATTGATCAATTCATAACAAAAAAAAAAACTATTATTATATATATACCTCTCGTTCATTGTACATTGGGATTTGGACAAGAACCATGGGATGGTTTTGATCTCCGAGCTCCATGTCCTCTTGCATTGCCTCCCATTTGTAGAATTTTTCGGGTTTGCGTTTGAACAACTCGACGTAAATGACTACAATGTTCATATAAACACTTTCTACGAAAACTAGCAAGGAGATGACCAAACATATAGCCACCAGACATTTGAACATTGGAACTATAAGTAGACTCCTCATTTGTCTTAACCACATCGTTTCCATGCTGATATATACTCTCTTCACACCATGCTTCAAGCTTTTCGAAAGTCGCAGCTACCAAAAAAAAGAGAGAGAAAGAAAGAAAGTCGCAGCTAGCCAGCTACATCTTCATAACTCCTTCCATTGAACTTGTCGCAAAAGAAATATAACTATTCATCTCCATCGGAATTAAGATATGGGAGTGAGATAGACTTGTGTAGGAAGAGGAGAGGATTTGGAAATGGTTTTTTTTTTTTTTTTTTTGGGGGGGACTGTAATAAGTGACTACTGTTGACTAGAGAGAGATTCTCTTCTTTTTTGGGAGGGGTTGAATAAAGTAATTTATCTTTCGTTTCAGGATTTTGTTTTTATATTGATACGTCGTCATTTTACCGGATTATGTGGACCAGATCTTATCATAGCTAGTGGGAACAACAAAATTTGAAAAGGACCAACCAAGTTTTCACTCAGCATATTTTCATTCATGGTTTTTTCACGTGGTTGTTTGATACAGCACTATTCAATCACGCACTTGTGACTTGTACGTTACGAACGCGACCAAATTAGTAAATCCAACTCTTGTAATCTCGAAAAAATCAATTTGAATTTAAACAACCAAACTGTAAAATAAGCAGCAACACTTTAGAGAAGAGCAAAACAATTAATTATCTGTCTCTGGAATTTAATGCCAGGCTGGCAGTACTCTGGAATTTAGAGAACAGCCGTTGTGTTTCGTTAATCCAAAGCTCTTTTTAAAACGGAAAATCGCATTTTAAATTTCCATTGATGAAAAATGTAACACTTTAAACTTTGAAAAATTTGTATTAGCACTATAAATTTACAAAATAACGAAACTAACACATTAAATCTTTAATGTGGCAATTTTGTTCGCACCACCATAAAACATTAATTCCGTTAACAGAAATGCTGCTTTTATATACAACTAGTGTGTGATCCGCGCTACGCGCGGACGTGAACACAATTTTGTTTTTAAAAATTTTGGTATAATATTATTTTAGTTTTATGAGTATGATTGTTAATGAATTTATCTCAATTAGCTTAAGAAATGTGATTTGTTTATTCTTAAGTTTTTTTTCTTTTCTTAATTTTATGTTTATTTATGTATTTATTTAGTGAGTGATCGACAATTTAAAAAAAAATTTCTTTGGTTGACTATTTATTCAATTAGTTGGTTTTTAAAAGTTAAGTTTTTGTCATTTTAAAGTTTAGAGAATTGTATATTTTTTAACCCAACTGAATACTAATAAAATAAATACTTTGAAATAGGGTTAGTTTTGTATATTCCGAAAGTTACTTCGAATACTAATAAAAGGAAAGTTAGTTTTGTGAATTTAGAATTCTCCGAACTTAAAAAAAAAAAATACTTCGAAATAAGTCACTGTATTTTTATCTATTTTTACGTAAAACCGAATACTAATAAAATGTTCAGAATTTACTATTATTCATCTTCGATGATCTAGTGTTGGTGACTACAAAATGAATCTAATTTTATTTGAAAAACGATTGAATTTATATCTCTAATTTACTATCAAAATCATCGTAGATGTATAGGTTAATGAGAACATTTGAGATAATATGGACCGATTTGGAAAAATATAAGAAATATGGGGTCGAGCATCGATTCAAACATTTAGAGAGAGAGAGAGAGAGAGTTTTTGTGAATAGGATTATCCTGTAAAAAACATTACCCACTGCTCTAAAACCCTCGTCTTCTCCGATATCTTTCCCCAACGCCGGTGAGATTTCACTTTCAATTTTATTCACAAAGGGTGTGATCCGCGCGGTGTGGTAAACAATTTTTTTAATCTAATGGTATTTTATTTTATTTGGTCTCGTAGTTAATTTAATTATCT
>PKML01077559.1:284739-299646 GCA_002933935.1 Eutrema yunnanense | reverse complement strand
CGGTGTCCAGCTTCAGAGCGTCCAAAACCGACCGGTCTTCAGCCGGTTCACTTAGCTGGTGTGGAGGCATCAGATGAGCACCGGCCCATGGTCATTCTTACACCGACCTGCGGCCTCTCGGTGTCCAGCTTCAGGGCGTCAAAAACCGACCGGTCTTCAGCCGGTGTGGATGCAGGAGATGAGCACCGACCCATGACCTTCACAACACTGACCAAGTCCTGCTCGGTGCCCAACCAAGAAAATAGCCATACCGACCCTTCCCCATCGGTGTCCCTAACCGGTGTGAAGACAAAAGCCACACCGACCCATGCACACCCCCCGGCCACCGTTCGGTGTGAAGTAAACGACCCAGTTTCGGCCGGATCAATACCCGGTTTGGTCCGGGTTGATCTGGTCGCCCAACTTTCTTATAAATACTTGAAAACCTAATTTTTCATGATCTATCTTTTTCTTAAGCAAAAACACCTCCTTTTTGAGAGTTCTAAGTGATTGTAAGATATATCCTTTTGATTTATGCAATTTAAGCTTTATTCTCTTAATCTCTATCATCTATCTCTTCTTTCTTAATCATATAATCATCTAATCATGGGATTTAACATGTTCTTCATGGGATTTGTTGGGTTCCTCATGGTTAGTTAGTAGTCTTCTAGGATCTAAGGATGGGGTTGATTGAGGGTGATCTAATAGATGGTTTATGATGTTTATGATTTAGATTTATTAATTTCCCTTCTTGCTAAGTGATCTTAATGCTAGATTAGGCTTGAGAGAGCTAATCTAGATCTAAAGAATTTCACACACACAAGGTGTTTGATAAAATTCCCCAAAGAGCTTAGTAAGAGATAAACATGCTTAACCTATGAGACTAGTTGTTTAAGATGTTTATTGGTTGATTTGAATATTGATCTTAATGCTTGCTAATCATTTAATCACAAATGAGAGTTTGTCCTTGATTTAGTGATTAGCAAAGTGATTAGTGCCTTGAGAGAGGATTATCATAATTAGTGATCATAACTTAGGGATTAGCATTGTGTGTTTATATGAGCATCATAAATTAGCTATAAAGTCACTCCAATTCCATAACCTCATCCTTGGATTCGCTTCTTATTTGCATTTAATATCGTTTAGTATTACTAGTACTTATTTGTTTGCTTTTAATTTGGATTTTCTTATTAGAGTAAACTTAAAACAACCTTGTTTGGCTTGAATTAGGAAGTTCTATGAATTCTTGGTGTTTGGAACTTAACCCATTATGATTCGATACCTCTTATGCTACATAGCATCTAGAGTAATTGATTCTAGACACGATAAAATCTTACTATCAGTTACGAAGTTTGTGCTCGGCGAGGAAACATACCCGAGATTCTTTCTGGTTGCCCCTATATAGTTTTCATTCCATCGGGGGTCGGCAACTTGATTCAAAGATGGTAAGTGGAGGGAATGGCTCGCATGGAGTTTATCCACAGGGTACCCATGATAACGTTGTATATTACTGGATGATCTGCTACAAAGAATTCCACGACCTTTGTCACGCCTTTCGCATGAACCAGGAGCCTGATCGTTCCCAAGGTCATCGTTGTATCGCCATTGAATATGGTTAAGGGTCTCGGGTCGGCTATTATTTATGTCAACTTCTTGTTCATTTGTCTGAGGGTGTCTCGAAAAATAACATCGACCGAGCTTCCTGTGTCAATCAGTATTCTTGCCACGTCGTGGTCTCGAATAGTCAGCTCAATGACGAGAGGTTCGTTATGCGGTTTATCGATGCCGATGGTTTCTTCTTCGACGAAAGAGATGACGACATTCCGGACGTTAGGCGATCCGAGCCAATTGACGCTGGTTTCGGCTCGGCGCTGAAAGACTTTAATTGATGACAATCTATCAGCGCAATACTGCGATCCTCCCATTATCATATTTATCCTTCTCCGAGGTACCGGTGGCGCTTCCTCGTTTCTTCTGCCTCGTTTCGGGATGTCTCCTTGATTTTGTTCTGCCAAGGTACCTCGATTTGGCTTGTTCTGGTTTTCGTCTTCTCGTTAAAAATCTTTGAGGGTCACCTAGCTACCATGAACTTAGCTGCCAACTTCGCCCCAGGCTTCGACAGTTTGTTGTGATGTGCCCGTAGCACTGGTGATGTTTGCAATAGGTCTTCTCGTCGAAGTTGCTGGAATTTCTTATCCATGTATTCCATGGCGCCTTGCCTCGTCCGGCTCCCACTTGATAGTTATGGGCACCTTGGAATTTTGGTCCCTGATGATGTACGAATCCTCCATTCTGTGTATTTCTCCGAGGGTTTGATGGATTTGGGGTCGAGGCGATGTTTATGTTCGTCGGTTTTATGGGCTCGAACCTTTCCTCGAGAATTTGCATCTCTTCTTCGTCAAATATGAAGTATGAGGTTTGGTGCAGTGCGTCTGGAATCGTTTGTGGTGTGTTGAGTGCAATCTCTTTTTGGAAATCAGACTTATACCACAATGCTTTCTTCAATGCGATGAGTGCGGCTCGGTCGCTTACACCTTCCACCTTTGACACCACCGTCTTGAATCGTCCCACAAAATTTCGTAATGACTATGTTGGTTCTTGCACCATAGTCCATAGGTCGGCGTCAGAAGTTTTTTGTTCCATGAATATGGAGTACTGTTTTAACAACTCGGCGGAGAGTTGTTGGAAGTTGTTAATCGAATTTCTCTCCAACCTTGAGAACTGTGAGAGCATAATCTCACAACCTCGATTCTCAGCTTTTCAGGTCGTATGTTTTTAGGGAATAACTTAAGAATTTAGAAATAGAAAGTTGTATATAATATTTTAGCCAAGAATCCGGTCCCTTTACAATGACTCTCCCTCCTTTCCTTTATACAAACTTGGGGAAATATAAACGTCTAAATATTAATTTGAAACTTGGAAATGAATTCGTGATCTTCGGATAAATGCCCAGCTTGATCTTAGGGAGAATGCATTAAATATGTTTGACTTGCTTGTTGTCAGCTCCTTTTCCAACGGTCTCCTCCTTTTCCTACGTGCTCGGTCTCTTCTCAGATCGCGAGCTTGTGTTACGGGCTTTTCAGTGAGCTGGGCTTGATTTTAAGCACGCTAAGTCAAGCTGAACTTTTAGGTGTGGGATTTGGTCCCAACAGTTGCCCCCCAGCATCTTTAATGATTTGTTATTTAAGGATGCGGAGCTACGATCTCGGGATCTGATAAGTGCTCCAACTGGCACGATCTCGCGATCTCGGGCTTCTGATTTGATTTCTTGCTCGCAAGGCGAGTTTGTTGGGATCCTGTAACGTTTGCGCATTTTTCGAGGGACGTGACAGGGTGAGTGGGCGAGTGGATATAAATGAGCGGTTCTTGTTGCTTCAACTCCCCACGTCGCCTCAGATCCCGTCTCCCAAGGTAATGATGTTTTTTCCCTTTTTCTTCTCTCTCTCCTCGTTATTATTATTTTTACTTCCATTAATTGAATTATCTTCGTCTCTTTTTCACTTTTATCCAATACATTGTTCTGTAAAACTTCAGCTTCCATTGTTTCCGATCGAGTTTCTTTCTTTTCCGAGCTCGACTTTCTTTGGTTTTCTTTGTGATGGCCTCTACTTCTCAGCTGGAAACTCCCCCTCCTCTTGTTGAGAGGTTTGATTCCCACTCGAAGAGTACGATTTCGGCCGCCGATCTCGCGAATATTTCCTCTTTATGCGGGCTTGATATTGGTGATCTACTTATCCCGCCGGTTGATGGCTCCCCGGAAGCTCCTCCTGAGGGTTATGCATGTGGCTACGCCGCATTCTTCCTGAGGTGTCGCCTTATTTTTCCCCTCCCGGCAGCTATCTCTAACATCGTCAGCGACCTCGGACTCGCCCTTCCGCAGCTTATGCCTAGTGCGATGAGGTCCCTTGTTGCACTATGGGTGCGTTCTAAGGAATCTGGGGTCATATTTGACACCGAGGTCTTTCGTCAGCTCTTCAATGTCAAAGGGAACTCTCACCTTCGTGGGACCTATTATTTCCCGGCGAAGGTCAATCGATCCGTCTTTAGGTTTAATGTGAGGGATGAAAAATGGTGGGAGCAATGGTTCTATTTCAAGATTTCCAGTGCGTCAGTTGAGGGCGAGTCGGTGCTCCGACATTCCTAGGCCCAGATCACGGGTCAGGGCGATCTCCTGGATGTTGATTCGAGCATCCCTTCTGGAAGATTTAATTGATTGTTACTCCTGGATGTTGATTTTTTAGTATGTTGATCCTCTCTTTTTTAGTTTTGGTGTAGAATCAATCGATTCTTCGAAGACAGTGACAGCTGAGGTCCAGCGGCTTGTCGACCTCGTCAAGGGCGAAGGCTCCGACTGGAATGGTTTCTCCCTTGACAGAATTTAGCAAGCTCGTGATCGCCGAGCCCCCGGGTTATCCGTCGCATCTGCTTTCCGGCTTATAGGTCTGGGTGGATTTATGTCTTTATTATTATTATTTTTTTTTTTGGATTTAAGAATTATTTCTTTACTTAAATCTCTTTTGTTTGATTCTGTAGATTCTCCGGTTCCGTCTCCCCTGCTTCAAATTCAGGCTCCGACTCCCGATCTATCTATTATTCTCAGGCTCGAGGCTGTTGCTAAAGATCTAGCTCGCGCCGAGATTGATCCCCCGGCTGGTTCCCACGTGTCAGTTGTTGCTCCTGCCACCTCCCAGATTGATCTTACTCGTAGCGAGAGCTCCACTGAATCCAGCAAGATGGTTCCTCCCAAGAAGCCGCAACGCCTTTCTTATAGGGAGAGGATGCGATTACGCCCTACCCCGATGCCAGCCGGTGCTCTTGATAAGAGGGTCAAAGAGGCTCTTGGTAAGTCCGTTCGTACTGAGATCCCGCAACGGGAAGAGGTTGAAAAGGATGATCATTGTGAGCCTGAAGCTGATCACGGTGGGGGTGTTCCGTCAAAGGGGGATGAAGTCGAGGTTACCCAACATGATGTCCGAGCCAGGGATCCTCAAAAGTCGGTTTCCAGGGTGTCTTCTAAAGAGCCAAGTCGTTCTGCCGAGCATCAGTCTCGTTCCAAGCGCTCTCGTGGTGATGGATTTGATGGCGAGGAGACATCAAGGAGGCATGTGGTACCTCGTTCTCAGGGTGGTAGAGGTGTTTCTCCGAATGCCTTTAGGTTCGACTTTGACGGATCTGAGGCAATTGTTGAGAACAGCTCCCAGCTTGCAAATCTCTTTAGGCGTATTAGACCTTCGTCCTGCTTCCTGCCATCTCTTAGGAACATGAAAAAGCCTGAGGGCTATGTTCAGTTCGCAAGTGCGATGGGCCAGGTAATTTCTGCGGCTTTTGCTTTGTTCCTTATTTTGATTTTTTTTTTTTTTTGAATTTTCATGTTCCCTTCCCAGGCTGTTTCTGCTGCCAATGAGTTGATTACCTCTTTTGAGCAAGATCTTCGCTCTGCTACCCAGCTTGAGGAGGTGGAGAGGGCAGCTAGAACCATTGCAGACCTCGTCACTGAAAGGGACGAGCTGATGAGGCGACTCACTCGGAACGAGGAGAAGATGGGCGAGGTTACTCTTCTGGAGGGTCAGGTTAAGGATCAGGCTGTTTTGGCCAAGAGATGGGAGGATTCTGCCCAGGAGGCTCTAGCTCGGGTTTCTGTGTTAGAAAAATTAAACGAGGATTTGAAAGTGGACCTCCGTGTTGCCGAGGGGCGAGCTGGAGCTGCTGAGGTTGGTTTGCGCTCAGCTAGTGAAAACATAGTGGACTTAAGGGTCCAGGTTGAGAAGATTACCGAAGACTCGAGGAAACTTGCCAAGAGGCAAAAAGAGATGGTGAAGAAGGCAGAGAGGGTCGCGAGGAGGGAGATATCCAAGCAGTATCGTGCCATTCTTTTGGGGATAAAGGATAAATGGGAGAAGAAGAAGATCGAGGTTGATACCGAGACTCAAATTATGGAGTGTAAATCCAATATCCTTCTTCTCGATGATATTATCGGTCAGACCATCACTGATTTTGAGGCCGAAAAGATGAGCATCCATGCTGAGAAGCTGAGATTGGACGCGGAGCTCGCCATTGTTCAGGTATCAGATTTTTCCTTGGGTAAAATTGATATCCCTCAGGTGTCCGATGACTCGGTTACGCTGCCTGCTGGGCCAAGCGTATCATTGAATGATCAGCTGGACCTTGGTTCTCAGGAGCTTAGGAAGGAGTTCCCGCTGCCCTCGAATCAAGATGCTCCGGAGGATAAACCCGCTGATCCTACTTGTTAGGAATATTTTTACTGTTTTCGTTTCCTGTTGTTCTTGTTTGAACTTGGTGCATGGGGAGGCTTTTAAACCCTTTTCTGATTTGCTTGTTGAACTTGTTTATGCCCTCGTGGGCTTTTGGTTTGAACTTATGCTCTTTTGAGGAGGCTTTATTAAAAATCTTTCCTTTTATGGTTGTTTGTGTTATTTTTGCCATTTTAGAGGTTGTGTTTGGTTTTCTTTTTTTAGATCAAATGCGGTTTCTCAGCCAAGGATCTAGGTCGTTTAGAGACCTTGTTCCCAGGTCGTTTGGAGACCTTGTTCCCAGGTCGTTTAAAGACCTTGTTCCCAGGTCGTTTAGAGACCTCGGGAGCTGACCAGACGATTTAAAGACGCAAGGTCGAAGCCGTTTAGAGGCATGCATGTAACCTAAACAGTTTAGACGTAGAGGTTATTGTCGTTTAGAGACTAGGAAGGTTGTGACTCTGCAATTTAGACGCAAAGTCGAGTTGTGCTAACTGGTAGCGTGCTCTAGCTCGTAAGGCTGTTTATTTATAGAGTGAAGTTTTTAGCTTGTATATGATAGCTGAGGGGTCTCAGGCTGTTTTTAACAGGCTCATAGAAGATGATTTTATATTAATAGCTGCACCCTTATGAGGTTGCCTACGTACCCTGAGGAGGGATCAAGCCTTTTCGTAGTTCGATTTTTACAAGTGTCTTTCTAATGATAGTACTTCTTTAAATTCATGGCATTCCATGAGTTCCTTTCAGGCGTGTTGTCGTGCATCCTGGCGAGCTTGTATACGCCGTCTTTTACTATCTCGGAGATCCGGTATGGACCTTCCCAGTTGGTGCCTAGTTTTCCGGAGTTTCTTTCCCTTGTGTTCTCGTAGGTTTTTCGTATGACGAGCTCGCCGACTCGAAATCTTCGCTGCTTGACCTTCGAATTATAGTAGCGTGCTGCCGCTTGTTGATAATTTTGAAGGTTAACGAGTGCTCGGTCTCGACGTTCATCGATGACATCGAGGTGGTCGAGAAGCATTTCGTTGTTCAGTTCCTCGTTAACGGGACATATATTTATTCTCAAGCTGGGAATTGCGACCTCGGCGGGAACCACAACCTCGATTCCATAGGCTAAGGAAAACAGTGTTTCTGAGGTTGCTTTGTGGGGTGAGGTCTGACAGGCCCATAGTACTTCAGGGAGCTCATCGGACCACCTTTGCTTTTTAGCATCCAGTCGTTTTTTGAGATTGCTCAATATTAGCTTGTTTGCTGCCTCAGCCTGCCCGTTACCCTGAGGGTAACGTGGGGTCGAGGTTGTTAATCTGATTCCGTGATCTTCGCAGAATTCGAGGAATTGATTTGAGATGAATTGCGATCCATTGTCGGTCACGATTTCGTATGGGATTCCGTGCCGGCAGACGATGTTCTGCAATACGAATTCCTGTACGTGATTTGCTTTAATTTGCTGGAAAGCTCTTGCCTCCACCCATTTGGTGAAGTAGTCGGTGAGGACGAGTAAGAAACAACACCTTCTTTTTCCCGAAGTTACCATGGGTCCTACTATATCCATTGACCACCTCATAAAGGGGTATGGAGATGAAATGGAGGATAGGTTTTCTGTAGGCTGTTGTAGAGTCGGAGCATGCTGTTGCCATTTGTCGCATGCCTTAGAATGTTCTTCGCAGTCAGCAACCAATGTGGGCAAAAAATATCCTTGCCTTTTGATCCTAATAGCTAGTGCCCTTCGTCCGGAGTGGCTGCCACACGAGCCTCCGTGAATTTTTGACAATATCGTAAAGGCTTCGAGCCCGTGGATGCATACTAGGTAGGGGCCGTTTACACTTCGCTTGTAAAGGCGAGGGCTGATTATACAATATCTTGAAGCTATGGTTTTGAGCTTGCGAGCTTCCCACTTGCTGGGGGGAGCCTCTCCCCCCCCTCAATGTAATGTATAATCGCTACTCGCCAGTCAGCTCTTGCGATCATTTTTTCGCGGAGCGTAACGTGTCTGGCGTCAAGCAGTTCTGGCTCCGGGTCGGTGGCTTCTTCCTCTTGTGGTGGGAGATCGCCTGTTACTGTGGCTATTGTTATATCTATCTCCATGTCGTCATTGTCTACTTCCATCGGAACCTCGCTATCTTCGTCGATTTTGATGCTTGGTTTCTCAATTCCTTCTACTGGAATTACTCTTTTTATGAGTGGATTTGAGGTTGATACCAGAGCTGCCAGTGCGTCTGCTATCGTGTTTTCACCTCGTGGTATTCGTGTTAGATTGAAGGTTTCGAATTGTTTGACTAGCTCACGAACTATGGCTAGATAGGATTCCATCCTGTTATCTCTGGTTTCGTATTCTCCGTGAAACTGACTTGTAATTAGCTGGGAGTCGCTGAACGCATTTAGCTTACGTATTCCTATTCCAGCTGCGAGTCGGAGGCCTGCTATTAAGGCCTCGTACTCGGCTTCGTTATTTGATGCTGGGAATCCGAGTCTGAAAGATTGTTCTACAATTTCGTTAGTCGGGGATATAAGGTGGATTCCCACACCTGCCCCCTGTTTCGAGGAGGCTTCATCGACATAAAGCTGCCAGGTTTCGGTGCTTGTTCCGGTAACCTAGCTATTAGCTGTGAGCTCGATAATGAAATCAGCTAATACTTGTGCTTTGGCGCTGGTCCGAGGTCGATATTCGATATCGTACTCGCTCAGTTCGATGGCCCATTTTGCTAACCTGCCAGACTGGCTGGGGATGTGCAATACTGTGCATAATGGCTGTGTTGTCATTACTACGATGGGGTGTGATTGGAAATACGGCCTGAGTTTGCGAGCTAAGATTAATACTGCCAGAGCCAGTTTTTCCATTCGTGGATATCTGGTCTCGGCATCTACTAGGGATTTACTCACGTAGTAGATCGGCTTTTGCTCAGCTCGTTCTTCTCTTATGAGGACGCAACTCACTGCGACTTCGGAGATTGCTACGTATAGGTAAAGTGGTTCACCCTCAATCGGTTTTGATAAGATGGTGGGCTCGGAGAGGTACGTTTTTAGTTGTTCAAAGGCTTCCCCGCACTTGTCATCCCATACGAATCTTTTGTTTCCTTTTAGTAACTGGTAAAAGGGGAGACATTTATCAGTTGACCTGGAAATAAACCGATTTAACGCGGCTATACGGTCTGTCAGCCTTTGCACCTCTTTTACTGAGCTCGGAGGTTGCATTTCCAGGAACGCACTGATTTGTTTGGGGTTTGCTTCTATTCCTCGTTGAGTTACTATGTAACCTAGGAATTCGCCTGAGGCGACTCCAAAGGTGCATTTTGAAGGGTTGAGTTTCATCCCATATTTGGTAAGTAAGGTGAAGCATTCTCCCAGTTGAGCTATATGATCTTCCTCTTTTAAAGATTTGACCAGCATGTCATCGATGTAGACTTCCATCGTTTTCCCCAAGAGGCTGGCGAACATTTTGTTCATATGTCTTTGGTAGGTGGCTCCCGCGTTTTTGAGGCCAAATGGCATCACCTTGTAGCAGTACGTTCCTCGTTCTGTTATGAAGGATGTTTTGTCTTGGTCCTCAGGGCTCATTTGTATTTGATTATACCCTGAGAATGCGTCCATAAAGCTGAGGAGCTCGTGTCCTGCGGTAGCTTCTACCAGCTGGTCGATGTGAGGTAGTGGGAAGCTATCCTTAGGACATGGTTTGTTTAGATCCGTAAAATCTATGCATACACGCCAGGTGCCATTTTTCTTTTTTACTACAACCGGATTTGTTAGCCAATCGGGGTATTTTACTTCTTTGATGAATCCCACATATAGCAATCTGGTGACCTCGCTGTTAACAGCGTCGGTCTTGTCGGGTCCGAATTTCCGACGCTTTTGGCGTACTGGTTTGTAGTTTGGATCTACATTGAGCTCATGTGAGATGATATTTAGATCGATTCCGGGCATGTCAGCTGTTGTCCATGCGAATGAACCAAAATTTTCTTTGAGGAATGTTATTATTTGTTCTTTTTGGGATCTGCTGAGCTCGGATCCAATTCCTACTTTCTGGTCAGGATGAGACTCGTTGACCACGATTTTCTCGATAAGGTCTTTGCGAGGTCCGATACCGCCTGGGCCACTTTTCTTTCTGGCTAGTCGGTATGTGAGCTCATCTTTCTGTTGCAGTTGGTATACGGCGCTTTCCTTTGCGATCTGGAAGCCTGCCATGTAGCACGTTCTGGATTCCTTTTGACTTCCCTTAATTGTTGCGATTCCATTTTGGGCTGGAAATTTTATGCATTGATGGTATGTCGAGGATACAGCTCTCATTGAATGTATCCATGTCCTTCCCAGGATGGCATTGAATGGCGCTGGCCTATCTATAACCGTGAATTCGACTATTCTTCTTACTCCAGCTGCTATTACTGGGAGTTTTATTGTTCCGAGGGATAGCGTGGTTTCCCCGGAAAAGCTGGTTAACACCATCTTGTTTCCCTCGATTTCGTTATCTGGTATATTCATTTCCCTGAGAACGCTTAGGAGGATGAGTTCTACAGAGCTCCCCGTATCTACAAGCATTTTAGTGAGCTCGTATTCGCCCACTTCTAGCATGATGAGGAGAGCATCGTCATGTGGAGAATCTAGTTCAAAAGCTTCGCTTTCCCAGAACGAAATTTGTGTGTTAGGTCCCTTGAATGGGTTCCTATTACGTGTGTCGGTGTTTACCCTTCGCTGATGTTTGTTGATTGAGTTTACGGAGTTGCGGCAGAGCTGGGATCCTCCGTGAATAAAGTTAATTCTTTTCTTCGTGCTGGGAGGAGGCAGGTCCGTTTCTCTATTTTTGGGGGGATCTTGCCTCGTTACCTCCTCGGATGAACGTTCTCGTTTACGATCATCTTCGGATGGGCGGTCCCGCCTTTCATCATCTCGTGCTGGGTAATAGCTCTTCCGTGGAGGAGGTTTTTCCAGCTCAATTTTTCCCAGCTCTCCTGCTGCGAATTTAGCAGGGAGCTGTTTCTTTACCTCGTGGCACTCCTCCGTGGAGTGGCCTTTGATCTTGTGGAAGTCGCACCACTTGCTTGGATCGTAAGGCTTGAATCTATTACGAGGTGGGCTTCCCACTGAGTATGAGTGTATTCCCTGGCTTTGTTTTTGATCTTGGGACTCCTTTCTCCCGGATTTTCTAGATCCTTGGGAGTTGGTTGTCTGAGATTGCTTAACCGAGGTTGCAGGTGTATGCTGCCTTGGCTGGGGTGCGTTTGCTTCTTCGAGGATAATCCAGCGCGAAGCGCGATGTAAGGCATCATCTAGTGATACCGGCTCCCGAACTGTAAGCTCCTCAAAGAATTTCGAGGTTTTTAACAATCCGTTTTGGAGGGCTTTCAGGGCCGTTGGATTATGTAGATCGGCGATTTTCGCCTTGATGGCTTTAAAGCTGTCAATATATGTCCGAAGTGAATCGCCTGGCTTTTGAGTGAGAACCCACAAATCGGCCTCCGAGGTCTCGATTTGGATGAATACCGAATATTGTTTCAAGAATGCAGCTGAAGTTGCATGAAGTTGTCTATTGAGTTCGGTTTCAGGGAGGTGAACCATTCTAGGGCCGAATCTGTTAGATTTTCGGCGAAGAAACAGCAGTGAGCTGACTCGAGGTCGCCCCCGAGTAGCCGCGCCCTCGAAAAGGCGAATTTGAAACTTCTCATAAATGCCTTGGGGTCGGTTTCTCCGTTATATCTAGGAAATCGAATGTTATCGACATCGCCGAGCTGCGGGCTCGCGATTCGTGAAGTGAACGGTGTCTGATTGACCTCGTCAATTACCCTGTCTATCTCAGGTGCTGAGCTTAAAGCGGCGTGGACCTGTGATCTCATTCGTTGTAGCTCGGCGTTCGTTTCTTCGCAATACTTCTTGATTGATTCGAACCCATGTGAGCTGCCGGATCCCAAGTTATTTTCGTTATTGCTCGGGAAGCGGAGTAGGGATTCTCCGGCAGGTTGGACCTCGTTCATGTTCCCGGAGCGTGCTTGATCGGTTAGTAGATCCGAGGTCGGATCTACTCCTAGTAGGGTCGCAATTGGCGTAACCTCCCCTTCCATAGCCTGGATCGTGGAGGGAGTGAATATGGGATCCGATATCATCGAGCTGAACCGCGATGCGGTGGCTGAGCCGACCATCCTGCTGGTTGAGGCGTTGATATCGGAAAAGTTTAGTCTTGTCATCGGTGGAGCACTACAAGAAATATCGGCATTAATAGCACACTGAAAACGCTACCATATGGTTTTCGTAGCGTTTCCATGACCGCTATGTCAGCCGCAGCTATAATAGACCCCCCCCTACCATAGCGTTTTATTTAATGCTATAATAAATTGACATATTGTAGCGTTATATAAAAGCCATCGGAAATTATTTTATAACACATGATTCGTGCTATCATGCAGTTTTTCATGGCGATATTTCCGTGCTTTAGTATAAGATATTATGACACATTTTTCGTGCTATCATGCAATTTTCCATGGCGATATTTCCTTGCTGTAGTATAAATTATAATAACATATTTTCAAGGCTGTCATGCAGTTTTCGATGGCTATCATGCACCTATTATAGCAATAATAAATTGTGCACCTATTATAGCAATAATAAATTGTACACCTATTATAGCAACAATAATTTACTCTAATAAAGCACAATTAAATCATAAAATAGCAGTTGATTTTACATTAAAGATCCAAAGCAAACAAAGTCAATACATAAAAAAACATGAACTCCAAAAGAGAACATGTAACCATCAAACCAAGTCAAAAACAAAACAATGGTACTTAAATTGGTTTCATGCCTTTAGTCTCGATGTGCAGCCTTGTCTCGTGAGGACTGTCCTTGTTCTTGTTTTGGGCGTTTCATTGGAGCGGAGTTGATTGTGTTTTGGAGGTTTTGGCTAACTCTCCGGTACATTGGATCGATGTCTTCTTCGTTTCTTCAATGCGTATCAAGTAGCCCAAGTGAGCAAGAGAGCGTCTATACTCTAGTTGTGTGATCTCCTCCACATCACTTCCTAGATCGTCATTTGCCCAAGTGAGCAAGAAAAACTCCTGCCTGAAAAACATAAAGAAGATTGATCTTTTCAAAAACTAACCTTAAAGAAGATTACTTGTCTCTTGCTGAAAAAGTAAATGCTTTTCAAAGACTAAACCTTTAAACTCTAAAATCAAATAGAGAAGCTAAAATATATAAACTATACCGACAGAAGAGGATCAGGAATTCCACTTGCTGCAGACAAGCGCGAGTGATAAGTGTGATCGTGTAGGTGAGATAAATGACGACAAAAGAGGATCAGGAATTCCACTTGCTGCAGCAGAACCATTACGAGAAGAAAGTCCTAACAACCTTTGTAGATCTCCTTCTTTTAGCTCTCTCCGAAGAAGGGAAAGCGTAGAGTTTGAACTGCTTTTCCGTGATTTCCTCTTTCTCTGCATGTAGGAACTCATTAAGGAATTCAACAGAGCAACATGGTTCCATGGTAAGAACTAAGAAAATCTGTAAGTATAGAAAATGATAAAAATGTGACAAAAAAAAGAAAATGGTAATGAAGGATATCTTGAATAAACTCCCGTGGTGAAGCGTTATGTGCGCTACGATATCAACTCCCACTTTTAGAGAGCAAACAGGGCATACCTGCAAAATAACAGATTTCCTCATCTTAAGATCTAATGTACACAGTTGGTAATAAACTTTTGAATTCTAAATTGATTGTTACAGTATCACTGTCAAAGTATTGCAGTGCAGCAATATCGATGATAAATCCCATTAGAGACATTGCTTCTCATCTCAAAACTCGAATCCGGTCTTGCATGTGTGACAAAATTCAAGAAGGGATTCGTTTGAAGTGGGTAAGATTTCTGATGTGAGCTGCTCCTTGGATTCTCCCATGATGAAGACCAATGGCTCCATGGTCCAACAAAGTCAGGGCGGTAGTCGTTTTGTAATCTTGGAGCATTAGATGCCATACTTGATTCCACGTAGCTATCATAAGAAGTTTGAGGATTCTTTGAACGAACTTCCAACTCACGATATGCTCTTTCCCCGGAGAATTTTACCTTGCTATGATCAGTTGTAGGATAGCTCTGAGGTTGAAATGCATTGTTAGAAAATACTTGTACAGAATGGGAAGGCAGATGCAGCTGGTCTCTTTGAGTGCTTCTATTGTGCCCTATTAACACACAGCCACATGAAAACATCTGAGAAATAGAAGATAGGCAAAAATGGCTACATACTGCTGATAAAACATACGCAGCAGGACGACACACAAAAAAAACTTGCGCCCCAGTTTTTAATATCATTTCATAGATTAGAGAAAGAGAATGAAAGTGAAGAGCATGTAACTAGCCACTTATTAAGAAATCTCACCCGCTTCAAGGACCATCCATCCATTTTGACTTGTATTTTTCTCCAACCAATGACCTTGAACATCTGCATTGTTTGTTCCATAATGAGAATGCATATCCCTCGACAGAGAAACAGGTTCTGAATCTTGCCATTTGAGAGGCTCATTTAAGTCAGCTAAGCCATTTGAGTTCTTCACATCCAAGCAAGATCCTGAAGAGTTGCTCTGTTGAGAAGCATCCCCTCTTCCTGATTTTGACCGTTTGTACGGAGGGCAGATTGTTATCTCATCGGTATCACCAGTTTCGTCCGTATCAAGATACTCATCGGCTGGGAGTTGAAGATCAATCAT
>PKML01077559.1:255890-266774 GCA_002933935.1 Eutrema yunnanense | reverse complement strand
TTCTAAATGAATGAGGGGTGGATACGTTTTTATAAGCAAAATTTTGTGAGTTTTCCGACGGCATTCCGACGGAATAATAGATATTATTGATGTCGGCAACGATGTCGGCAACCATGTCGGCAAAGTCTAATCCATCGGAAATCCGTCGGAAATTGCCGACTGGTGCAATCGTCGGAAACCGTCGCCATCATGTCGACAAGATCAGCATCTGTCGGAAACACCGTCGGAAATCCGTCGGAATAAAGACCAACGGCTTATTCCGTCGGAAAACCGCCGCCATCATGTCGGCAAGATCAGCATCCGTCTGAAACACCGTCAGAAATCCGTCGGAATAAAGACCGACGGCTTATTCCGTCGGAATAAAGACCGACGGCTTATTCCGTCGGAAATCCGTCGGAATAAGCGCGTCGGAAATCCGTCGGAATAAAGACCGACGGCTTATTCCGTCGGAAATTTCCGACGGACAAAATTTCCGACGGATATTCTGCTAATCGGAAATCTGTCGGATTTCCGACGGATTTTTGCCCGTCGGAAATCGCTCTGTTTTCTTGTAGTGAACATACCGATGTATGATCAAAAAAATTTCATAGATATTGAATTCGACAATGCTAAACTGGTACCAAACCCTGTTTGAAATGCTATAGGAAAAGCACATAAGTTACAATGGAATAGTGGTTAAAACGATGAAGATGTTTTGACAGCGAAGAAATTTGTGATCGATATGAAGAAGAAGGAAGATATAGTGAATATGCTTGAAGGTAAACTAAGAGAACAAAAGAGAGGAGGAGAAGTTGAAGGAGACAAGATTAAAACTATATATTGTGGAAATTATATTTTATGAAGGAGAAGAAGAAGAAGAACATGTTCGAGATTCGAGGAAGAACAGAGGAAGATCTAAATTAGGAATCTAGAGAGAGAGAGAGAAAGTTAAAGCCTTCATGGACATGTAATTGATCGATATTCTATCACCGTTAGTTGGTCTCTTCTGTGTCTCTGATTTTTGTTTAATATGGTTGATAAGGAAGTTAAAGTCTTCAGATACATGTAAGTGTAGTTTTTTTTTGGTAATGGTGGTCTTATTTTTTATTTTATAAAAAATTTTACTTTTTTATTCTAATATAGGTTTCTTAATCAGTCATCTCTATAGTAATTGTGAAGTCATAATCTGATGTGGCGTGCTCACATCGATTCTCCCTCAATCGATTTTTTTTTTTTATTATGTGTCTTATTTTCATTCGTTTATATCATGATGATGTGTCTTTGTAACTTAAATCGAACCAGAACCCGGTATCTCGACTTCAATTAATTCTTTGATTTCGATCGATTAGTTAGTAATTTTGGATTGGTTTACGATCGGTTAGTTAATAAAAATATATCTTACTAAAACCGACTTCGGATTGATCGCTTGGTTCGGTTCTGAATTTTAACATGATTTTTTAATTACGTGTATCCTTACTAAACCTAACAAACCCCAAATGATATTGTTTTTTATGGGCCCTAGCGCACATGTTATACTCATAGTCGGTTGTGAGAAACCCTAATAACTTCGCCTATAAATAATGTTTATTATAAACCCTAATCTCCCGATTTCATCATTCGACATTGTGGCGTATCAAATTGTTCTTTTCTTCTTCATAGCTTTTTCAACGAAGCGATCTTCTCTGATTGCAATAAGGGAAAGGTCTATTTCGTGGATTGGTTTTCTCTACGTGTTATTTTGGAGATCTTGTATTCTCAGTTCGAGGATCTTCTTTCATAAATATGATAGACGAGGAAGGGAGTCACAAGAGTTTTGGTTTGATTGGATTTGGGATCAGAAAGAGATGCAGTTTTGGTTTTATTTCAGGGCATTAACATGATACAAATGGTGAGTTGGCTAGGGTGGTTTTTCACTGAATGACGAGTTTCTAGGCAGTGTGTCCATCCTGAGAGATGCACATGAAGTGGTCGAGATGATTTCTGATCGACAATATTTTGAAAGTTATAACTCTTTTTTTTCAAAACGTTTGGTACGACATTTACTGTTGCAGAATGTGTAATATTCCCATGTCTAAAGACAGGGCTCGACCATCTGCAGAAAGTGAAAGGTGAGGAATCTCATTCGTTCTTAGTTTCTTAGAACTCATTAGTTTCAGAGTGCATTGGAATTTACAGTTTGGATTAGGGAGAAATTTCAAGAAATGTCACGAAACTTGAGGTTCCCTTCATACACAGACTTTTTTTTATTGGAAAAATATTATCAGCCAAAAGGAGGATAATCAGGGTGAGCCGGTGAGGAGTCAGAAGAAGTGATTGAAGAAATAAAAGATGTTGGACAATAGTTGGCTCTGGCGTTCAATCATGACATGTATGTCCTTGCATTACCTTTAGAGGTTCTTATGCATTACCTTTCTTATGTAAAGGTTTGCTATGCTCTTAATTATAGACATGTACTCAAATATAGTTTTTTGGATTCCGCGATGAATTTTTACGCCATTTTTTCCAGAGAAAAAACATTAACTTTTTCTCTTAGTTCAATTATTTTGGGTCTTGGCTTGCTTCCTCTACATTTGAAAAGTTCAGCGAATCTACCGATCGAACACATATATGTTTTTATTAGTCGTGCTTTGATATTTTTTTTTATCTTTTCTGCTTATTTTTTTTCGGGATCGACGTTGGTAAGTTGTTTCGCGTTTTCTTTTGATTTGATAGTTGCGTGAATTTATAGTCTCCTACTTTCGCGTTTTCTTATATTGAATTTTTGTTTTTTAGGTGTTCGTCTTATGGGCTTGGAGGTTTGTTTTTGTGTTCTATGATGGTTGCGAGAGGTTGTGCATCTTTTTAATGGTGTCGAATTTTCTAAATTCGTTTTTCTTTGTTGCTGGAAATCTCGATCATGAGCGTTGTGTTAGTTTTGATTTAATTTTTTTTTCTTTTTGTGTTTTTATATATATAACTAAAGTATTAGTCAATTTTGTAGATTTGATTGGTTGAGTTCGCAATGTTAGAAATTTCAAACATCCTGAGACGCATGGTCGGTAAAAAAACAAGAGAGTTGTGGATTTTGATATTGATAATGCTAGGTACAATTAAAATTTTGTTCCCCAAAGTCGTTTCGAATTTGTGCTTTCGTTCTCCCTAATTATAAAATATATCTTTGTATAGTGTATGTCGTTTGCATTGCCGATTGAGTGGGGATTATTGAAAGGACCGCACTAAATTTTTTTTTTTTTGCATTAAAAGAAATAATTAAACAATAATTATTACACAATAATAATTAAACAATACGATACAAGTTCTACAGCTTTACACAAGCTAACGGTTAACAACAAAAGCAACTGGTATCGATCGATACTCCCCTAGTGTCGATCGATGCCTAAACCACAAAACCAAACCCCGGGTCCTAATCATCCCCTCTTCACTGCCTCGATTCCACGATCACGCCTTATCTTTACCTGCATCGACAAAAGTGATGCATCAACATTTGGCTAACCAAATGCTGAGTGAGATTGATCACCCCAACAACAGGCTACCAATAAACACAATCAACAACAATTATTCATTAACAATTATCAAGAGTTAAAACTTTCAGCACAAAGCAACTGGTATCGATCGATACTTCCATAGTGTCGATCGATGCCCAAACAACACACAACTCCCGACAAGGGACTGGTATCGATCGATACTAAAACCAACACCTGGTATCGATCGATACAACCACAACTCAAGACCACCGCCAAGGGACTAGTATCGATCGATACACACGTGGTATCGATCGATGCCCACGAGATCTAAACACAGGAATCGCCATACAAGCCACAAGCATGCATCAATCAAGCTTAACAAGCACCACGCACGCTTAATCGCTAACCTTTGGTCACAACTCACCTTTAGATACGATGGATCGAGCTCTAAAACGACTTCCCAAGCTCAAGAAGATCTCCCTTTCTTCTCACAAGCTCCACGTCGAAACCAAGCTCTTCCAACCTCTTCTTCAAGCTTCTCTCAAGCTCAAACTCTCTCGATCTCGCAAGATCTAAGCTTCGCCAAGCTTCTCTTCCTCTCTCTCTCTCTCTCTCTCTCCTTCTCTCTCTCTCTCTCCTTCTCTCTCTCTCTCTCTTTCTTTCTCTCTTTCGCGACCAGCTATGGTCTTATCCTCCAAGGATATGCTTTTATACTCGAAAGAAGATAAGAGAAGAAGACAACCAGGAGAAAAACCCGGCTGGTGTCGATCGATACAGGCCAGTATCGATCGATACCGCCTCCCGGAACAAACCCGAATTAATTATTTTTCCTCAATAATCAATTCTTCCGGAACACGGGCATTACAATTATGCTGCTGAATTTTTAGGCGATTTGTCCAATTGTGGGCAAGGAGATTTTATTTGTATTATGAGATTTGCAAAGATAGAAATATAGAAAGGTAATCTTTTATTATTACCTTGAGTAATTGGTTTTGGTTCTGTTTTTTTTTTTTTTTTGACCAATGGTTTTGGTTCTTGTGTAATTAGGTTCTTGGGTGGCAACTACATTTTACAACTTCACGCACGTTTTAGTCAATCATCATCTGGCCGAGATTGTCAATTTTAGGAACTCGATAAGATCGACCATTGATTCGTGATGCGATATTAGTCTTTACTATCTGGGATTTTTTAAGCTGTGTTTAAATTTTATTTGTCGTATTTCCGTGGCTTTATGTTGTCGTTCATTCGTGAATAAATTCTTGGTTTTGTACTATAGTATTTATATCAATACGTCTTTTTAGAAACTAAATGAATGACAAAGATACCTTCGTCTACGGCGACTGCTCCCAGCAAAAATCAGAACACGATAAGATTGTTAGGAATACCTAAATCCCACGCACTACCTCGTAACCGTTTGATTAATCAAGACTGCTTTTGTGAAGTATGAATAGCAGTTTTGTTCATTCGACAGAATTAGAGACGGTCGAATATGTAATATATGACAAATAGTGTTAATATTAACGAAAATGGTGAAAATGGTCTCTATAAATCTAATTGNTTGTGTACATCCATTTGATGGACCTCCCAATGTTTCGCAGAGGCAACGGCGAGAAGATATCGAACCGTAGTCATCTTGGCTACAGGCGCAAAGGTTGCCGTGAAATCAATACCTTCTTCCTGACGATTACCGAGAGCCACTAACCGAGCTTTGTGACGCTCTAAAGTGCCGTCGGAGTTATATTTGAGTTTGAAAACCCATTTACTGCCGATAGCTCGTTTTCCAGGAGGCAATGTAGTGATTTCCCAAGTATTATTGTCCTCAAGCGCCTTTATTTCAAAACTCATGGCCTCGCGCCATTCTTTAACAAGAGCTGCCTCTTGATAGTTATTCGGTTCAATCCCCTCAATGATTGCAGCCATAAAGACCTTATGCAGCTCTGTAAAACCAACGTCAGACATGTATTTTAAGATGGGATAGCGTGGCTTACCAGGAACCGTAGAAGGAAGACTTTGAGTGGAGAGAGCAGGAGAGGGCGTAGGGGGTGTAGATGTTGAGGCTTGCACATGCCGTGAGACATAATCCTTAAGCAATACTGATGGTTTGTGTGAACGATGTCCCCGTCCAAGCAACACAGGTAAGCCCGAAGATGCGGGATTATTGTCGGTAGAAGGAATGGGCGCAAGAGTCGACGATTCTGGTTCCGGTAGCGGCTGTGCATCAGTAGTAGGAGTGGTGGGATTATTTTCGGGAGTAGTCGGACCGGACGGCGAGGAAACATCCAATGATGGTGAGGGATCATTGATAACAGCAGGTAAAATCCAATCGTCATCAAGCGATCCAAGTTGCGGAGTCGGGAGTGGTGAAGATTCAGGTGCAATCTCCGAGAAAGGGAAGACATCTTCGCTGAAATGAACATCCCGACTAACAAAAAATTTATGATTTTCAAGATCAAACAAGAGCCATCCCTTTTTCCCGTAAGGGTAGCCGACAAAAACGAATTTCCGACTTCGCATACCAAACTTATCCTTGTCACGAGCACGATGATGAGCGTAGCAAAGACAACCGAAGGTACGAAGCATAGAGTATGATGGAGACGTCCCGAAAAGAATCTCATACGGAGTTTTGCCCTTAAGAACTGGTGTCGGAGTTCGATTGATCAAGTGAGTGGCTGTGAGGATACTCTCACCCCAGAATTTAATGGGCAAGCGGCTATGGAACATACAAGCACGAGCAACGTTCAGAATATGTCGATGTTTACGCTCGACACGGCCGTTCTGTTGAGGAGTATCGACACACGAGGTTTGATGAAGAATTCCATTTTCGTGAAAGTAGGAGGTAAGACATATGAATTCGGTTCCGTTGTCGCTGCGAATCGTTTTGATGTTCTTGCTAAATTGACGAGTACTCATGGCACAGAAATTTTTGATTAATTGGGAAACTTCTGATTTTTCAGCCATGAGAAACGTCCACACAGATCTGGAATAATCGTCGACCAAGGTAAGAAAGTAGACAGCGCCACAGGAGCTGGGAGTTCGATAAGGACCCCATACGTCACAATGCACCAGTTGAAAACATTCAGTTGTTTTATTAAAACTGGCTGGAAAAACATCCCGCGTCTGTTTGGCGCGGTAACATGTATCACAAGTCTTGATCAATCTTAAATCCTCACTAGATTGACTATAATCTGGAAAAGAAAGCAAAACGCCGATAGAAGGATGTCCTAATCGATGGTGTAACAGAGCAGCTGAAGATGATTCTTTGACGGTTCTGTTAGCACGAGCAGCCAAGACACCCGTGAAGTAATACACCCCCTCACGCTCTTCACCCGCACCAATCAAAGTCCTCGTAAAACGGTCCTGTAAGAAGCAAAGAGCATCAGTGAATATGGCTATACAACCCGTGTGTTTCAGCAATTTAGAGACGGATATAAGTGAACAGGTAAAATCGGGAACGTATAACACATCCGGAAGGGAATAATCAGCGGTTAGACTGAGTGTGCCACGCTTCGTTGCCCGAGAGGCTGTGCCGTCAGGAAATGTGACGGGTGACGGGATGATATCGGTAACGTCATGTAGTAACGAGACATCACCCGTCATATGGTGTGAGGCACCTGTGTCAATGATCACATCAGCAAGGTTAGTTTTACCGGATAACTTCTCGGAGGAGGTGGAGGGGCGTTGAGCTTGAAGGAGGGAGATTAAGTGTGCGATCTGATCATTCCCGTCATTGGTTGCTGCATTGGCTCGGGAAGCGTTGGCTCTGCCACGACCACGTCCGGTGGGAGAAGGCGGAGGGCGTCCACCGCGGTGATTATTCCCACGGACATTTGGAGAAGACCCACGGCCAGAAGAAGCATTGTCCGTCCGATTCTGCTCATGGTACCACTCGGGATAACCGTGTAGCAGGAAACATTCAGTGTGTTCATGCCCCTGTCGTTTGCAGTGAGTGCACATGAGCGTGGATCGATCCCGATAGCGAGGTCCGGAGACAGCGGCAACTTGCGGCGTTGGTGGAGTTTGCACTGAAAATCCAATAGCGTCGGTCTTGATTGTATTCTTTGACCTTGCGGCATTAAGATTCTGTTCTTCACGGATGACACGTGAGTAAACCTGATTTAGATCAGGAAGGGGATCTACATCAGTAATGGATGATCGTATAGGGCGGAATCGTTCATCAAGACCAAACAAGAATTGGTGAACACGATCATCTTCTCTTTCTTTGGCAATGTCTGCGGCAGCCTCACATTGACAAGTTCTGCTAGTCTTGTAGTTTTGTAATTCTTCCCAAAGCTTTGTTAAACGTCCATAGTACGCTAATACTGGCTGGCCGTCTTGTTTGCAGGTGGAAATTTCATCTTTGAGTAACTGTTTCCGAACACCATTACCAACAGAGAAGCGTCGACGAAGACTCTCCCAAAGTTCCGACGCGTTAGAGACGAATGTGACTGTTGATCGAATAGTTGGATCAATGGATGTGCGAATCCAGCCAATGATCATTGAATTTGCAGCTAACCAAGGACCCAACTCAGGATTCGATGCTGGCTTTTGGATTGTTCCATCAATGAAACCGAGTTTCTGCTTGGCTTGTAATGAATTCTGGAGTTCGGTGGCCCATTCTGAATAATTGGTTTCTTTAAGAATAACAGATGAAATCAGAGCACCGGGATTGTCGGATGCACTGAGGAGATATGGAGAAGTCATGGCGGGTACAGGTGTTGTTGTTGAAGCACCAGAATTTTCAGAAGTCATGGCGGCGGTGGCTTTGTTGAGCGAAGGCGGCTAAAAAAAAAAAATAAAGGCGGCGGCGGTGGCTTGAAGGAGCAACGGCGGCGGCAAGAAAAGAAAATTAGGGTAAAAGAACTTGCTATGATACCATAAAATATTGTGTAAAGGTGTGTGTATTTCATTCCCAAAGTTATGTATATATGCATACAAGTATTTCCTATTCTGTTAAGATACGTATCGGATCTGAGATCCTCTATTACCCTCATCTCTAATCTTTGGCCAGCTTATCAACACCTTTGGTTCCACCAACTTAGATTATATGTTTAAAGAATTGTGGAAGGTTAAAATTCTTACATTTATATTATACTCAAATTTTTTTTTTTTTTAATTTGGTGGTTTTTGGCTTATTTCCTTATAAAAGCAAGCAAAAAGAAGAATAAGTTGACGAAGAAAAAGAAGAAATTGAAAAATGATAAAGTAAGTATGTTATTCTTTTATGTTGAGAGAATATGTATAACGGTTTTTTTCTTTCTAAGTTTGATTTTTTTGTTTTGTTACTTTTTATATTTTGTGCTTCTTTTTGTCACTTATGCTAACATGTTCTATATTTACGTCTCATACCTTTATTGGTGCTCTTTCTTTATTTTCTTTTATACAATATACTATCTTAACACAATTATAATTTGATTGTATTACTTTTACAAGCATAGCGTCACACTCTTCCGCACTGTGCTTGAGCTTGTATTCATATGTCTATTTGTTGAATGAAGATCAGCTGCACATGAAACGATCTCTTAAGCAAAGCATGGAAACAACCACTTGGCCACATGCCATTGTCAAGCCAGATAGACACAAAAGTTTATTTAAGCCTTACAAATCTTTTCATTGAGACCATAATATGAGGAGATATCTAAGGTGCAAATAGACTTTAATTCATGAATTAAGAGTGGTGGTAAGGTATCTGGTTGCTTAAAGCTTTTTGCATATATATCATTTTTATGCATGCGTGCACGATTTTCATAGGCTTTATGTCTTAAGGGGTTATTTGGTGAATGTTATGCGTCTGAATCTTGTAACAAGCATTGTTGAGAGAAGAAAAAGAAGTCGAAGGAGACGAAGACAAAGACAAAGAAGAAAAATAAGTCGAAAAAGATGAGGAAGAAGACGAAGAAAAAGTTATATCAATTCAATCCGGAAGAAAAATAAAAACATGGATAACAAAAAATAATGAAGAAGCATAAGGATAAGAAGACGAGAAAGTTGAAGAAGAAAAACAAAACCCGAAGATGATGTAGAAGAAGTTGAAAAAGGTGAAGATGAGGAAAGCGACGAAGAAAAACCAAAAGAATATGAAGAACAAGAGGAAGAAGAGGATGAGTACAAAAAGTGGAAAAGAAGTCGGAGAAAACGAATATGGTGAAAAAGAAGTCAAAGACGATAAGAAAAGAAGAAGAAAAATACGAGGAGGAAGATAAGAAGAGTAAGCAGATGAAGACGAAGCAGACAAGATAAGTAAGAATAATAGAAAAAAAGAAAAAAATAAAAATCAGAAGAAAAACCAAAAGAAAAAGAAGAAGCAGATTTCAGAGAAAACAAAGTCGATAAATGAGTAGAAGTATAAGTCGAAGACAATGAAGTTGAAGAAAGAAAACACGAGGAAAATGAAAGAAAAAGAAGAGGGGGAAGAAGAAGACTAAGCTGATTAAGAAGAACTCGGAAAATACAAAGACACATACCTTCTAGATAAGGAAAGAGACTGGAAGATGAGGATGACAAAGTATGAGAATGTGAAGTTGGGGAAGGGGGCTAAGAAAAACCTGAAGAATAAGAAACCAAAGAAGACAAATGCGATGAATTAGGAGAAGGAAGAAGAAGAGGAAGACGAATAAAAAACAGAAGAAAAAGAACAAGAAGAAGTCGAAGAAGACGAAGATTATGAAAAAGAAGAAGCCCAAGACGATTAAAAAAAATAAGGAAAATACCAGGAAGAAGAAAAACAAGAATATAAAGAAGAAGAAGAAGGCGATAAAGAAGATAAAGCTGAAGAAGTAGAAGACGGAGAAAAACCGGAGTAATAGGATGCCGAGAAGATGAAGACGATGTAGAATAAGAAAAAAAAACTGAGAGCAAAAAAAGTCTGTGAAGACGGAGATGATGACAAAGAAGTCGGAGAAGACTGAGATGATGAAAAACAAGAACGCAAAGATGATGAAGAAACATAGTTTAGTAAGAGTTCCAACGAGGGAGGAAGAAAATTGTTCGTAATTACTATGTGTGTGTGTCAAAAAACATTATTCATTATATTATTGAGCTTTGTGAATTTTTTTTCCTCGGTTTTACGACCACATGTGAGAAACATTGCACAGTTATATATAAAGGAGGATAAGGATTGAGTGTGTGTAAAAAAAAGGTTTCAGATAAGTAGAAATTTCGTTGATGTTGCATGAACATTTTGGAGTCTTATTAATGACGTTGGCAGAAAACACTTCATTTCGAATCAATAAGGATGTCATGAGAGAAATGAGTATTCGAAACCATGGATAATTTTTGTGCTATTGTCTCAATCGTATGATATATTCGATTTTGCACGAGTTTAAAAATTAACTTCAAACTTGAAATGAAAATTGATAAATGGAGCAAATCAATTGTTACATACTAAACTTAAAAAGACTTTTGATTGACATAGGAAGAGGCTACTGGTAAATTTTCTCTCAAA
>PKML01077559.1:237452-255117 GCA_002933935.1 Eutrema yunnanense | reverse complement strand
TCATTAAAAAGGTCATTTACTATTTAATTTCTTAATTATTATGATATTATTAAATAATAATCAATCCATACATATTCAAAGAAAAATATATTCGAAATCTTGCAATATTTTCAGTATAATTATTATAAATTAGTTTACTAATTTTATAAAGAGTTAGACACGAGAAAATTGATTTTTTAAGAGTTTGTGGACTGGCCACAAAAATCATAGTCATTAAACGGTGCATATTAGAATTATGTTTTCAAGATTATAGATTTTTGCGGGTTAGCCCGAATAATATGTTAGTTTATTGCAAAATGGGTTAAATAGACATGTTAGTCCGAGTTGATAATTCTATCTATAATCATTAGTTAAACATATTTTAAAATTCAGATAAAAACAATTTTTAAACAAAAATTATTCCGCGCTATATAGTTAGTGCGGGTTGAATCCTAGCTCATATTGTTTATGTGATCTATGCATAATAGGTGGAGTTTAAGAAGTGGAAAATGTGTAATTTTAATCACATGTCTTACATTGTTGTTAATTTGTGTTCGGTTTATATTAGTAACAAATTTAATGATCTAACTGATGTAATTAGTTGACAAAACCTCTATGCCAGTGCAAGGCGCGGGCTAAACACATAGTTACTAATAGGAAACAGATATTTATTTTAGGTCTCTTAACATGATTGGGTTTTTTAGAGACTTATATAAAAAGATCTAAGGGTTTGTAATATTCATTCACAAGTTAATAAGGAAACCCCAAGATAAAATATATTCACCTCAATTTCGATTCTCTCAATTTCGTCTTAAAGGATCTTGTTTTTCAGCCGAATTTACAACAATTGGTTTATGGAAGAATACAAATTGACTTTCTTCATTACAACATCAATAAATATAGAGTTTAGATAAATTGATTGTCAATTTACTATCAAAACTAGTTGTTGGACCATAACAACACACTTTCCAAGAAGATTTACAGAGAAGAATGTGTTTGAGAAATTGTCATTTAATGTAAGCAACTGTACATCCATGGTTCATAGGATTTGCCTGCTCATACCTTATGATACGAGTGTGCTTGCTTAACCTCTCAAGCACAAGCTCCTTTATAACGCCTGTCCCCATTCCGTGAATGATAAAGAGGATCGAACCGGAGTCCCTTCCCGAGATGGCCATGTCTAGCTGGTGAATTGCTTCTTCCGCTCGCATTCCTCTTAGATCCAATGTGTTCTTTGACGTTTGAATCCGCACTGGTTCGCTCTGCATCTGTAACACACTGCCTAGCTCTTTCATGTTTATCTGTGCAAGTACCATAAGAACTGATGTTATTGTAGCCCAAATCAACATATATTCAGATCACAAATTTTCAAAATTGCAGTTCAACTAGGGAGATTTGAGCTCGTTTCGGATGTTTTACTCATCTCAGATTTAGCAAAAAAACACAGATTGAGTCAAGTGGTTTAGTCACTGAGGATTCACAGTACCACTTTCATTGTCTGTTACACAAAAGTTCGTTCTTTTGAACATCAACATCAACTTTCTTACTATTATACCTCGTTTTCATTTTGCGATTTTTTTCAAGCTAGGCATGTTCATTAGGCACCCTATAATCCCAGTATTTATTATGAGATACCAATATGGTTAGGTTTCCTAATCAGATACTGCAAGAATGGGACCTGAAAGTCTTGAATCAGAAAATGATGTGTACCTGTCTCTTTGAACGAAGAGAACGATTAGGTGTTTCATTAGTTCGACTACGAGGAAGGGGCTTTATGTCCTTTCTCTTTATGCGTACCCTTATCTTACCGTGCTGGACTAGAACTGTGTCATCATCTCCAGGCTCTTCAACCACGGTACATAACTTACCTCCCAGTCCAGTCACAAGAACCTTTTCACCTGCTTGTGGCATGTAGTCGCTATACGCTTCTTCCGTTAATACAAGATCGTTAGGACAGCAAGCTTCAATAATCTCTGCAACTGCCTCATCGGTTTTCAGAATTAAAGAATTGTACTGATCAGCCTGAGCGATTTCTAATTGACTTTCGAATTCAGCCACCAGTTTTTGCATCTTTGACTTGGCAGAGTTTAGATCTTCTAGTACCTTTTGAGTTTCTTTCTTCATAAGGGCCTTCTCACGTTTCTCAAGATCATGCGACTCATGCTCAAGCTTCAGGATAACATAGGGGAGAAAAATCAGGAACAGAAACAGACATTACTACATGGTCACACATGCAAACGCAAAAGAGAAAAGACGTAATACCTCGTGGTAAAGGTTCATTAAGTCCCTATGAAAAGCTGCGGTCTTGGTTGCTTGAAGGTTTAGCTCATTCCTTTCTTCCACAAGCGACTGAAAGAGCGAGCCTTTCCGCTCTACTTCCTGCTCTGGCTTTAATTTCTCTGTCCATTTATGCGCATGCTCTAATATTCTTCTATTGAAACCAATTGACTTAGCTACTCTCAATGCATTTGATTCACCAGTACTTCCCCATAGTACTCGGAATGTAGGCTGCAAAGTTTCCATGGAGAACTCCATTGCAGCATTTTGGAATTGAGTCTCATTATCCTTCAAGCGACTTAAGTCACCGTAATGTGTGGATACAACAGCCACACTAACACGATTTTTAATATACTGTAGGATACCAGTAGCAAGTGCAACCCCTTCTGAAGGATCAGTTCCACTACAGATTTCGTCTAGTAGGACAAGCGAATTTTCTGAAGCAATGTCAAGTATCTGACATATCCTTGAGATGTGGCCGCTGAAGGTTGAGAGACTTTGCTCCAAAGACTGCAAAAAAAAGTTTGTAAATTAAAGATATTGAACAGAGAAGCTTTGCAAGAGATCAAGCAGGATTCTTAGAAAAAGATGACAAGCAGGATTCTTAGAAAAAGATGACAAGCAGGAATTTTCAGAAACATATGTTTACTCGAACCAAAAAATAATAGTAGATCTTACAGATATGTTGATAACAAAGTTTTAGTTGCAAGTAAATCTAGATAAGAAGATAATCAAGACGTTAGTAGCTCCGTTACTTTGCAAGGAATTCATAAGGAAATACCTGGGGATCCCCAATGTCAGCCAGAATAAGATCAAACCAAGGCAACCTCGGGCAATTCTTAGCAGGCAAATACATCCCCGACTTCGACATAAGAGAGATTAATCCCAATGTCTTTAATAAAGCGGTCTTTCCTCCAGTGTTTGGACCCGAGATGACGACTACTTTGCTTCTGCTCTCAACTTTAATGTCTATTGGTACAGGGAAAGTGTTTCCACCTTTTGGACTACCTAATACGGATCCAAGAAGTAGCGGATGCTGCGCAGAATCAATGTCTACAGCTAAAGATTTACAGTCTCCACCCAAGTCCAGTGTTTTAGTGTGTTCTGAAGTTAATTTGGGATAGACACCATTCATCCATTTTGCATGTGATGCTCTTGCAAAAGCAATGTCAAGTTCTAGTATTTTATCCAACAAATGCAATATGCTCATCTGCGCCGCTGACACTTCAGATGTTAAAATGCTCAAAATCGCCATTTCCTCGGCTTTCTCGGAGTTGGCATGCCTCACTTCCATGTTATTAAGCTCTACTGCCTCTTTCGGCTCCATAAAGCATGTTGCCCTTGAGCTACTAACACTTAGAACAACACCACCTGGAAGTAAACTTTTGTGTGTAGCTCTAATAGCTACACACATCCTTGACCTGCGCTGTGTTATCAAGGGCCTGTCGATTCCCCCAGCCTGAAAAATCCTAGTTGACACTTCCTTCAAAAAAGAATCCAAATTCTCCATGTTTCTCTTCCGTTCAGATCTTATGATCTCCAGATCTTCACTGGCTCTGTCAAGAATCACAGACATGTTGCAGTCGATACAAAAACCAATCTTTTGCTCCAATGTATTCTTGAAATCACACCCCTGAAGTATATCTACAAGTGGGGTAACCCTACAAGATGAGATGAGTAAAAGCTAGAATCACGAGCTTGTCACAAACAATGAACACATTCTCTTCACCTCGGATAAAACTATGAGATCTATTCATACCTAGACTATCTAACAAATAGCAAAAAGGGCATTGGATAACTACAAAAAGAAAGTCTACATTCTGATTCATTAGAACAACACGGTACAATTATCTTATAAAACAATTAGCCATGGGTTTTGCGGAGACGCTCTTTGGTTATGTATTTCTTAACCCAACACAATGTCCACATAAGTTGCAAATTCTCACTGACAATTCTAGAGCCATGAGCTTCTCACAAACAATGAACACTTTCTCTTTTCACAAACAATGATCTCCAGATCTTCTCATAAGTACTATATCTACAAGTGGGGTAACCCTACAAGATGAGAAAAAGCTAGTGCCATGAGCTTTTCACAAACAATGAACACATTCTCTTCACCTCGGATAAAACTATGAGATCTATTCATACTGAAACAATCTACAAATAGCAATAAGAACATCAGATAACTGTACATGGAAAGTCTAGTAAAACTGTAGGGTTGGGTTACTATAGTTCACAACATTTTGAATCCATTAGAAATTTTCAAAAAGACTAAAGGCTCTGAATGGAGACGATGGCAGAATAGTATCAAAATTCATGAAAATTGATACTATCCCGCCCCATATTGTCCCCATTCCGAACAATTTCATATGGTCGAGACTAAGGCTCTGAATGGAGACTGTGCAGGGCGGGAGCCGCCCGGCAAGTCTTTCCAGAGCGTAAGTTTCATATGGTCGTGGGTTTTTGCATATAACACATCACAATGTCCACATAAGTAGCAGATTCTTATTTTCAATTCATATTCATTTGGAATCAAAGCATGAAAATCAGAGGATAAGACTGATTATATACCGCTCATCACTGTTGGCTGCTCTTCGTAGTTTCTCAAACACTGATGAAGCCGCCATTAACGTGCTTCGAACAGCGCAGAGCTCTCTAACGGTAAGCAATTGGCCAGCCGTAGCACGCTCGACGATATCAGACAAGTCAAGGATCTCAGAGAGACCCAATCGCCGCGATTCCATTACCTCCATGGCCGCCAAAGCAGCAGCCGTCTCGTCAAGTAGGTTTCTGCTCTCTTCCGGCGAATTTCCCACCGGAATATCGGCGTTTTTTGTGGCGGAGAGGCCCATTGATGTGGAAGCGAAGGGAGAGAGCTGATTGCAGAGGGCGCGCCATTCTAGGACCTCTAGAGTTTGGTTTACGATTGACTGTGAGTCTTCTGATGAGGTGGCGCTTTGAAAGGACGGTGAGGCGGCGCGTAAAAATGACGGACAGGAGGCGCGTGGAAAGGACGGCGAGGCGGCTCGTGAGGACCTGAGGTGAAAAGCCGTCGGTATGAGTAAATGGAGGGAAAGGGTGTTCATGCCTCTGTAGAAAATCAAGAGAAGAATACCTGTTTTTTGTTATAAACTATAACGTAAATATAAGGTGAGGTATATATATGTATATGTATATATTATATATTATATATTATATTATATGTTTGCTAGATATAAGAGAAGTAAGAGCATCCTCAATGGAGGCTAAAGATTTTTTGTGTCTTCCGTTATTTTTTTTTTTTTTTTTGAAAAAAAAAAAATTGATTTTTTAAAGTCGCAGCGAATCACGCTGCGACACGTGGCAAAAAATGAGAGACCTTATGTCTAGCGGAAGACACAAATCTGCTCGGGAAAGATGATTTTCGCGGACCCCACGTGGAAGACATAACATTTTAGCCTCCATTGAGGCTGCTCTAAGAAGGAGCTAGAGAGACACAAGAGAAGTTGTTTTTCTTGTAATCAACTTAACTACTTTTACAAGAAGATGTACCTATTTATAGGTAAAGTAAATTATTAAAATAATTGAAGTTGAGGCGGTAGAAAAAAATGAGGGATAAGCATCCATTATTTTAACACTCCGCTTTGATTATCCATTACTGCTAATATATTACGTACTGCTTCATTAAAAACTTTATCATGGAAAAACCCAATGGGATAAAAACCATGATAAGGAAAAAAAAGTACAGTGATGCAATCTCCCCCTGGAATAATGGATATATCATTCTCTTCATAAATCCCGTAAATGACGCATTCCGATACTTTGAATATGTTTTCGGAATGTTATTGTGGGAAGCGCCTTTGTAAAGAGATCTGCTGCATTGTCACTTGAACGAATGTACTGGATATCGACTTGTTGATTCTTCTCGAGTTCTTGGGTGTAAGAGAAAAATCTTGGAGGGATATGTTTCGTTCTATCATTCTTGATATAACCTTCTTTGAGTTGAGCGACACATGCAGCATTATCTTCAACAATATCGTTGGCTCCTTATTGGTGACTATTCCGCTTGCTTCTTTAATGTGATGAGTCATAGATCTGAGTCATACACATTCTCTACATGCCTCATGGAGCGCAATAGTTTCTGCATAATTTGAGGAAGTGGCGACTAGAGTCTGCTTTTGAGAACGTCAAGATATTGCAGTACCTCCAATAGTAAAAACATATCCGGTTTGCGATCGAGCTTTATGTGGATCTGATAAATAGCATGCATCTGCAAAACCGACTAAATTGAAATTGGAGACTCGGGAGTAAAATAAACCCAAGTCAATTGTTCCCTGAAGATAACGAAATATATGTTTTATTCCATTCCAATGTCTGCGCGTAGGTGACGAACTGAATCTTGCAAGTAGATTTGTAGCAAATGCTATATCCGGTCGGGTACAATTTGCAAGATACATAAGCCCACCTATAGCGCTCATATAATGTACTTCAGGACCTAACACATCCTTGTTATCTTCACAAGGTCGGAATGGATCTTTTTCAATATCGAGAGATCGATTAATCATTGGAGTACTCAAAGGATTCCCTTTATCCATATGAAAACGTTGTAAGATCATTTTGGTATAATTTGACTGCTGCACAAATACACCATCTCGGAAATGCTCTATCTGTAATCCAAGACAAAATTTTGTCTTTCCGAGATCTTTCATTTCGAACTCTTCTTTCATATGAGTTCTTGCATCATCAATTTCCTTTTGAGTTCCAATTATGTTCAGGTCATCAACATATACAGCAATGATCACAAATCCTAATGAGGATTTCTTAATAAAGACGCAAGGGCAAATTGCATTATTCACATAACCTTTCGTTAGCAAATATTCGCTTAAGCGATTATACCACATGCGTCCGGATTGTTTTAATCCGTAAAGTGATCGCTGTAATTTGACCGCACATATCTCTTTAGATTTTGAGCTTAATACTTCAGGCATTTTCAATCCTTCTGGGATTTTCATATAGATATTGTTATCAAGTGACCCATATAGATATGTTGTCACAACATGCATAAGATACATTTCTAGATTTTTAGATGCCCCAAGGCTCATCAAAAATCTGAATGTTATTGCATCCATAACCGGGGAATATGTTTCTTCATAATCAATTCCCGGTCTTTGAGAAAATCCTTGTGCCACAAGTCGAGCTTTATATCTTGTGATCTCATTTTTCTCATTTCTTTTTCGTACAAAAACCCATTTGTACCCAACCGGTTTTACATCTTTGGATGTAGTGACAATAGGTCCAAAAACATTTCGTTTATTGAGGGAGATTAATTCAGTTTCTATGGCCATTTTCCATATCTCCCAATTAGATCTTTTCTGGCATTCTGATATGGACCTTGGATCCGGATGGTCACTTTCATAATCAATTTCTTTGGATACAGAGAATGAGAAAATTCCATCATTATCTTCTATTTCATATCTATCCCATAATTTTCCGTCTTGGGCATAGTTAATGGAAATCTCATGTTTTTCTGTATCATGTTCATCTTCCAGATGAATCTCTTTATGTGGTTCTCTTTCCACATTTTCATATATGTCTTCTTGATATTTTTCTTGATATGGTTCTTCAGGAACCTTTTCATTTTGTTTTCCCAATTTATCTTTCTTTCGGGGATTTTTGTTTTTAGAACCAATTGGCCTCCCCCTTTTCAACTGAACTCTAGGTTCATTTGCTCTATTCCCATCAATATGTTCTTCAAGAACATTAATTCTTGATGGAGCATTTGCAGCAGGGATATATGATTTTGTCACCCTTTTTGTATCAGTGAACGCATCTGGTAATTGATTTGCCATATTTTGTAAGTGTACGGTTTTCTGAACTTCCAGTTCGCGTTGATTTGTAGGGAGATCTAGGTGCAACAAAGACGGTGTGCACCATGTAATATCTTTTGGAATTTTTTTAATTCCTCCCCCTAACGCTGGAAATTCATCTTCATTAAAATGGAAATCGGCAAAACGAGCCGTAAACATATCACCAGTGGTTCAAGATATCGAATTATACTTGGTGATGTATAACCAACGTATATACCCAATCTCCTTTGTGGCCCCATTTTTGTTATTTCCGGTTGGGCTATAGAAACATAAACCGCACAACCAAAAACACGGAGATGGGATACATTTGGCTCCTGGCCAGATGTTAATTGTAAAGGGGAATGTTTATTATATGCGCTTGGTCTTATCTGGACCAAAGACGCAGCATGCAAGATAGCATGACCCCATATAGAAATTGGGAGCTTTGTTCTCAATATCAATGGTCTAGCAATGAGTTGCAGACGCTTAATCAAAGATTCAGCCATGCCATTTTGTGTATGTACATGGGGGACCGGATGCTCAACATCGATTCCCATTGACATACAATAGCTATTAAAAGCTTGTGAAGTGAATTCACCAGCGTTGCATATTCAGGGAATTGCGCTTTCAACCTGATTATTTGGGCAATAAATTTTGCGAAAGCCGTATTTCGTGTTGTCAATAGACACACATTTGACCATCTACTGGATGCGTCAATCAATATCATAAAATATCGAAATGGCCCGCATGGTGGGTGGATAGGCCCACATATATCACCATGTATTCTTTCTAAGAATAATGGAGATTCATTCCCAATTTTGTGCTGGTGATGGCTGAATTATGAGTTTTCCTTGAGAACAAGCATTACATGAAAATTCACTCGATTGAAAAATCTTCTGGTTTTTCAAAGGATGGCCATTAGAATTTTCTATAATTTTTCGCATCATGACTGAACCAGGGTGGCCAAGTCTTTCATGCCACACTTTAAATGTACTAGTAAACTTTGGGTTTACTGTAACATATGATTCAACTATATGAATCTTTGTGGAATATAATCCGGAGGGTAATGCTGGTAGCTCCTCTAATATAACTTTCCTTTCCGGAATTAGTGATGTGATGCAAAGGTATTCAATGCCATTTTTATTCATAGTCTCTATATGATATCTATTTCTGCGGATATCTCTGAAACTTGTTAAGTTTCTAAGAGATTCAGGGGAATATAGTGCATCTTGCACTTCAAACTTTGTTCCCCTTGGCATTGAAAAACAAGCTCTTCCAGAGCCCATAATAATCTTTGCATTCCCATATATAGTATTCACGCTTCCAGCGGAATTTTTTAAATTTAGAGAGGAGAAATACTTTTTATCTTTAAGTATTGTGTGCGTTGTAGCACTGTCTGCCAGACATAAATCACCATCCCGGATCTCAGATCTTGACATATTCTGGATTTAAATTATGCATTAATAACTTATTTTACAACATACTTTTAAAACAAAATTACATATAACACAAATTTATAAAAAGAAAAAAAAAACTTATTTCAGTCAACTAGTTCGACGTTGATATCCTCAGGATCAACGAGGAAATCAGATAGATCGAGATGTGCATCATCATCAATGCCATCGAAAGAGGGTCCGGGTTCATCAGAGATGAAGTTGGTTTCATCATCCTTTTCTTTTCCCTTTTGGGACTTTTGATATAGATCGGCCAAATGCCTTGGTGTACGACATGTATTGGACCAATGTCCTTTCAAGCCACATCTGTAGCAAGCTGTTTCATAATGCTTGTCCACAGTTTTACCAACTTTATTTTCTTGAGAATTTTTGTCAATTCTCCCGGAGTTGAAATTATTAAAATAAAATCCTCTCCCTTGGCTTCGACCACGTCCACGACCACGTCCTCGACCATGGCCATGACCACGGCCTCTACCGGGTCCATGTCGTTGCCAATTATTGTAACTGGATGCTACAACATTCGCTTCTGGGAATGGAGCTGATCCAGTTGGACGAGTCTGATGGTTTAACATTACAAGCTCATTATTTTGTTCAGCAACAAGAAGAGTTTGCATTAACTCTGAATATAGAGTATACTCTTTTGCTCGATATTGTTGCTACATGATTACATTTCCAGGATGAAATGTTTGGAGTGTTTTTTCAATTATATCATAATCGTTTACTTTTTCTCCACATAACACCATCCTGAAAGTAATTCCGAACAAAGCGGAATTATATTCTCCCACACTTTTGTAATCCTGAAATCGAAGATTAAGCCACTCATGTTTGGCTTTTGGTAAGATCACATATTTTTGGTGATCAAACCTATCTTTGAGCGATTTCCATAGATCCGCATGATCTTCTTTTGTGATGTATTGGTCTTTTAGACCATCATGGATGTGATGGCACAAAAATATCATAGATTGTGCCTTTTTCTTATCTGATGTCGTTTTTAACGCATCGATGGTATCAAGGAGGTTTTTTCCTCTCAAATGCATTTTTACTGCTACTGCCCATGTCATATAATTATTTCCAGAAATATCAAGGGCATTAATCTCGAGCTTTGCCAAGTTTGACATGATTACTGTAATTATAAATTAATATTTAGTAATCATAAATTTAAATAGTGCAATTAAAAGAAATATAACCGCATAAGAATATAAAATATTAACAGAATATAAAATATATGGCGGCTTAGCCGTCCAATATAATATTGACGATAAATAAAGTGCGATAACTAATAATTGCGAAATAATAAATTAATAATGGACGAGCCGCACTCCTATAATAACTGTAAAATTTTCGTCTTCTAGACGAAATTGAGAATGTCTTCAGGACATTCATTTTATGGAGGAAGAGTCTGCCATATGATATGAGGAGACATAATCTACCATATGATCATGATCGTGAAGGCATAGCCTATCATAACGATCGGTTCGGGGAAGGCAGCGCCTATCATCCCGAAACAATATATAAACGTAAATAGCTTAAACATAAATTAAACCTAACCTTTTTCGGTATATGAACAGATCGTGAGACGATCGTGTTTTTCGGTATATGAACGGATCGTGAGACGATCGTGCTGATAACGTGTTATAAACTATAACATAAATATAAGGTGAGGTATATATATATGTATATGTATATATTATATATTATATTATATGTTTGCTAGATATGAGAGAAGTAAGAAGGAGCTAGAGAGAGACGAGAGAGACGAGAGAGACGAGAGAGACGAGAGAGACGAGAGAGACGAGAGAGACGAGAGAGACGAGAGAGACGAGAGAGACGAGAGAGACGAGAGAGACGAGAGAGAAGTTGTTTTTCTTGTGTTCAACTTAACTACTTTTACAAGAAGATGTACCTATTTATAGGTAAAGTAAATTATTAAAATAATTGAAGTTGAGGCCGTAGAAAAAAAAATGAGGCGGTGAATGATGGATAAGCATCCATTATTTATACATTTTTGTTGAAAAATGTATAATTATCAACACTTAGTTTCATCACCTACGTAACTACACCGAGTTAACTATTATAATCATATGTCTCTATAAATAAAAGTACTTATCATTGTAAGATACACGAAGGAATAAGAAAACCAACTTCTCTCTCATTTTTCATCTCGTCTCTCTCTCACTTCCCTCACCTCTATCTCAGCAAATATATAATAATAACAAATACATATATATAAGTATATCTAAACACATATAGTTTATAACATGTTATCAGCACGATCGTCTCTCTGTTCATATACCAAAAAGTACGATCGTCTTCCGATCCGTTCATATACCGGAAAATGTTAGGTTTAATTTATGTTCAATTTATTTACGTTTATATATTGTTTCGGGAGAAGGCAACGCCTTCTCCGAACCAATCGTTATGATAGGCTCTGCCTTCACGATCATAATCATATGGTAGATTATGTCTCCTCAGATTATATGGCAGGCTCTGCCTCCATAAAATAAATGTCCTGAAGGCCTTCTCAATTTCGTCCAGAAGACGAAAATTTTACAGTTATTATTATCGGAGCGCGGCTCGGCCACCCTATTATTAATTCATTATTTCGCAATAATTACTTATCGCACTTTATTTATTGTCAATATTATATTGGACGGCTAAGCCGACAATTATTTTATCTGCTGTTAATATTTGTTTATATTATGGTTTTTATTTTATATTCCTATGTTTTAAATTGCTATGTATTTATTAAAATAGTAATATCTTATTTAAATTTATGATTACTAAAATATTAATTTATAATTACAATAATCATGTCAAACTTGGCAAATCTCGAGATTAATGCCCATGATATTTCTGGGAATAATTATATGACATGGGCAGTAGTAGTAAAGATGCATCTGAGAGGAAAACAATTCCTTGATACCATTGATGCGTTAAAAACGACATCAGATGAGAAAAAGGCACAGTCTATGATATTTTTGTGCCATCACATCCATGATGGTCTAAAATACCAATACATCACAATAGAAGATCCTGCGGATCTCTGGAAATCGCTCAAAGATAGGTTTGATCACAAAAAATATGTGATCTTACCAAAAACCAAACATGAGTGGCTTAATCTCCGATTTCAGGATTACAAAAGTGTGGGAGAATATAATTCCACTTTGTTCGGAATTACTTCATGGATGGTGTTATGTGGAGACAAAGTAAACGATTATGATATGATCGAAAAAATACTCCAAACATTTCATCCTAGAAATGTAATCATGCAGAAACAATACTGAGCAAAAGAGTACACTCTTTACTCATAGTTAATGCAAACTCTTCTTGTTGCTGAACAAAATAATGAGCTTGTGATGTTGAACCATTAGATTCGTCCAACTAGATCAGCTCCATTCCTAGAAGTGAATGTTATAACATCCAGTTACAATAATTGGCAACGACATGGACCCGGTAGAGGCCATGGTCGTGGTCGTGGTCGTGGTCGAGGACGTGGTCGTGGTCATGGACGTGGTCGTGGTCATGGGCGTGGTTGAAGCCAAGGGAGAGGATTTTATTTTAATAATTTCAACACCGCGAGAATTGATAAAAATTCTCAAGAAAATAAAGTTGGTAAAACTGTGGACAAATATGTGGCATGAAAGGACATTGGTCCAATACATGTTGTACACCAAGGCATTTGGCCGATCTGTATCAAAAATCCCAAAAGGGAAAAGAAAAGGAAGGTGAAACCAACTTCATCTCTGATGAATCCGGACCCTCTTTCGATGACATTGATAACGATGCACATCTCGATCTTTCTGATTTCCTCGTTGATCCTGAGGTTATCAACGCCCAACAAGTTGACTGAAATAACTTATATTTTCTTTTTATAAATTTGTGTTATATGTATTTTTGTTTTAAAAGTATGTTGTAAAATAAGTTATTAATGCATTTTATGCATAATTTAAATCTAGAATATGTCAAGATCAAAGATTCGAGATGGAGATTTATGTCTGGCAGACAGTGCTACAACGCACACAATACTTAAAGATAAAAAGTATTTTTCCTCTCTAAATTTAAAAAATTATGATGGAAGCGTGAATACTATATATGGGAATGCAAAGATTATTATGGGTCTGGAGAAGCTTGTTTTTCAATGCCAAGGGGAATAAAGTTTGAAGTGCAAGATGCACTATATTCCCCTCAATCTCTTAGAAACTTAACAAGTTTCAGAGATATTCGCAGAAATGGATATCATATTGAGACTATGAATAAGAATGGCATTGAATATCTTTGCATCACATCACTAATTCCGGAAGTGAAAGTTATATTAGAGGAACTACCAGCATTACCCTCCAGATTATATTCCACAAAGATTCATATAGTTGAATCATATGTTATAGTAAACTCAAAGTTTACTAGTACTTTTAAAGTGTGGCATGAAAGACTTGGCCACCCTGGTTCAGTCATGATGAGAAAGATTGTGCAAAATTTGAATGGCCACCCGTTGAAAAACCAGAAGATTTTTCAATCATGAGAGTTTTCATGTAATGCATGTTCTCAAGGAAAACTCATAATTCGGTCATCATCAGCCAAAATTGGGAATGAATCTCCAGTATTCTTGGAAAGGATACATGGTGATATATGTGACCTTATCCACCCACCATGCGGGCCATTTCGATATTTTATGATATTGATTGACGCATCCAGTAGATGGTCAAATGTGTGTCTATTGACAACAACAAATACGGCTTTTGCAAAATTCATTGCCCAAATAATGAGGTTGAACCTTTAATACGCCATAAAGAAAGTTAGGCTTGATAACGCTGGTGAATTCACTTCACAAGCTTTTAATAACTATTGTATGTCAATGGGAATCGATGTTGAGCATCTGGTCCCCAATGTACATACACAAAATGGCATGGTTGAATCTTTGATTAAGCGTCTGCAACTCATTGCTAGACCATTGATATTGAGAACAAAGCTCCCAATTTCTATATGGGGTCATGCTATCTTGCATGCTGCGTCATTGGTCCAGATAAGACCAAGCGCATATAATAAACATTCCCCTTTACAATTAACATCTGGCCAGGAGCCAAATGTATCTCATCTCCGTGTTTTTGGTTGTGCGGTTTATGTTCCTATAGCCCCACCGCAAAGAACAAAAATGGGGCCACAAAGGAGATTGGGTATATACGTTGGTTATACATCACCAAGTATAATTCGGTATCTTGAACCACAAACTGGTGACATGTTTACGGCTCGTTTTGCCGATTGCCATTTTAATGAAGATGAATTTTCAGCATTAGGGGGAGGAATTAAAGAAATTTCAAAAGATGTTACATGGTGCATACCGTCTTTGTTGCACCTAGATCCCCCTACAAATCAACGCGAACTGAAGTTCAAAAAATCGTACACTTACAAAATATAGCGAATCAGTTACCAGATGCGTTCACTGATACAAAAAGGTTGACAAAATCATATATCCCTGCTGCAAATGCTCCATCAAGAATTAATGTTCTTGAAGAACAAATTGATGGGAATAGAGCAAATGAACCTAGAGTTCAGTTGAAAAGGGGGAGGCCAATTGGTTCTAAAAACAAAAATTCCTGAAAGAAAAATAAATTGGGAGAACAAAATGAAAAGGTTCCCGAAGAACCATATAAAGAAAAATGTCAAGAAGACATACATGAAAATGTGGAAAGAGAACCACATAAATAGATTCATCTAGAACATGAACATGATACATAAAATATGAGATTTCCATTAACTATGCCCAAGACAGAAAATTATGGGATAAATATGAAATAGAAGATAATGATGGAATTTTCTCATTCTCTGTATCCAAATAAATTGATTATGAAAGTGACGATCCAGATCCAAGGTCCATATCAGAATGCCAGAAAAGATTTGATTGGGAGAAATGAAAAATGGCCATAGAAACTGAATTGATCGCCCTCAATAAAAGAAATGTTTTTGGACCTATTGTCACTACATCCAAAGATGTAAAACCGGTTGGGTACAAATGGGGTTTTGTACGAAAAAGAAATGAGAAAACGAGGTGACAAGATACAAAGCTCGTCTTGTTGCACAAGGATTTTCTCAAAGACCGGGAATTGATTATGAAGAAACATATTCCCCCATTATGGATGCAATAACATTCAGATTTTCGATTAGCCTTGGGGCATCTAAAAATCAAGATCTTATGGATGTTGTGACAGCATATCTATATGGATCACTTGATAACCATAGCTATATGAAAATCCCAGAAGAATTGAAAATGCCTGAAGCATTAAGCTCAAAATCTAAAGAAATATGTGCGGTCAAATTACATCGATCACTTTACGGATTAAAACAATCCGGGCGCATGTGGTATAATTGCTTAAGCGATTATTTGCTAACAAAAGGGTATGTGAATAATGCAATTTGCCCTTGCGTCTTTATTAAGAAATCCTCATCAGGATTTGTGATCATTGCTGTATATGTTGATGACCTGAACATAATTGGAACTCAAAAGGAAATTGATGATGCAAGAACTCATATGAAAGAAGAGTTCGAAATGAAAGATCTCGGAAAGACAAAATTTTGTCTTGGATTACAGATAGAGCACTTCCGAGATGGGGTATTTGTGCATCAATCAAATTATACCAAAAGGATCTTACAACATTTTTATATGGATAAAGCGAATCCTTTGAGTACTCCAATGGTTAATCGATCTCTTGATACTGAAAAGATCCATTTCGACATTGTGAAGATAACGAGGATGCGTTAGGTCCTGAAGTACCTTATATGAGCGCTATAGGTGGACTTATGTATCTTGCAAATTGTACCCAACCGGATATAGCATTTGCTACAAATCTACTTGCAAGATTTAGTTCGTCACCTATGCGCAGACATTGGAATGGAATAAAACATATATTTCGTTATCTTCAGGGAACAATTGACTTGAGTTTATTTTCTCCTCGAGACTCCAATTTTGATTTAGTCGGTTTTTCAGATGCATGCTATTTATCAGATCCACATAAAGCTTGATCGCAAACCGGATACATTTTAATAATTGGAGGTACTGTAATATCTTGACGTTCTCAGAAGCAGACTCTAGTCGCCACTTCCTCAAATTATGCAGAAACTATTGCGCTCCATGAGGCATGTAGAGAATGTGTATGGCTCAGATCTATGACTCATCACATTAAAGAAGCAAGCGGAATAGTCACCAATAAGGAGCCAATGATATTGTTCGAAGATAATGTTGCATGTGTCGCTCAACTCAAAGAAGGTTATATCAAGAGTGATAGAACGAAACATATCTCTCCAAGATTTTCTCTTACACTCGAGAACTCGAGAAGAATCAAGAAGTCGATATCCAGTACATTCGTTCAAGTGACAATGCAGCAGATCTCTTTACAGAGGCGCTTCTCACAACAACATTCCGAAAACATATTCAAAGTATCAGAATGCGTCATCTACGGGATTTAATTATGAAGAGAATGTTATATCCATCATTCCACGGGGAAATTGCGTCATTGTATTCTTTTTTCCTTACCGTGGTTGGTTTTTTTCCATAATAAGGTTTTTAATGAGGCAGTACGTAATACGTTAGCAGTGATGGATAATTAAGGGGGAGTGTTGAAAAATGGATAATTATCAACACTTACTTTTGTTGAATTTTGTGTGAGAAGAGAAGAATGAAGAAGAAGATCAAAGAGATAAGGATGAACACAAAGAACAAGTCTCTCACGTTTTCTTTTTCTTCAAACTCTCTTTTTCATTCCTTTAACTTATGATTTACATCACAAATATAAACCAAATACAACAAATATCTTCTAACTTAATTTTAATCCCAACCACACATTTGCAAGTGGGTTTACAAGTGGGACAAGTGGGAAAATATCTCCCAAGATATTTTCCCGTGCTACTATTCATCCCGGGATACTATTCATCCCGAGACTACTATTCATTCCGTACTACTATTCATCACACGAGTCTTCACTTAGCTTAGACGAGTGTTCTTCTTGCCGTGGTTACTATTCATCCCGGGATTACTATTCATCCCGAGACTCCCTTGATTAGCTTCTCGGCTACATCTTCCTCGGGCTGAGAAGAACCCTTATAAAGGCTTATAATTCTTTATAAGACTTCTTATAAAAG
>PKML01077559.1:209648-236801 GCA_002933935.1 Eutrema yunnanense | reverse complement strand
TAAATATATATATATATATACAAAATCGCACATAGAAAACTCATAACACATCAAAAACCTAGCGTAACAACTGTTGAGTGCGGTTTTCAATTTTCCTTTACAAAAATTGAACCGCACCTTTACTATTCATTTTTAAATTAAAAAACCAAAACCGCACCGTACTATGTTAAAATCTTGTTGATTGGTGACTTACATTATGAACCACATGGTGTTTTGGAAAAACACTTCAAATATTCATAGCCTATATATGTGGATATATGTATATATATAGGTGAGGAAAGAAGTGAGAGAGTTGAGAACGAGTGAGACAGTTTATCTTTGTATTTACTTTCTTAAGTTATGATGTTTACATAGCATAAGATCTCTATTTATAGAAGACTAATGAACATTAAATATTAGTTGCGGACTTTACTACAAGAGGCGGTAAGTATTATGAGTCGGTAAAAGATTGATGGATAATTATCCATTATTACATAATACTCTCCTTTAATTATCCATCACTGCTAACGTATTATGTATTGCCTTGTTAAAAACCTTATCATGGAAAAACCCAATGGGATAAAAACCACGACAAGGGAAAAAATATACAGTGACGCAATCCCCCCCCCCCTAGAATGATGTATATAGCATTCTCTTCATAAATCCCGTAGATGACGCATTCCGATACTTTGAATATGTTTTCTGAATGTTGTAGTGGGCGCCTTTGTAAAGAGGTCTGATGCATTGTCACTTGAACGAATGTACTGGATATCGACTTCTTGATTCTTCTCGAGTGTAAGAGAAAAATCTTGGAGGAATATATTTCGTTCTATCACTTTTGATATAGCCTTCTTTGAGTTGAGCGACACATGCAACATTATCTTCGAACAATATCGTTGGTTCCTTATTGGTGACTATACCACTTGATTGTTGTATGTCGTGAGTCATAGATCTGCGCCCCACACATTCTCTACATGCTTCATGAAGCGCAATAGTTTCTGTATAATTTGAGGAAGTGGAGACCAAAGTCTGCTTTTGAGAACACCAAGAGATTGCAATACCTCCAATTGTAAAAACGTATCCGGTTTGTGATTGAGCTTTATGGGGATCTGATAAATAGCTTGCATCTGCAAAATTGACTAAATCGAAATTGGAGTTTCGAGGGTAAAATAAACCCAAGTCAATTGTTCCATGAAGATAATGAAATATATGTTTTATCCCATTCCAATGTCTGCGCGTAGATGACGAACTAAATCTTGCAAGTAGATTTGTAGCAAATGCTATATTCGATCGGGTACAATTTGCAAGATACATATGTCCACCTATAGCGCTCATATAAGGTACTCCAAGACCTAACGCTTCGTCATTATCTTCACAAGGTCGGAATGGATCTTTTTCAATATCGAGAGATCGATTAACCATTGGAGTACTCACATAAATTGCTTTATCCATATAAAAACGTTGTAACATCCTTTTGGTATAATTTGATTGATACAAAAATACTCCATCTCGGAAGTGCTCTATCTGTAATCCAAGACAAAAATTTGTCTTTCCGAGATCTTTCATTTCAAACTATTCTTTCATATGAGTTCTTGCATCATTAATTTCCTTTTGAGTTCCAATTATGTTCAAGTCATTAACATATACAGCAATGATAACAAATCATGATGAGTATTTCTTAATAAAGAAGCAAGGGAAAATTGCATTATTCACATACCCATTCTTTAGCAAATGTTCGCTTAAGAAATTATACCACATGCGCCCATACTGTTTTAATCCATAAAATGATTACCGTAATTTGACCGCACATATTTCTTTAGATTTTGAGCTTAATGCTTCAGGCATTTTCAATCCTTCTAGGATTTTCATATAGACATTGTTATCAAGTGATCCATATAGATATGTGATGCGTTATCGGATTCGTCTCCGAAACTTCAAGTTTTAAATTTGTAAACCTTAAAGCCTGGAAGTGCACAGATGTGCGTTGTAGTACTTGAGGTATTGATCCACAGGGAGAGGGTGATGTTCTATGAGACCTTAGACACTGTATAGTAAATAAACCTAGAACGAATATATCTTTATAGGGTTTTTGTAACTAGAATTGTAAAGAACGAAAAATGGAAAACTTCTACTAATCTAATCTAAGAAAATCGACCACTACCTAAGCTAAGGGAATTTTAACTACTAAACTAATGCTAAGAGAAAATAAACCTATCCTAAGAAATTCTAAGACTAACCTAATACCTAAGAGAATTGACTCCTTGACCCGCGGTGGGCTGCTTCTTCGGGCAGCTTCATCGGTCTTCAGTGCTTCGGCTATATTTTAGGATCCAACCATTGGATTGTCCCCAATCCAATTGCATTTTATAGCTGCTGTCTCTACTTTGTTGTATCCAAATTTGGTGATGATCAGACGGCGAAAAGGTCTTTTTTGATTGCAAGACTTCTTGACGGTCCAAGTTTATCCAAAAATATATTTTTACTCCGAAATGCACTTTTTAATCCCGAGTTACTTGAAAAGAGTCTTAAAACCGCAAACATACGAAATGCGTAATAAAAGCATATAAAACCAAGTGGAACACTTATTAAAGTATTCTAAAATATATAGCAAAATGGGTAAAAATACGGATTATCACACCCCAGACTTAAACCTTGTTTGTCCTCAAACAAGACAAAGCTCAAGCTTGGAAATGATCAAACAAAAATCATCAGGAATTGGAAATCTCAGAGACCGTTCTTTCAAACCATAACCATCGAACTACATCAATCGCAATCTAGCCTAGAAAATTCTCACTATAAGTTCTCGTAACACTAGTCCACTGTATCCGTCATACGAAATATAAACTTTCAAAATCCAAAAATCAGGTCAACTAGCTCTCTACATTCATTAAGTATAGGCGTGGGTTTCTCATCAAAGAGATTAAACCAAGACAATCGATGCTAGGTATTTAAGGCATTTAAAGGTGAGGTCAAGAGTGTTTCGGGTTACCGTAATTTCTCCGGAAGGTGCGAGATATTATGCAAAACAACAAGAGAGGAAGGACCTATTGATCACCACAACTTCCAGTCACTTCTTCTTGCGTAAAAACGTTGCACTTCCTCCTTCTTCCGAAAACATAAGTTTTATGTCATTTCCCCAGACTTAGAATTTTCTATGGGCTCGGAATGAGAGACTTCTCACAAACGAACCATGAATGCCTCATAAGCATTTCGACCAACCTAGACTCTTTTTAAGGCTCTTGTTTCCTTTCCTTTTCACTTATTTTCGATTTTTTTTTAAGGGGGAAACGCCTTTTATCGAAGTATAGTCTTAGGGGGACGAAAATTTACCATGATTTTGAGTTTTTCCAAAGCATAATCAAGCTCGCATCTTTGTTAAATTCACCACCACCGATCGCGTATAGTCTTCGTCTTTAGTGACTGAAAGATGTGTCGTTCCTCCCTCTCCGGCGTTTTTGCACATATCTGCACATAAGTTACAAAGAGAGTTGCATGAGGTTTGAATAATGGTTAAGTTTCGGGTGGGATACCAACTAAAGATGAGCTGGCCATTCATGTACGACAAAGAGTGGTAAAAGGTAAAAGAACGTCATGAATGTATGATTCGTTATCTTTGCCTAAACCTTTGATGAGAAAATTAAGTCAAGATTAAGTCCAAATAAAATAGAGCTAGCATATTCCATCCTAGAGAATCTCTACGGTCTAAATTCCTCGGGAGATTTCACTATAACAGAAACTCTAGCTACCGCCTAGTCTAGAACCAAATTACGAAAGAGCATGTTACTAGGAGATAGCGTAGTAGCACACTGGTCGGTTATCGTCATGGATTCCTTTCATCATTCCCTCAAAAAGTATTCATACGCTTTTCGAAAAACTTGAATTTTTTTAAGAAAAACGTCGAAAAATGTAAAATGCAAACACAAATGAAAGAAGTGGAGGTTTGTAAGGGATGGAATCCTCCCCAGACTTAAATCCATTGTCCTCAGTGTGAAATAAATCGGGTAAGGACGAATAATAGATGTATGTAATAATTGAGAAAGTTTAAGGAAAAAGAAAACTTACATGGATGCAGTTGGGGAAGGGATTTGGGAATGGAATGGTGGTGATTTTGGGATGGTAGATGATGATATGTTATGGGAATGGATGCGGGGATGTTTGGGAATGGTTTGGAATCGATCGAGGAACGAAACAAATCGTTCGGGATCGACATGAGGCTGGCCGCGGGTCAAAGGGCTGCAGCCACGGCCAATTGCAAGCTGGCTGTGGGTCCGTTGATTGTGACCGCAACCAAAGGATAGCTCGCTGCGGGTCTGGCTTGTGCAGCCGCGGCGAAGCTTCTTTTGCAGTCAAGTACTTTCTTGCGGTTCGTGCTGGACCGAGCAGTTCCGAACCGTGTCTCCATCTTTTTGTCTTTTCGGTATATTGATTTTTTTTGGGTTTTTTAGAAAACTGAAAACTAAGAGAAGAAAAAGTTAGTAGAAAAATAAAGAAAAATTAGAAAGAAAAACGTACCTAAAATGGGTTGCCTCCCATTGAGCGCTTTTGTTTAAAGTCGTTTAGCTCGACGTTGGTATCGAGGTGAGCTTAGTCGTAGAAAGACAGCGTCTTACGACAAGTCTTCTTTGATCTTCTTTTGGTTTCCCCGTCATGTGAATCATCGCTTGTTCGTGGATCGGGATCAGGAAGTTCGGGATCCATCGTGCTAGAACGCCTCTCTTCTCCTTTTTTGAGTGGTATGGCAGTGTAGAACACGTCTTCGTCGATGTTAGCGAATGAAACACGTTGATTTGGCCAATCCATGATGGCTCCAACGGTTGATAAGAACGGCCATCCTAGAATTATCGGTGTTGCATCTTTCTTCGTTGTTTGGACGATGTAAAAATCGACGGGGGCTATACAATCTCCGATTCTTATTGGCATGTCTCGGGCAATCCTTTTTGGTGTGGCACAAGCCTCGTCGGCCATGCTGATTTTTGTCCGGGTACGGTGTACGTGCTTAATACCGATGCACTTTGCGGTCGATTTTGACATGATGCTCAAGCAAGCTCCGGAATCACAAAGAACGTTATTAAATTTAACTCCACGGGTGCTACAAGTGATAAGGAACTGACCTTGTTCTTCGATTTTGTGGAGACTCCTAACGAGTTTTCCGTTCATGGCATTGTCGAAAAGATCTTCTATCTCCGTTATGGACTCCTTGCTTTCACAAAAGAAATGACCAATCATATGATCCATGTAATCTCTAACAAAAGTAGTACATCTAGGTAGATTATGAACCACGTTGTTGAATTCCTCTAACTTCTCTCGGCTCATCTTATTCGGGTACTCTCGGTACTTCTCGGGACGGTAGATTCAGATAGCATGGGAAGCGGCATAGGGTGTTGTTGAGCGTCTTGCTCTCATGAAATAGGCGTGAATGTCTTCCCTACTCTCATTTCTGTAGCGGAAGAAAGCGTATGTAGGTCCTTTTTCCTAAACTTCTTCGAAGGAGGTGTGCATCGGGATTGATTTCACAAATATATAAAACTCGATCAATCTCTCTCAGGTGATGCATTATGTCCTTGGATCTTCCGGTATTGGACTTGGTTGAGGTGATGGTTCAAAGGCTGAGTAAGGCATGCAGATCCTCCTTGGTGGACTCCTTTGAAGTGTTGTTGATGAAGAGGATGAATCTTCTTCATGAGCTTGAATCACCTTGCAAGGTGCATATAAATCTGGTTCCAGGTCACTTGAAGGCTCATCTGAGGTTTGAGTGTCAATGGAGAATGCAATGTGCTCAAAGGGGAGTGCTCGGGATTCAAACGGTTAAAGGAGAGACGGGCAGGAGTTGGCCGCGGGTCCAAGGGGCTGAGGCGCGGCGGAGGGAGGCGTGGCCGCCGGTCCGGTTGACAAAGGCACGGCGGAAGAAGGGATGGCCGCGGCTGGGAGGCTCGCGCCAGTGGTGAGAGGTGTCCGTGGGGACTTGTTCGGTTCGTCGTCTTCTTCATCTCCTTCAGTGTTTTCTTGTTCTTGGGAGTCATTTGGCTTCTCCTCTAGGCCAGGAACATGGTCATCAAGTGTTGAATCATGCTTCTCATGATCTTTAAATAGTTTCTCCAAACAAGGCTTGGTTGACTTTTGTGTGTCGGATAAGTGACTAACCGAAGCATCGGTTTCTCTAACCTTGTATTCGAGTATGCTGAGACGATACCCGATTTCTTGAAGTTCATCATTAGTCTTCTCTCTGTACCAAGAGGCAAACTCACTAGTCTCTTTAATTTCTTGCTTTGAATCGCGAATCTCGTATTTTTGCTTCGTTTGTACCTCCTCCATGGTTTTTGTCCTTTCTTGGATAGCAGCAGCGTCTTGTAGAGTTTGTTCCTCACGGGCGGTGATGTGAGCAGCAAGGTCATCAAACTTCTTGTTGAATTCGGTGTAGATTGTATCTAGCCTTTTGTTCATGGCCGCCTCGGTCACGATTTGGCAATCGAGGTATTGATTAAGCATGATATTGATTGCGTCTAGACGCACGCTGATGTAGGCATCGACCCAAAGGACATTCCAAGCATCATGCCGACAGTCCAAGAAGGGGCTATGACGCGTTCTAGGATCAAGCAGATGAGGAATAGATACAAAAAGGCCCTACACACCTATATTAACTCCTTAGAACCAACAGATCCTTTGCTGCCTGACCTAAATGTCATATTCGGACATAACAATCTCTTAGAGCCAGTTTTAGCCGAGAGAATTGATTTAGCCGAGGGAAATCAGGTCGCATCAGTTTTAGCCGAGAGAAGAGATTTAGCCGAAGAAAATCAGGTCGCATCAGTTTTAGCCGAGAGAAACCTTACTGAATCAGTTTTAGCCGAGAGAGATTTAGCCGAGACAGTTTTAGCCGGGAAGAATCCAAATAGCTTAGAAAGCCTCCAAAACAATGGTCTCGCCAAGGCAGGTAATTTTCATCGACCAAACATATATTCTAAGACTAATGGTCCAGTTGGATTGGTGGGAAATAGCACAGGAACCAAGACCCTTCACAACAAGCCTCTCGTAGCCGAGAGAAGCCAAATGGAGCAAGGAGAGGAAATCACGATGGAGGAAGAGCAAGAACTCAAAGATAAAGAGTCTACTGACTTGGAGAACACCAGAGGAGACTCCTACAACCTACTTCAAGACAAGGATGCACTTACACCAGAAGCACCTTCAAGAGCCATGCATGCGGCTCCTTGGACGTCTACTCATCAATGTAAGCTTTTCAATTATTCTATTGTGCTTGCAGGTGTTTCCAACATGATCAACGACTAAGGCCTCATCAACACATCATCCTTAGTTTATTTTTAAGAGTCGCTCACAAACTTTCCTATTATGGATTAAATGAAACGATGAGCTTTATTTAGTTTTAGCTTACGGTTTTCTTTTTTTGTTTTAGAACTTCGTGTTGTTTTTGTTTCAAAGTCCTGTTGTTTTGAGTCTTTGCTTTCTTTTGAGCCGAACCCTAGTAGGTTCAAGCCGACGAACCCCTTTATAAGGTTCCTTTGCGGCATTGTAGTTCACCAACTTTTTGCATATCAATAAAATAACGCAGTTCTTCAAGCGCCGTCTTGAGAAGCCAATCTTGTTCTTCGTCTTGTTTGTGAGATTCAAACAAGTTTAGATCCTTCACCGTATCAGAAACTCATCTAACATCTATGTCGTGAACTCACTCCATCAACACATCACCTCATAATCCCACACGAGAGGGCGACCGCCTACGTGTCAGATTGGTTCCACCTTCAATCATCTAAAGAGCCAAGGAGAGGGCGACCGCCTGCCTTGCTCACCGCCACTATCCTCTTGACGTGAGAGCCACCACCGGTTCTTACATCATCTTTGGTATCAGAGCCAAAGGTTCTGCCTTTGGTTGTCTTCCCCTTATCTTTCATTCGTTTTGCTTTCATAATCGTTTAGGTTATTAGCTTCAGATAGTTCAAAGAAAAAAAAATATATATATATATCTAGGGTTTGTTAGTTCGTAGTAGTTCTGTTTTTGATTAAGAAAGCCAACAAAAAACAAAAATAGTTAGCATCGTCTTAGTTGTTTAAACAAGTCACAAATAAAAAAAAAAAAAAAAGAAAGTTTAGCTTATTGCTCGTCTAGAATTTTTGGAACTTGTCCTTAAATTTTTAGTAAGCGTTGCGAGTGCTAGAAATTTTTGCTAAGTTGCTAGTAATTCTTTTAGCCTTTTAGCAATCATCTGAAGTCGTTTGAGAATTTTTTCATTTCATCACACTTGTTGCTTTGACGATTTGTTGTTTTTGTAAGTTTACAAGAACCGACTGATTGTAAAGCATGGGAGAAGAGGCAAATCACAACGTGCAGATGCAAGACATCATAGCCACACTCACTGCCATGCGAGAGGACATGAGAGACACAAGAGAGCGTCTAGGAAGGCTTGAGCAGCCTAGAGCAGCTGGAGGAAATTTGCCACAAGCAAGGAGGAATGCACCGGCTAACAATCACAATGATGAGTCCGAGGAGTATGATTCGGACTATGAGCCAGAGATGGAGGAGAATCCCCCTCCTGACCCTCTAAGACGAAGGAACCCGAGAAGACAAGACCCCTTACAAGGCAACATGCCTAGAGGTGAGCGTAGAGAAGGTAACAATGATATGAAACTAACACCACCTACTTTCGCAGGAAAATCAAACCTGAAGGTCTATCTTGATTGGGAGAAACGTTTGGAGTATATCTTTAAATGTTATGGCTATGGAGAGCTCAAGAAGGTAGCCTTGGCCGCAGCTCAACTCACCGAAATGCACTAGCTTGGTGGGACAAGACCGTAGCTGAGAGGAGACGCCAAGTCTTTGGACCTATTCAAACTTGGCATGACATGAAATACCTTATAAGGTTAAGGTATGTGCCTGAACACTATCATAGAGACTTGCAAAAGCGTTTTCGTAAGTTGGCACAGGGAACAAGGAGCGTAGAGGAGTATTTTGAGGAGTTTGAAAAGCTGATGCACTCCTTGGAACTAGAAGAATCCGAAGAAGCCTTAATGGCACAATTCATAGATGGCTTGCAAGAACGCATAGCCAGAAAAGTGGAGAGGACCAAATACAGTGGGATCCATGAGCTATTACACTTGGCTGTGCAAGTGGAGCAACAAATCAAGAGAAAGACGTCCTTATCCAACAGAAACCGAAGCAATCTGAAAGGACCGCATTTTTTTGTTTTTTGCACAGAAATAATTAAACAATAATTAAATAATAATTAATTAAACATTACAACACAAGTTCTACAGGCTAGCGGTTTTAACAGTACAAGCAACAACAACATAAACAAAACCCCGGGTCCTAATCATCCCCTCTTCACTGCCTCGATTCCACGATCACGCCTTATCTTTACCTGCATCGACAAAAGTGATGCATCAACATTTGGCTAACCAAATGCTGAGTGAGATTGATCACCCCAACAACAGGCTACCAATAAGCACAATCAACAATTATCAATACGAAGAATTAATTAACACAATTAAAACCTTCAGCACAAATCGCAACTGGTATCGATCGATACTCCCATAGTGTCGATCGATACCCAAACAACACACGACTCCCGGCAAGGGACTGGTATCGATCGATACTAAAACCAACACCTGGTATCGATCGATACAAACACAATTCAAGTCCATCGACAAGGGACGGGTATCGATCGATACTCACATGGTATCGGTCGATACTCACGAGACCTAAACACAGAAAACGCCATACAAGCCACCAAAAATTCATCAATCAAGCTTAACAAGGCACCACACAAGCTTAATTGCTAACCTTTGGTCACAACTCACCTTAGATACGATGGGTCGAGCTCTAAAACAACTTCCCAGAGCTCAAGATCGACCTCCCTTTCTTCTCACAAGCTCCCGCCAAAACCAAGCTCTTCCAACCTCTTCTTCAAGCTTCTCCCAAGCTCAAACTCTCTTGATCTCGCAAGATCTAAGCTTTACCAAGCTTTTTCTTTCTCTACCTCTCTCTCTCTTTCTCTTTCTCTCTCTCTTCCTCTCTTTCTCGACCAACTCTTGTCTTATCCTCAAAAGATAGGTTTTTATACTCGAAAGAAGATAAGAGAAGAAGACAACAAGGAGAAAACCCGGCTGGTGTCGATCGATACAGGCCAGTATCGATCGATACCACCCCCGGAACAAAACCCGAATTAATTATTTTTCCCCAATAATCAATTCTTCCGGAACGCGGGCGTTACAATTCTCCCCCACTAACTTAGATTCGTCCTCGAATCTTCGTTACCGTTCATCTCCCATGAACCGTTCATCTTCAATGAACCTTAATCGTCGCAACGATTACATAACCTTGGCCAACCCGGCCACTCAACACTCACACGAGGTCCAAAACCAACCTCCGAGGTTTCCCACTCAGTCCCTATGCTTATGACACCGCGGCATCATATGTACTTATTGCTCAAACACAAGCCAACCTCATCACTCAAGACACCGCAACATCTCCGAGTTCCGAGCATCAGCCATATCCCGCAGGATATCCACCATACCTCGCAAGGTATCAACCATACCACATCACCCAAGACACCGCAGCATCTCCGAGTTCTGGGTATCTGCCGTACCACTCCACTCGGTAATATAACCTGAAAGAGTCTAGATACCCCATACCACTCAATTCTAGGGGATATATCCTACGTCCAGGATATACTCCTTACGAATCCACGGTATCACGTATCACTCTAGGCTATAAACCTCCCGAGTCTGGGTACATCGCCAGTCACACTCTCAAGACACACAGTCCTGCGAGCTATCGGCACCAGAGGAACCAGTCCTCTCAACGAGCAATAAGTCACACATCTATAAGCATCTCGACTGAATTACCTCCCGTGATCCGTGTAAATCCTCGCAAGGCAACACCGGCATCACCCATATTCCGTACCCGGAATATCTGGCGTGCATAACAATTAACCCGGTCATCGCACCGCCCTTGCGCACCCTCCAGTGTCGGCTCACTTTAGAAAAACTTGTCAAGACAACTATGACTAGGCTACCTCTAACACCCAACAACTCTCTGCAGTAGGTCATCAATACAAACGTAATAAAACAAACAAGTACCATACGCCTGCAATCCGACCCACCACATTGAACCGCTAGGTGAATAACCCGGTCTCGTCACTCGACTCATTTTCCCGAATAAGCTTAACTGAAATACGCAACGCTCACAACAACAATAAGAACATCCATCTTATCACTCTCTTGCATTAACGCTTTTTACCCCAAACGTAATGCGAAGCCGTGACTCCCAAAGTCACCAATAATAAGAAATACCCATCTTATTATACATCATAATGTAACATCGTTCTACACAACGGAAATACAGAATGAAACACACACATCATACAGCTATAACCGAAACTGGAACCTCTCGATGGAACTCAAGCCGCAGCTTGCTTCTGGAACCACTTCTGGAACCTCGCTTCCATCCTAGCCTCTGGCTCCCAAGTTTCCTCCTGCACCCCGCCGTAGTCCCACAGAACTAGCATCATCGGAATCTTCTTCCGACGAAGCTCCTTGACCCTCCGCTCGAGAACTCTCAAAGGTCTCGCCTCACCGGTCATATTGGGCTGGAGATCTAACGGAATCTCAGCCAATACCTTGTCACCCCTATGCAAACACTTCTTCAGCATCGACACATGGAAGACCTTATGAAATGCTTGCATAACCGCGGGTAACTCCAATTGATACGCTACCGGTCCAACACGCTCTACAATCCAGAACGGCCCCATGTACCTCGGACTCAACTTAGTCGCAGCAATGGACCTGTTCGGACCTCTTAGTAAAGCCATCTTGAGATACACACTATCTCCCACCTCGAACACAAGCTCTTTCCGCCTCTTATCAGCATAACTCTTTTGCCGATCTTGGGCCTCTTTCATGTTCAGCTTCAAAACCCGAATCTTCTCCGTGGTTTCCTGAACAAAACTCGCACCCAAAGTGCTCCTCTCCCCCACTTGTGTCCAACACAAGGGGGTACGACATGGCCTTCCATACAGAGCCTCATATGGAGCCATTCCAGTACTCGCCTGGTAACTATTGTTATACGCAAACTCTACCAAGCTCAAGTGATCCACCCAGTGACCACCCCAATCCAGCACGCATATCCTCAACAAATCCTCCAGAGTCTGGATGGTCCTCTCGGACTGCCCATCTGTCTGAGGATGATACGCCGTGCTTAAGTGCACTTTCGTGCCCATCTCTGCCTGAAACGCATTCCAGAACTCCGATGTGAACTTAGGATCCCGGTCCGAAACAATGCTCACCGGTACTCCATACAGTCTCACAATCTCCTGCACGTACTTCCTAGCCAAAACCGCAGCCCCATCGGTCTTCTTAATGGCCAGAAAACGCGCACACTTAGTCAATCGATCAACGATGACCCAAACAGCATCCTTAGTCCGAGAAACTGGCAAACCCACCACGAAATCCATCGTGATCATATCCCACTTCCACTCTGGAATGGGTAAACTCCGCAACAAACCACTCGGGACCTGGTGCTCCGCCTTCACTAACTGGCACACGTTGCACGACGCAACCCAGTTAGCCACATCCTTCTTCATCCCGACCCAATGATAATAGCGCTTGAGATCGCGATACATCTTAGTCGCTCCTGGATGAATCGAGAACATACTCGAATGAGCCTCACTCAGGATCTCTCGCCGCAAATCCTCATCCAAAGGTACGCATACCCTCCCACTAACAAGGATAGTGCCGTTCGCAGATACCTGATACTCAGAACCCTCCGCTCTCGAAGCCTTAACCAAAACCTCATCTTTTTCCTGAGCCAACCGAACTCTGCTCAAAAGATCCGCCTGGTTAGCCGCCTCTAAGCCCAAAGGTTCCTGAGATACAACACATAAGCGCAATGTGCTAATCTCGCTCACCAAAGACTCAACCTCGCGCTCCCGAGCCAAAGCCACCCGCTTCCGACTCAACGCATCCGCAACCAGATTAGCCTTACCAGGATGGTAAGCTATCTCCAGATCATAATCGGCCACTAGCTCCATCCAGCGCCTCTGCCTCAAATTCAACTCAGGCTGAGTGAAAATGTACTTCAAGCTCTTATGATCTGTGAACACCTGCACCTTTCCGCCATAAAGATAAGATCTCCAAATCTTTAAAGCGAAAACTACTGCAGCCATCTCCAGGTCATGGGTAGGGTAGTTGCCCTCATGCTTCCGCAGCTGCCGCGAAGCATAGGCAATAACCTTCCCCCGCTGCATCAACACACAACCAAGACCCACTCCCGACGCATCGGTGTACACCACGTAAGGCTCGCCCGACTCAGGCAACGCCAATACTGGAGTACTAGTCAACATGGCCTTCAGTTCCGCGAAACTCTCATCACACTCTGAGGACCACACGAAAGGAACATCCTTCCCTGTCAGCTTCGTCATAGACTTAGCCAAACTCGCGAAACCCTTGACGAACCGCCGATAATACCCTGCCAACCCAAGAAAACTCCGAATCTCAGTAGCATTCCTCGGCCTCGGCCAAGTACTAATGGCCTGGATCTTCTCCGGATCTACCGACACTCCCTCCGCAGAGACAATGTGACCCAGAAAACCGATCTCCCGCTGCCAGAAGCTACACTTGCTCAACTTAGCAAATAACTTCTGTTCCCGCAGCTTCGAAAGAACCACACGCAGATGCACCTCATGCTCCTCCCGGCTCCTCGAATACACCAAGATATCATCGATAAAGATGATCACGAACTCATCTAGATACTCCTGGAAAACGCTGTTCATCAATCTCATAAATGCAGCCGGTGCATTTGTCAACCCAAATGGCATCACCACAAACTCGTAGTGGCCATAACGAGATCTGAAAGCCGTCTTCCGGATATCTACCTCATCGATGGGAATCTGATGATATCCCGACGCCAAGTCAATCTTGGAGAACCAAGTAGCCCCTCTCAACTGATCCAACAACTCATCAATCCGAGGAAGAGGATACCTGTTCTTCACTGTGACTCGGTTAAGTCCCCGGTAATCAATACACAACCGAAAACTCCCGTCCTTCTTCTTCACGAACAACACTGGCGCTCCCCACGGTGAAGAACTCGGGCGAATAAACCCCTTGTTCAACAACTCCGCCAGCTGCTTCTTCAGCTCTGCCATCTCTGCGGGAGCCATCCTATAAGGAGCCCTGGATATCGGTGCCGTCCCTGGTTCCAACTCGATCGTGAAAGGATCCGACCTAGATGGTGGCAACCCCTGCAACGACTGGAACACATCCTGGAACTCACGAACCACCCGAATATCCTGAACCCTAGCCTCTCCGACGGCCTCCGGCAAAGAAATAGTAGCCAAATACGCCTCGCAACCCCTCTCGATCAGACGCTCCGCGTGCACAACCGAGATCACGAGACTCCCGGAAGTCGGTCTCACACCCTGATACACCAACTTCCCTTTCCCCTGGTCGAACTCGACTCGCCCTCGGTGACAGTCCAGATGCGCTCTGAACTTCCCGAGCCAATCCATGCCCAAGATGACATCGTACAGCTCCACGGAGCAGATAATCAAATCGGCAGCCATGGACTCTCCTGCTACCTGAACATCCACGTCTCGCACCCGACCGTGAATCCTCAGGAGCTTCCCTCCGGCAACCTCCACGAAACCCAAACTCACACCGGGCTCGCTCCGTAGATTAGCCTTCTCGGCCAACTCCGGGGAAACGAAGCAATGCGATGCTCCCGTGTCAAACAACACATGACACTCTACACCTCCAACACACAAGGTCCCTGCACATATACATGTGCCAAGAACCTTAACACCCCGACAAGCACGACATTCCCCAACACAGAATTAAACTTAGATGAGTCTAAGAAAATACCTGTGATCGGCCTGGAACTCGGCTCTCCGGACTCGGCGATGGAGTACACTCGAGGCGCTGATGCCACCTGCCTGACGGGCTGCACCACCGTGGTCTCACTCTGCCGCAACTGGGGACACTGAGGCCTGATGTGACCCGCCTCCTTGCAGTGATAGCACACTCGAGAATCCACTCGCACTCCGCCCTTCTGAGGACAGTTCGCCACTCGGTGATCCATGCTCCCACAACCAAAGCAACCCGGACCACCCCGACTACCTCTCGAAGCGCTCTCCCGCTTCCGCTTCTGTCCTTGCATCGGCTTACTGCTTCTGCTCGGACCGGACTGCTGCTGCACAGATCTCGCCTGAAAGCTCGGTGTAACCGCTACCACCTCGTCCTTCAGACCCTCCTCAAGCAAAGCCGCAGTCTCAACCAACTCATCAACCGTGCAAAAAGCCCTCACCATGCAACGGTTCCTCAAGTCAACCCGAAGACCCATCAGGAATCTCTGCACACGGGCCGACTCACTCTCAACCGCTCGTCTAACATAAGACCCGAGACGGTTAAACTCCACCTCATACTCGCGTACTGACCGATCCCCCTGAGTCAAACTCGCAAGCCTCGACTCTATCCGGTGGAATGCCTCCTGAGGGAAGTACTTGGAGTTAAACTCCTCCACAAAATCCGCCCAAGCCATCGCGGCCTGAACTCTCCGTGCTGCCACACCCCTCCACCAGAGATGCGCATCACCCTCCATATAATGGACCGCAATGTCCACCTAGTATCCCGCGGGACACCTACTCGAGAGGAAATTCCTCTCTACCCTCCTCAGCCATGCATCCGCGTCCTCAGGATTAGCACCTCCAGAGAAGAATCCCGTGCCAATCCTCTGCATTTGCTCCATCATCCTAAGGTAGGATGGGATTTCCTCAGCAACCGCAGCTGCCACCTGAGGCTGAGCCTCCACAACCACCAGAACCACATGAGCCTGAGCCGGTACCCTCTCTGGTAACCGCTCCAACAACCTCGCCAACAGATCCGCTATGCGATCATCTCGGGCCCGAGCATCACCCGCTGCTACACCCGTAGCACCCGCTGGAACACCAGCCTCACTGGCACTCACGCCAGCCACACCCTCAGACCCAACCTGACTCGCACGCGACTCCTCGACCTGCTCCTCCGGCACACGGCCACGACCTCTACCACGGCCACGACCTCTACCTCGCCCTCTAGCCATCTGCACACGTGCAGAAGGACAAGCTAAGAAAACTAAACCAATCATCACAATAAAGATACTCACCGTGGAATCTCACAAGGCTCGAAGAGGATGATTCTAAGACCCCACACAACACCTAATTTATTTTAGAACCACCTAGGCTCCTAGAACCGTATGGGCTCTGATACCAAAATTGAAAGGACCGCATTTTTTTTTTTTTTGCACAGAAATAATTAAACAATAATTAATTAAACATTACAACACAAGTTCTACGGGCTAGCGGTTTTAACAGTACAAGCAACAACAACATAAACAAAACCCCGGGTCCTAATCATCCCCTCTTCACTGCCTCGATTCCACGATCACGCCTTATCTTTACCTGCATCGACAAAAGTGATGCATCAACATTTGGCTAACCAAATGCTGAGTGAGATTGATCACCCCAACAACAGGCTACCAATAAGCACAATCAACAATTATCAATACGAAGAATTAATTAACACAATTAAAACCTTCAGCACAAATCGATCGATACCCAAACAACACACGACTCCCGGCAAGGGACTGGTATCGATCGATACTAAAACCAACACCTGGTATCGATCGATACAAACACAATTCAAGTCCACCGACAAGGGACGGGTATCGATCGATACTCACATGGTATCGGTCGATACTCATGAGACCTAAACACAGAAAACGCCATACAAGCCACCAAAAAATCATCAATCAAGCTTAACAAGGCACCACACAAGCTTAATTGCTAACCTTTGGTCACAACTCACCTTAGATACGATGGGTCGAGCTCTAAAACGACTTCCCAGAGCTCAAGATCGACCTCCCTTTCTTCTCACAAGCTTCCGCCAAAACCAAGCTCTTCCAACCTCTTCTTCAAGCTTCTCCCAAGCTCAAACTCTCTTGATCTCGCAAGATCTAAGCTTTACCAAGCTTTTTTTTTCTCTCCCTCTCTCTCTTTCTCTTTCTCTCTCTCTTCCTCTCTTTCTCGACCAACTCTGGTCTTATCCTCAAAAGATAGGTTTTTATACTCGAAAGAAGATAAGAGAAGAAGACAACAAGGAGAAAACCCGGCTGGTGTCGATCGATACAGGCCAGTATCGATCGATACCACCCCCAGAACAAAACCTGAATTAATTATTTTCCCCAATAATCAATTCTTCCAGAACGCGGGCGTTACACAATCAGCCTTGGCAATCAAGTGGCAGCAAGCCCGTAGACAAAGGCAAAGCTATTGAAATCGATTCAAGATTCAAAAACAAGACCAATGAGTTCCAAAAGACAACAAGACCATAACAAGGTAAGTTCTCTAATACTGGTCAAGCTAGAGCTCGTGACATTACTTGTTTTAAGTGTCAGTGCCGAGGGCATTATGCAAGAGATTGCCCAAACTAGAGAGCGATGATCATCACCTATAATGGAGGCTACGAGTCACAAGATGAAGGGGAAGAGGATCTTGATGAGGAGCATGAAGACGTAGAGTTCCCTGATACTGGTGACTATCTATTAGTAACAAGAAGGGTCCTAAGTGTGCAAATACAACCAGAAGAGAAAGTCCAACGCGAAAACTTGTTTCACACGCGATGCACCATCATGAATAAGGTATGTAAACTTGTTATAGATGGGGGATCTTGTACTAACGTGGCTAGTAAGTTTATGGTGGACAGATTAGGTCTTGAAAAGACTAAGCATCCGAGACCATACAAGTTACAATGGCTCAATGATGCAACGGAGCTCAAAGTGACCGAGCAAGTGACTGTCCCATTTAGTGTGGGGAGATATCAAGACCAAGTGCTATGTGATGTGGTGCCAATGCAAGCTGGCCATCTACTACTTGGCAGGCCATGGCAATTTGACAAAGCCACCATGCACAATGGGAGGACCAACTACTATAGTTTCACCCATTCGGACCGAAAGTTCAATCTAGCACCTCTAAGCCCAACGGAGGTTCAAGAACTTCAAAGCATGATGAACAAAGAGAATAAGTCCTCTAAATCTTCTTTATACATTACTATTGGTGGGTTAAACCGAGTCATGAGTGCCAATGGCACTATATTACTAATGATCTATAAAGAGTGTTTAAGCGCAGGTTCTATGGAGGTGGAGCTTCCCCCTGAAATCAATGCCGTGCTAGACAAGTTCAGAGACATCTTCCATGAGGAGATCCCTCCTGGCTTGCCTCCACTAAGAGGCATAGAACATCAGATTGATCTAGTGCCGGGCTCCCCTTTGCCAAACAAAGCAGCTTATAGAATGAACCCGCAAGAGACTAAAGAATTAGAGAAACAGGTGCAAGAGCTTATGGACAAAGGATATATCCGAGAGTCCCTTAGTCCTTGTGTTGTGCCAGTCCTATTAATGCCAAAGAAAGATGGGAGTTGGAGGATGTGTGTAGATTGTCGAGCAATCAACAACATAACTATCAAATACCGACATCCCATTCCACGTCTAGACGACATGCTTGATGAGCTAAGTGGAGCTACTGTCTTCTCTAAGATAGACCTAAAGACTGGATACCACCAAGTGCGCATGAGAGAAGGAGACGAATGGAAAACAGCTTTCAAAACAAAGCAAGGCCTCTACGAGTGGCTAGTGATGCCCTTTGGCCTCACCAATGCGCCTAACACCTTCATGAGACTTATGAACCAGGTTTTGTGGTCCTATATTAGTAAATTTGTAGTTGTCTACTTTAACGACATACTGATTTACAGTAAGGATCATTATGAACACTTATCTCATCTTGAACTTGTTTTGAAGACGCTTCGAAGGGAAGGCTTATTTGCTAACCTAAAGAAGTGTGTGTTTTGTACTGATAAGCTTGTATTCTTAGGCTTTGTAGTTAGCAGGGAAGGACTACAAGTTGATGAGGAAAAGATCAAAGCTATACGAGAGTGGCCTACGCCAACAAGCATTGGACATGTTAGGAGCTTTCATGGGTTAGCAAGCTTCTATAGGCGATTTGTTAGGGATTTCAGCACCATAGCAGCACCCCTTACAGATGTGATCAAGAAGAACACTCAATTTGCATGGGGAACAGCTCAAGAAACAGCTTTCAACAATCTCAAAGAACGACTGACCCAAGCACCGGTCCTTGCACTTCCGGACTTTGATGAGATGTTTGAAGTAGAGTGTGATGCTTCAGGATTGGGGATTGGAGTTGTGCTTCACCAAAGGAAGAAGCCAGTAGCTTTCTTCAGTGAGAAGTTGAGTGGAGCTACGCTTAACTACCCTACCTATGACAAAGAACTCTACGCCTTGGTTAGAGCGCTAGAGACATGGCAACATTACTTGCTGTCCAAGGAGTTCGTCATACATACTGATCACGAGACTTTGAAGCACTTGCGTGGCCAGACTTCACTAAAAAGGAGGCATGCTAAGTGGCTAGAATTCGTAGAGACCTTCCCCTATGTCATCAAATACAAGAAGGGCAAGGAAAATGTGGTGGCCGACGCATTGTCTAGAAGATTCGCACTCATTGCCACCATGGAAGCAAATATCCTTGGATTTGAACACATCAAGGAGCAATATGAAGGCGACCCTGAGCTTTGAGAGAGCTACACCAAATGCATCAAAGGACCCCACGGTCCGTTCTATTTACAAGATGGTTTTCTATTTCGAGATAAACGTTTGTGCATTCCACATGGGTCTATGAGGGAACTAGTGCTTAGTGAAGCACATGGAGGAGGTCTCATGGGGCATTTCGGCGTAGACAAGACTCTGGCTGTAGTGACGGACCATTTCTATTGGCCACACTTGAAGAAAGATGTGGAGCGGTTCTGTGCAAGATGCATTCAATGCCACAAAGCCAAGTCCAGGTTACATCCTCACGGTCTTTAAATGCCATTACCTATTCCTAACGTCCCTTGGGTAGATATTTCGATGGACTTTGTCTTAGGTTTGCCAAAGATCATGCACAAAGACTCCATCTTCGTAGTAGTTGACCGGTTCTCCAAGATGGCACAGTTCATCCCGTGTGAAAAGACAAATGATGCAACTCAGATTGCTAACTTGTTCTTTAAGGAAGTGGTGCGCTTGCATGGAGTCCCAAGGACCATCATCTCTGACCTTGACACGAAGTTCTTGAGTCACTTTTGGAGAACCTTGTGGAGAAAGCTAGGAACAAAGCTTTTGTTCTCTACAACTTGCCACCCTCAAACAGATGGTCAAACTGAGGTGGTAAACATAACTCTTGGCACTCTGCTTAGAGCAGCTCTTGGTAAAAATATGAAGACTTGGTTAGATTGCATTCCATTTGTTGAATTTGCTTATAACCGCGCAAGGCATTCAGCTACAAAGCTATCTCCTTTCGAGATTGTTTATGGCACTAACCCTTTGTCTCCAGCTGATTTAAGGCCTATAGCACAAGTAGAACAGGTTAATCTAGATGTCTTAAGGCGAGGAGAACTCTTCAAAAAGCTATATGAGACGACAAAGACAAATCTTGAAAAGAAGACGGATAGCTACAAGAAGGTAGCGGACAAGGGCAAAAAGGAAGTAATCTTTGAGCCTGGAGATTGGGTGTGGCTTCATATGAGACAAGAAATATTTCCAAACAAACGAGCCTCCAAGCTCTCACCTAGAGGCGACGGCCCATTCAAAATTTTAAGCAAAATCAATGACAATGCTTATCGTCTTGACTTGCCAGGTGAGTATAACATCTCTCACACTTTCAATGTTGCTGACTTATCTTATTTTGACGCGGGGGATCAAGTTTTGAGGTCAAAACCTTCTGAAGAAGGCGGGAATGATGTGGACATCGACCCAAAGGACATTCCAAGCATCATGCCGACAGTCCAAGAAGGGGTTATGACGCGTCCTAGGATCAAGCAGATGAGGAATAGAGACAAAAAGGCCCTACACACCTATATTAACTCCTTAGAACCAACAGATCTTTTGCTGCCTGACCTAAATGTCATATTCGGACATAACAACCTCTTAGAGCCAGTTTTAGCCGAGAGAAGTGATTTAGCCGAGGGAAATCAGGTCGCATCAGTTTTAGCCGAGAGAAGAGATTTAGCCGAAGGAAATCAAGTCGCATCAATTTTAGCCGAGAGAAACCTTACTGAATCAGTTTTAGCCGAGAGAGATTTAGCCGAGACAGTTTTAGCCAGGAAGAATCCAAATAGCTTAGAAAGCCTCCAAAACAATGGTCTCGCCAAGGCAGGGAATTTTCATCGACCAAACATATATTCTAAGACTAATGGTCCAGTTGGATTGGTGGGAAATAGCTCAGGAACCAAGACCCTTCACAACAAGCCTCTCGTAGCCGAGAGAAGCCAAATGGAGCAAGAAGAGGAAATCACGACGGTGGAAGAGCAAGGACTCGAAGATAAAGAGTCTTCTGACTTGGAGAACACCAGAGGAGATTCCTACAATCTACTTCAAGACAAGGATGCACTTACACCAGAAGCACCTTCAAGAGCCATGCATGCGGCTCCTTGGACGTCTACTCATCAATGTAAGCTTTTCAATTATTCTATTGTGCTTGCAGGTGTTTCCAACATGATCAACGACTAAGGCCTCATTAACACATCATCCTTAGTTTATTTTTAAGAGTCGCTCACAAACTTTCCTATTATGGATTAAATGAAACGATGAGCTTTATTTAGTTTTAGCTTACGGTTTTCTTGTTTTGTTTTAGAACTGCGTGTTGTTTTTCTTTCAAAGTCCTGTTGTTTTGAGTCTTTGCTTTCTTTTGAGTCCAACCCTAGTAGTTTCAAGCCGACGAACCCCTTTATAAGGTTCCTTTGCGGCATTGTAGTTCACCACCTTTTTGCATATCAATAAAATAACGCAGTTCTTCAAGCGCCGTCTTGAGAAGCCAATCTTGTTCTTCGTCTTGTTTGTGAGATTTAAACAAGCTTAGATCCTTCACCGTATCAGAGACTCATCTAACCTCTGTGTCGTGAACTCACTCCATCAACACATCACCTCATAATCCCACACGAGAGGGCGACCGCCTACGTGTCAGATTGCTTCCACCTTCAATCATCTAAAGAGACAAGGAGAGGGCGACTGCCTGCCTTGCTCACCGCCACTATCCTCTTGACGTGAGAGCCACCACTGGTTCTTACATCACACGCTAATCTCTGAGGTGAACACGTGCTGGTCCAAGAATTGATGGTGTTGATTGTATGAACGTTGTCTAGAGTTGACAACGGGAGACGTAAAAGGCTCGTCTCGGTAGTAAGGAGGCTCGTGGCTTCCTTGATAGTAGTTGGTCGGTGCCGGTTTCCGATCCATGTAGAACGAGTCACACACAGCATGTGAGTTCTGATGGTGGTGAGCGCAAGATGGGTCATAGTAACCCCGCCCGTAGTAGCAATCTCGCTCCATAGGCGAGTTCATGTTTCAAAACCTGAAACGAAGAAAAACAAAACCAAAAATCAAATAGCAAAAGTTTGTTCTAGAGTCGTTTTACTAACCTCTAAGGTATGATAGAAGCTGTAGCGATTTCTCCCCGGCAACGGCGCCAAAAACGTGATGCGTTATCGGATTCGTCTCCGAAACTTCAGGTTTTAAATTTGTAAACTTTATAGCCTGCAAGTGCACAAATGTGCATTGTAGTACTTGAGGTATCGATCCACAGGGAGAGGGTGTTGTTCTATGAGACCTTAGACACTGTATAGTAAATAAACCTAGAACGAATATATCTTTCTAGGGGTTTTGTAAGTAGAATTGTAAAAAACGAAAAACGAAAAATTTCTACTAATCTAATCTAAGAAAATCAACCACTACCTAAGCTAAGAGAATTTTAACTATTAAACTAATGCTATGAGAAACTAAACATATCCTAAGAAATTCTAAGACTAACCTAATACCTAAGAGAATTGACTACTAACCTAGACCTAATGAAATCGATGACTAAACTACTTCTACGGACTCTATTGCTAAATTACACTACTAAAGACGGTTGTAACTTATTCTAAAACGATTCTGGGTCGAGAGGAATATCTCGGGGTATGCTCGATTCAATCAAACGGCCCCTAGCTCATTAGTAACCGGTGTTTCTAGATTATAACTCCACAAACAGGACATAATAATGACGTAGTCTACTTCCGTATAACCTACGCCCTACAATCTATTCACTTGACCAGTAGCTTCCGTCTCTGGCCGCGCGTAAGATTGTGATATGCTAGTGGGTCCATAGGTTCACGGCACTTCGTAAGTATACTTCCGAAATCTTACGACGTGCACGCCTTGTGGATGAACTTTGCTGGTAATTAGATGCAACACTTCTGTGGTTCTAAACTCCCCCTATCAGCCTCTAGTTTGTTACACTAGATTCATGCATTAACAACTTTCCACAAGAAGAGCTCTAAAAATCGGCTAGGGTTTACCGAGTGAAATCCTTATCGAACATAGAATTCCCCTCGATAATCCTTTAAACCCAACAATCTAAACTACTCGCACATACTGGAAAAAAGACATAATTAAATTAAGCATAAGATTGGTGAAGAAGCCTCACGAACAAGAACTAACCTCGGTGAGAAACCTCCTCACCAATCCCGAAGATCTCGATGCAGGAGTACAAGAATGAAAGCAAAATAATGTGTAGAATGTGTCTAGGGTTGGATTCTATGAAATTTATGTCTAAAAAAAGTATATATAGGTCTTCAACAAGCTTATGTCATTTTAGGGTTTGACGGGAAAAGACGGTTATGGCCTCGGGTGAAGAAACGAATCGTCTTAAGCAAAAATACGCTTGGCCGCGGCTCCGTCTTCTCTGGCCGTGGCGAACTGGCTTCTGGCCGCGGGTGGAGTGGCTCCAGGGGCTCCTTGACCCGCGGTGGGCTGCTTCTTCGGGCAGCTTGACCCGCGGTGGGCTGCTTCTTCGGGCAGCTTGATCGGTCTTTAGTGCTTCTGGTATATTATAGGATCCAACCATTGGATTGTTCCTAATCTAATTGCATTTGAAAGTTGGTTATCTCTACTTTGTTGTATCCAAATTTGGTGATGATCAGACGGTGAAAAGTTCTTCTTTGATTGCAAGACTTCTTGACGGTCCAAGTTTATCCAAAAACGTACTTTTGTTTCGAAATGCTCTCTTTAATCTCGAGATACCTGAAAAGAATCTTAAAACCGCAAACATATGAAACGCGTAATAAAAACATAGAAAACCAAGCAGAACACTTATTAAAGTATTCTAAAATATATAGCTAAACGGGTAAAAATACGGTGTTATCAATATGCTGTCACAACATCCATAAGATACATTTCTAGATTTTTAGATGGTCCAAGGCTCATCAAAATCTGAATGTTATTGCATCCATAACCAGGGAATACGTTTCTTCTTAATCAATTCCTGGTCTTTGAGAAAATCCGTGTGCAACAAGATGGACTTTGTATCTTGTTACCTCATTTTTCTCATTTCTTTTTCGCACAAAAATCCATTTCTACCCAACTGATTTTACATCTTTGGGTGTAGTGACAATAGGTCCAAAAATATTTCATTTATTGAGGTTGATCAATTCAGTTTCTATGGCCATTTTCCATTTCTCCCAATCAGATCTTTTCTGGCATTCTAATATGGACCTTGGATCTGGATTATCACTTTCATAATCAATTTCTTTGGATACAGAGAATGAGAAAGTTCCATCATTATCTTCTATTTCATATCTATCCCATTATTTTCCGTCTTGGACATAGTTAATGGAAATCTCATATTTTTCTTTATCATTTTCGTCTTCAGGACTTTTCTCTGTATGTGGTTCTTCTTGACCATTTTCATTTTGTTCTCCCAGTTTCTTTTTCTTCTGGGGATTTTTATCTTTTGAGCTTATCGGCCTTCCCCTTTTCAACTGAACTTTGGGTTCATTTGCTATTTTCCCATCAATTTGTTCTTCCGGAACAATAATTCTTGACGGAGCATTCGCAGCGGGTATATATGACTTTGTCACCCTTTTAATATCTGTGAACGCATCTGGTAACTGATTTGCCATATTTTGTAAATGTATTATTTTTCGAACTTCAAGTTCATGTTGTTTTGTAGGGGGATCAAGGTACAACAAAGATGGTGTGCACCATGTAACATCTTTCAAAATTTCTTTAATTCCTCCTCCTAACGCTGAAAATTCACCTTCATTAAAATGGCAATCGGCAAAACGTGTCGTAAACATATCACCAGTTTACGGTTCAGGATACCAAATTATACTTGGTGATGTATAACCGATGTATATTCCCAATCTTCTCTACGCCCCCATTTTTGTTTTTTGCGGTGGGGCTATAGGAACATAAACCGCACACCCAAAAACACGAAGATGGGATACATTTGGCTCCTGGCCAGACGCTAACTGTAATGGGGAATATTTATGATATGAACTCGGTCGTATCTGAATCAATTCCGCTGCATGCAAGATAGCATGACTCCATACTGAAATTGGGAGTTTTGTTCTCAATATTAACGGTCTGGCAATGAGTTGCAATCGTTTAATCAAAGACTCAGCCATGCCATTTTGTGTATGAACATGCGAAACCGGATGTTCAACATCGATTCGCAATGACATACAATAGTCATTGAAGGCATGTGAAGTGAATTCACCAGCGTTATCAAGTGTTACTTTCTTTATAGCGTAATCAGGAAATTGTGCCTTTAGCCTGATTATTTGGGCAATAAATCTTGTGAAATCCGTATTTCGAGTAGTTAATAGACACACATGTGACCATCTACTGGATGCGTCAATTAATACCATAAAATATTGACATGGCCCACTTGGTGGGTGAATGTGCCCACATATATCACCATGTATTCTCGCTAAGAATACTGGACATTCATTCCCAATTTTGACTGGTGATGGCTGAGTTACGAAAACAACAATCAGCTAGGCATGCAAAGCAAAAGCTAAAGAATGAAACCACTTGTCTTAAATAGCTTCCTAGCATGTCCATCTAATGCCAGCTATAACCACTTGTTCAGGTGAGGACTCCATAAGTAAAGAATATCACTAATTCGATGTTGTTCCATAACTAAACACTCGCTCAACACCCTTCCCCAGCCTAATCCTTTATTTAAATTTAAGCAATGCATAGAAAATCACGATGAGATCACTAGCCATCATTAATACAAAAATATATGAAAGTTAAATGGGGGCTCACCTTCCCCATTTTGCCAGGGGACCAGAGGAGGAAACGTTTGGAACTAAATTTTTTTATCAAAACTTGTGGGCTTGATAAAATTGTGTTTGTGTGAAAAAAAATGAGTTAAGCCCATTCAAATGAAATGTTTTCATTGACTATAACTATTTGTGAGAAGAGCAAAAGTCTCACATTGCTAGTTGAGAAATGTTTTCTCTTCAATATATATGGAGTGGTTGTGTCATTGGTTTAAATGACTAACAACAAGAGAGAAGAAAAGACCACACGCGTGCACCACCACCGCCGCTGTGATAACCCCGTCCGGTGAAGTAAATTTTGGTCGATGATCGGGAGAAAAACCAAGAGTCGAGGAGCGACTGAGGGAAAACATTTCCCGAAGGATCAGGACGAAAGAAAAACATTGGTCGAGTCAGAATTTGGACAACTCGAACGGAAAAAGAGTTATCCGATCAAGTCTGTTCCAGCCGGCTAAAAATTCAATCCTGCCGAGGAGAAACAATTTTAGCCGAGAGAAGATACAGTTTCAGCCGAGAGAGGCAATCCAGCCGAGAGAAGATTTTCAGCCGAAGGAAAATCAGCAGTTTTAGCCGAGGGAGAAGTTTTTAGCCGAGAGAAAGGTAAAAACCTTCCCAAAGCTAGGAAAATCCGATCCAAACGAAATTTCGACTGGACCAGAGATTTTTGCACAAGAAAAGGAAGCTTTCCATCCAGAAAAATCAAGATTTCCCGACTTTTCAAATTTTGGTCGAGCGGGCTATGGACGATCCGAACCGAGGCGCACGTCGGAAAAAATGAGAGATCAAGTTTGCCGGGTCAATCGGATGAAGAAAATGCAAGACGGAAGGTAATTTCGCGAAAAAACGGACGAATGGTGGAAAATGGGCCGTGTGGCAAAACCGTGGCCACATGACCGGTCAAAGCATCAAATCACTAGCCTAGGGGCTAGCGATTTGTTTGTCTCACCCAAAGGAGACATGGAATGACTTAAAGCAAAGGTATGGATTAAA